>CM061064.1:112930846-113446570 GCA_030762895.1 Sophora flavescens | reverse complement strand
TCTCATGTGCCTAGTGAGGACATTTGAGACCCCATCTTACTTGCTATTGGTGCCCTGAGTGTGGACAGTAGCAATGTGTTTGGCTGCGTGCCTGGCCTTGTGTGCCTGTGTGGATGGGAAGAGGCTGTGTGCCTAGTGGCAGTGTGCCAAGTTAGCCAGTGTGGCTATGGAGCCTGATCAAATCATTATTATGTTGGGATATCTCATGATATTAGGACGAATTTAGTTGATGAATATGAAGTGTCATGCATAATTTTAATTGATGATGTTTGGGGTGTTGAACCCACTGATAAACTATTTGTTATAAATGCTGGTATTTGGTAAATGCTGATGTGTTTATGTGGTGGCTAGTATGTAGTTATTGAGTAAGATCCATGTATTGGTTTCTCACTCTTACATGTTCAGATGGACCCGGATATACCATTGGTACAATCGAGGGTTCGAACGATCACATTTGATCGTACACAGTACGATGGTGCCTGGGAGATTAACCCTGGGGCACTCAGCGCCACCTACCATGGCCCAAGTAGAGAAGTTATTGGCACGATAGAGGAAGGACCACAGCAGAGAGTACATGTCGTGGAGACTGCCGAGGTATCTGTACCTCCAGTTTGGCTATACCTCCAGTACTTGGAAGAGCACGGATTGATGGATCCGCCACCTCAACCACATCCTCTTCAGATATTAGGACCTGAGGAACCTCCTGCTGAAGTAGAGTTAGATGATGGTGAGGAGCATCTGGAGGAATACACTGAGGACGATCTTGAGTTTCACCCTCCCCGCGGTTGATGATGAGGGTTCTTCTGATGACGCAGTGGAAGCGGAGGCATCATCGTCAGATTCGTCAGTTGTAGGCGGAGTTGATCATCAGGATCTTCCCAATGGGTTTTAGTAGTTTGACCAGCTATAGGTATAGTTCTGGGGTAGCGAGTCTTGTCAGTTTTTGATCTGGCTTCCGAGAGCCATGAGTTTTTGGTATGGTTCTGAACTACTCGTTGCTTATATGTATATGTTTTTATTTTCTTTGCTTAGTTGATGGAGAATAGCCTATACTTATGAGGGCTCTTTTGTTATCTCCTATTATAGGTTTGTGTATTTAAAAGGTGATGCATATACATATATATAGATATACATATATGTTTGTTTACGTTTACAATGATTCTATGTTTTTAAAAAAAAAAATTCAACACTATTTTCGTAAAGAAAAAATTTCTACTATAAAATATATTTTCCGAAAGTAACCAGCATTTAATAATTTGATTTCCGTTATTGGGTAATAGTGTGATGACCCTAGAAGGGGTGTCGCACCTATCTGCGTCATAATGGCCATAATGGCGCATTTATGACAAAGGAATATTTTGCCTGGAAATGACGATTTTACCCTTGGCTCTTCATGAATTTTTCAAGCCACGCCATTGTAATTTTTGACCAAATTGCACCTAAAAACTCACGGCTGCTTCATTTTCATACACTTAGGCAATTTCATTCTTTCATTTATGACATCTTTCTCTCCAAAACTCATACTTTTCTCTTAAGAACTTCAAGAACAACCATAAGTGTTCATATTCGTCAGATTTTGCCTAGAGATTCTGACTATTTTCTATTCTGAATCTCGGAAAACTTTCTACAAGAAAGTTGTTCCTCTTTCTCTCTTCTTTCCAACGACATAAAGATCATTGAAAACGGATAAGTATATTGAGAGATATGTCCAAATTACCTAAACTGCTCTAAACTTCTCAAGAACACTAGAACACAAAAGCTTGATTTTGTGAAGAAAGTCCTTGGATTTTCACTTGCTTTTGATCTCCAAGAGGTGAATCCTATTCTCCTTCCCCTAATCATGTCTATGTTCTTCAATAAGTTTCATGATTCAAAGTCTATTTCATCTATGTTCATCACTTTTAAGCTTCCGGATCTAGAACTTTAAAAATTCATAACAAATTCTAGAAAAATCTTATGATGTTGAAACCACTTCCTATGTTCTTATAATCATGTATACTGTATGTATCTAAGAGCATGTGATGATCAAAAATTTTCTTCTCTTGAAACCCATCTTGGCCAAATCCTAGAGGAAAGGATGGATGGAGTTGTTGTTCTTGCTTTTGATGTATGATCATGTCTTTCATCATACATACTTGTATACTTGTTGAATCCTAGTTGGTTCATTGAATTAAAAACCCTAACCCTATGTTCTTGTGTTGGCCGAATCTACCTATTAGAGGATTAGGATGGTTTTGATTCTTAATTTTGTTGTTTAGCCTTAATCCATTTCTTTAAGTATATTAGGATCATTAATCGATGACTTAAGCAAATTTGAAGGTTTTGAGCAACAAAACCCTAAGTAGGTCGTGACCTATTAGAGAGGATTAGGTGTTTGTTTTTTTGTTTTGATTGGTTGTTTGGATATGTTGTTGAAGGTTAATTGTTCTACGCGCATACGAGAGTTTCCGACAACCAACAGAGTTTTTTAATTTCACCGAGGAGCTTCAAGAGGTAAGGGTAGCTTACCTGAGGGATTTTCTCAATAACTATTTGCTTTTAGTGTGGTTTATATGATGTATATGTGGTTGTGGTTATTTGTTTATGTTGTTTACGTTGTGTTGTTTATCTGCACATCGATGATTGATCTGCTTTTAATTTATTTAATTATCTGCAGTAGTATATTATATCGCTATGATGCATGATCTGCCTGGTGATATAATTCTGATGATGATGTTGAATGTTGAAGGTTGAATGTTGAATGTTGTTTGAGAGGCCTGACAGTGGTCGGTGCATAACCGATTAAGCAGATAAAAGATTTAATAAGCTGTGAAAATTATATTCAACGTTTTATGGGAAATGTTGGAATATAATAGTGGTGGAAAATATTATTTTAGAAAAAAATGAGTTTTGAGAAATATTATTATTTTAATGATTTATTAGTGTAAAATTAATTTATGAGTCACGGTGAGAGCGTAACCATGAAATTTTTTTTACTGCTAATTTTTACGTAAGAAATTACGTAATATTATAAAAAGTTATTTTGTGAAATTAATATTCGAAAATATCTTATTTATTAAAAAAAATTATAAATATATATATATATATATTAAAAAAAGTCAAAGTTTGACTTTAAAAACTTTTTCTTGGAAAATGATAAACGACGGCAAGTTTCGAAATTATTTACGGTGAAAGTTTAAAAACAGCAGTACTTATTTTTAGAAGAGGTTTAATTTGAATTGATCAAATTTTTAGAGTTGAAGTTTCAGTAGAAGAGTTCTTGATGATTTGACGTTTTACAAACGAATTTCAAGTAGAAAGGATTTTATGTAAATGACGATATAGAACTTAGTAACCGAGATGTCGGAGTACTAGTGTTCTTAAGACGTTGTCTTATTTTGGATTTGTTTTTCACAGACAAAAACGATGTAAAACGATGATATGGAACTTAATAACCGAGACGTCGGGGTATTAAGGTTCGTTGTGTTGTAGACTGGGTATCTACTTAAAGAAGTTAAAACGTTTTAAGATGTTTTCTATTACCACGAACCTAAGACTGATTGCAAGGTCTAGGGGCTTCGTGATTGAGCACTCGGACTTTGAGGTCCTGTGTTGTTAATAAAAGTTGTAAAGATGTTTAAAACGATGTTGGGTCGTAAGCTTTTGAGAGCTTCGATGCCTAAAACGATGATGCTTTTGAGAGCTTCGATGTTTAAAAGCGATGTTGAGTCATAAGCTTTTGAGAGCTTTGACAAATAAAGATATAACACAAAGAAAGGTGTTGAGAAAAAAGTGTTTTTCTTGCATGCATTTGGCAGACGTGCCATGATCAAACGAGTGATAACCTTGCGGCGTCATGGTAGATCATACCAGCAATGTTCTTATTGTGCCGGGTGGACAATGAGGCCCCATCTACGTTGTGACACCTGTGCCACGATGTTGGACAGTGTGTGATGGGTTTTGGCTGCGTGCTGGTAACTATCGAGTCTGATCAACTCATCACGAGGTTGGAGATATCTCATGAGATTTGGTGTGAATGTTTAGATGATATATTGAAGTGTTCATGCATTGTTTTCCAACGTTGATGTTTGGGGTGTGAAACCCATTGATAAACGATGTGATATAATATGAATGAATACGTTGTTATAAACATGTATATGTGTATGTGCCTTATCTTGTGTTGCGCATTTAGTTATGGTGATAAATCCATATATTGGCGTCTCACCCTTACAACCATATCAGAGTCGTACAAGGGGTATGATCCCTACAAGAAGAAGAAGGTTGTCTAGTTCGAGGCATGCTGTGCTGCTCCTATTGGCTGTAGCGTCTGTTAGTTACGACCAGCTTAGGTCCTATTATGTTATATTATGTTTTGAGTATAAAAGTGATCATGATTTAGGTGGGAAAACATATGAGGCAGTATAGTTGTATGACTTATATACATTGTGTATTTAAGTGTGATTTGATTATGTTGTTGTTGTTATGAGGTTAAAAGAAAAAAAAAATTATCACCATATTTTGAAAAGATGAATGTTGAGAAAACATTATTTTCCGAAAGCAACCAGCAAATTAATTTTTATTTCCGCAAACGGGTAACCATGTGATGACCCGAATTAGGGTGTCACATTAGTGGTATAAGAGCTGGTCGAGTCTTTCGGGATCTTTGGGAAATAGGTCTGTTGTGTTGACGTTGTGTTTTCTCCGAGTTAAATTTTGTTTGAATTACTTCTTAGAAGTAATGTGTGTTAATAAGTAAGTAGGGAATTCATTTTCCGGTGGTGGCCTAACTGATTTGGTCAAGTGGGGCACATATTGAAGAAATGCAATGCACCAAGGCATGGATCGGTTGTCAATAACACCAATGTTGTCAAGCAAAAGACTACGGGTAGAGTATATAATATGTGGAGAGCTGAGACTTCAAACCAAGACGGTAACCTCTTAACTATACTATTTTAATTCGGGTACAATTCATACTTGTTTCGATGGATTGTGGGTGGATATGTTGAGATTATCTGTTTCTTTTAAATTTCATGTTGGAATTCTATATGTTTAGACTATCCTATTGTTGTTCAGGATAGACACTTTCTAGACAAAACTAGTTTCTCAAATGAGACTTGCTCTAGTCACTTTTACGTTTGGTAGAAAGTGATTCAGTCCGAATCCTTGACGGACCATAGTTCTTTTAAATTGTTGGCAAGGATATTCTTGTGAGGGACGAAACTTTCTTAGATTCAAGTTTGTAAACATGTACCGATCATACATTTTTACTTCCCTGAATTTGTTAAAGAATCTTTATGTACAGAATATTCTTATATTCTTATTAGATTGATGAAATTCTTTTATATACTTTCTTGTGAGAGTATGACCTTGGGATTAAGAGATCCTATTCACTTTCAAGTCACGAAATTTCGAGGACGAAATTTTTTAAGTGGGGTAGTAATGTAACACCCCGATTTTCACTGCTTTCTAATATCGGTAATAAATACACACACACACACAGATATATATATATATATATATATATATATATATATATATTTATCCGAGACTCAAAATGATTTTGGGTAGACCACAATCATTTCTGTATTATGCTTCATATTATAGGGTTACGATGAAATTTTGGGTTGAAAATTCAGACAGAACCCGATCTGCGTTTTCACTGACAGTAAAAGTTTACTGCTCAAAACCTAATTTTAATTCGTGAACGAGATGAAAAATGTTTTTATCGTATTTAATACGATACTGGAAGTTTTGAAAAATTTAGCATAAAAATTAAAATATTATATTTGCTGCGGGCAAATACGTCGAGATATCTCTAGGAAAAACCTGTGTCAGATGAACCAGGGAGTCAGCAACGGGGCTGAGGTGACGGGTTTGACCAATGTGACAGGCATTTATGACGATCCTATCCGCGTCATAATGGCCATAATGGTGCATTTATGACAAAGGAATATTTTGCCTGGAAATGACGATTTTACCCTTGGCTCTTCATGAATTTTTCAAGCCATGCCATTGTAATTTATGACCAAATTGCCGCTAAAAACTCACGGCTCCTTCATTTTCATACACTTAGGCAATTTCATTCTTTCATTTATGACATCTTTCTCTCCAAAACTCATACTTTTCTCTTAAGAACTTCAAGAACAACCATAAGTGTTCATATTCGTCAGATTTTGCCTAGAGATTCTGACTATTTTCTATTCTGAATCTCGGAAAACTTTCTACAAGAAAGTTGTTCCTCTTTCTCTCTTCTTTCCAACGACATAAAGATCATTGAAAACGGATAAGTATATTGAGAGATATGTCCAAATTACCTAAACTGCTCTAAACTTCTCAAGAACACTAGAACACAAAAGCTTGATTTTGTGAAGCAAGTCCTTGGATTTTCACTTGCTTTTGATCTCCAAGAGGTGAATCCTATTCTCCTTCCCTAATCATGTCTATGTTCTTCAATAAGTTTCATGATTCAAAGTCTATTTCATCTATGTTCATCACTTTTAAGCTTCCGGATCTAGAACTTTGAAAATTCATAACAAATTCTAGAAAAATCTTATGATGTTGAAACCACTTCCTATGTTCTTATAATCATTTATACTGTATGTATCTAAGAGCATGTGATGATAAAAAATTTTCTTCTCTTGAAACCCATCTTGGCCAAATCCTAGAGGAAAGGATGGATGGAGTTTTTGTTCTTGCTTTTGATGTATGATCATGTCTTTCATCATACATACTTGTATACTTGTTGAATCCTAGTTGGTTCATTGAATTAAAAACCCTAACCCTATGTTCTTGTGTTGGCCGAATCTACCTATTAGAGGATTAGGATGGTTTTGATTCTTAATTTTGTTGTTTAGCCTTAATCCATTTCTTTAAGTATATTAGGATCATTAATCGATGACTTAAGCAAATTTGAAGGTTTTGAGCCACAAAACCCTAAGTAGGTCGTGACCTATTAGAGAGGATTAGGTGTTTGTTTTGCTTGTTTTGATTGGTTGTTTGGATATGTTGTTGAAGGTTAATTGTTCTACGGCGTATGAGAGTTTCCGACAACCAACAGAGTTTTTTAATTTCACCGAGGAGCTTCAAGAGGTAAGGGTAGCTTACCTGAGGGATTTTCTCAATAACTATTTGCTTTTAGTGTGGTTTATATGATTTATATGTGGTTGTGGTTATTTGTTTATGTTGTTTACGTTGTGTTGTTTATCTGCACATCGATGATTGGTCTGCTTTTAATTTATTTAATTATCTGCAGTAGTATATTATATCGCTATGATGCATGATCTGCCTGGTGATATAATTCTGACGATGATGTTGAATGTTGAAGGTTGAATGTTGAATGTTGTTTGAGAGGCCTGACAGTGGTCAGTGCATAACCGATTAATCAGATAAAAGATTTAATAAGCTGTGAAAATTATATTCAACGTTTTATGGGAAATGTTGGAATATAATAGTGGTGGAAAATATTATTTTAGAAAAAGAATGAGTTTTGAGAAATATTATTATTTTAATGATTTATTAGTGTAAAATTAATTTATGAGTCACGGTGAGAGCGTAACCGTGAATTTTTTTTTACTGCTAATTTTTATGTAAGAAATTACGTAATATTATAAAAAGTTATTTTGTGAAATTAATATTCGAAAATATCTTATTTATTAAAAAAATATTATAAATATATATATATATATTAAAAAAAGTCAAAGTTTGACTTTAAAAACTTTTTCTTGGAAAATGATAAACGACGACAAGTTTCGAAATTATTTACGGTGAAAGTTTAAAAACAGCAGTACTTATTTTTAGAAGAGGTTTAATTTGAATTGATCAAATTTTTAGAGTTGAAGTTTCAGTAGAAGAGTTCTTGATGATTTGACGTTTTACAAACAAATTTCAAGTAGAAAGGATTTTATGTAAATGACAATATAGAACTTAGTAACCGAGATGTCGGAGTACTAGTGTTCTTAAGACGTTGTCTTATTTTGGATTTGTTTTTCACCGACAAAAACGATGTAAAACGATGATATGGAACTTAATAACCGAGACGTCGGGGTATTAAGGTTCGTTGTGTTGTAGATTGGGTATCTACTAAAAGAAGTTAAAACGTTTTAAGATGTTTTCTATTACCACGAACCTAAGAGTGATTGCAAGGTCTAGGGGCTTCGTGATTGAGCACTCGGACTTTGAGGTCCTGTGTTGTTAATAAAAGTTGTAAAGATGTTTAAAACGATGTTGGGTCGTAAGCTTTTGAGAGCTTCGATGCCTAAAACGATGATGCTTTTGAGAGTTTCGATGTTTAAAATGATGTTGAGTCATAAGCTTTTGAGAGCTTTAACAAATAAAGATATAACACAAAGAAAGCTGTTGAGAAAAAAGTGTTTTTCTTGCATGCATTTGGCAGACGTGCCATGATCAAACGAGTGATTACCTTGCGGCGTCATGGTAGATCATACCAACGATGTTCTTATTGTGCCGGGTGGACAATGAGGCCCCATCTACGTTGTGACACCTATGCCACGATGTTGGACAGTGTGTGATGGGTTTTGGCTGCGTGCCGGTAACTATCGAGTCTGGTCAACTCATCACGAGGTTGGAGATATCTCATGAGATTAGGTGTGAATGTTTAGATGATGTATTGAAGTGTTCATGCATAGTTTTCCAACGTTGATGTTTGGGGTGTGAAACCCATTGATAAACGATGTGATATAATATGAATGAATACGTTGTTATAAACATGTATATGTGTATGTGCCTTATCTTGTGTTGCGCATTTAGTTATGGTGATAAATCCATTTATTGGCGTCTCACCCTTACAACCATATCAGAGTCGTACAAGGGGTATGACCCCTACAAGAAGAAGAAGGTTGTCTAGTTCGAGGCATGTTGTCTTGCTCCTATTGGTCAGAAGCGTCACGTTAGTTACGACCAGCTTAGGTCCTATTATGTTATATTATGTTTTGAGTATAAAAGTGATCATGATTTAGGTGGGAAAACATATGAGGCAGTATAGTTGTATGACTTATATACATTGTGTATTTAAGTGTGATTTGATTATGTTGTTGTTGTTATGAGGTTAAAAGAAAAAAAAATTATCACCATATTTTGAAAAGATGAATGTTGAGAAAACATTATTTTCCGAAAGCAACCAGCAAATTAAGTTTTATTTCCGCAAACGGGTAACCATGTGATGACCCGAATTAGGGTGTCACATCATCCAGGTTAACAATTGAAGAAAAAACTCATCTTGCCTACATAGACATAGATTCGGCCCATATAGGAAATTAGAGCTAGGAATTTATTTTGATCTCAAGCTTTTGGATCTAGCATCCAGATGCCTTAGAGAGTTCAAAGAAATTGATCTCACATCAAATTAACTTTTCTATGATTTTTGGTGAATTTTTGAAAAACTAGATCTAGAAATGGAAATTTAAGAAAACTTGATGAAAATGGAGATTTAGATATGATTAATGGAGATAAGAGGATAAGGAATAGGATCCTTACTATGAAATGAAGAACTTTGATGAAGAACTTGAAGCAAAATAATCAAAGATGCAAAAGTTGTCAAGGATTGAAACTTAGAGTTTTGGAGAGAAAATGACATGAACATGAAGGAAAATGGTGGAAATGAAGAAGTGAAGTGTCTAAGTGTTTCAATAGGGGAGGGGCTGCGTGCAAGGAGGGGTAATTTGGTCCCAAAATTCTAGGACAAAGTTGGAAATACAATGAAAGGTCAAGGGTATTTTAGTCTTTTTGCTAGGTTAGAATTTAATGCCATTAATGCATCATTAATGCATTGGTGAGTCATTAGGATGAGTCAAGGACAATGTGTGGTGAAAAATTGATGGGAGGTGTGGCTGCCTTTGCACCATATAAACTAGCATTGACTTGCCTTATCCATGGTTAAAATCTAACTAGAATAGGTTAGGTTAAGCTTAAGGGTATTTTGGTCATTTTACCTAAAAACTCATAATTCTTAACATCAATTGCTTCATAAATTATGGATGAGTCCTCCCGTAGCTCAGCTCCTCAAATGACCGGTTCCATCTCTGTGGTTTCGTTTCCGATTCCGTCGGTTTCCCGATTAGGGTTTTACGCCCGAATAAAAGCGTAATATTTGGTTTTCGACTGAAAATTTTCAATCTAACCAGACTCGTTGGAAATATGATTTAAATATAAACCATTTCTTTCACGAGTCAAAATTAAGTTTTCTGATCATTAAAATCTTACTGTTAGTGAAAACACCGACTGTTTTCCGTCTGAACTTTTACCAAAATTCGTCCAAATAAACATAATATTTTATTTCTGATCAGAAATTTGGAAAGTAGAATTCCTCACGGACAAAATATAAAAAATCTACAAATTTCAGTTTCGGGTCAAATTAGGGTTTTCTGCTGGTATAAAATTATACTGTCAGCAAAAAAACACAGACCGATTTCCGTCTGGGTTTTAAACCCAAAATTTCACCGTAACCTTCTACCATAAGAGAGACTATGAATATGATTTTATTTTATTTAAAATCACTTTCTAACTCTCATATTAAAATATAATTAATTATATTTTTACCGGTTAAATAGCGTAATTAAAAATCAGGTTGTTACAATTACATAGCACCCTATCAAGTCTTCTTTCAGTATGATCTAAGCCCATTCTACCATTCCTCCAAGTGAATTCAGCACCTCTAGTTTCAACATGAATGAGGTTAGCAGGATCTGACCAATCCTTGAACTCACTGCATGCAATCCTAGTAGGCAATCTATGTCCACTTTGCTCATTAGCACCCAGAATACAATTGAAATCCCCAATGCAACACCATGGACCATCATTAGCCTGTTGAAACTGAAGTAATTCATTCCATAGTGACCTTGTAGCCCTATATGTGGTTGAAGCATATATGGCATACACCAATAAAATCTTATTGTCCCATTTAATAGAGAAAGACACATGTTGGTTGGAAGAAACCATCACAACGGGATCTAATTGTGCAAGACACTCACACCAAAGATTGGGATCATTCCCATCTCTACTATTAACAACAAATACTTTTAGTCCTAGGCTAGACCAGAAATTAATTGGAAACCTATATGATGAATTTGCTATATATGTGAGTTTGTGAATCTAAATAGAAGTAAGTTGTGAATAATCTTAGGATTTGTAGGAAAAGTGATAATAAAATGCATACATTGGTATGAATAAAGTTTTGATCCATTAGATATTAGTTTGTGAGAAAAATACACTCAAAATATGTTGAAAATGTGTAGGAATGAAGGTCCAGAGCTCATCTCAGGAAACGAGTGCTCAGCCTCGGAAGAAAACAGAAGTAGCAGTAGCATTTGGGAGCTCAGTCCAGCAGAAGCAGTAGCCATGGGTGATCAGCGCCAGTTTCAGACAGCAAGTGCGTTTTCGCGTAACAGTGCAGTGTTCAGCGCTGTAACTTGCGCTCAGCGCTGTCACACGATCCAGAATAGTGTAAATGCGATTTTGGACACAGTTGAAAGGATCTTTTGGCTCATTTTTGGTACGATTTCACCTTGGTTCATCATATTCTCTCTGCATCTGTAACACCCCGACTTTTCGCTACTTTATAATATTGGAAATTAAATAAATATGTTTATATTTTTATCCGAGACTTAGAAAATGATTTTGGGAAAACCAAAGTCACATTCATATTATACTTATTTTTATAAGTATATGGTGAAATTTGGGGTTTAAAACTCAGACGGAAATCGATTTGCGTTTTTACTAACAGTATAATTTTATACCGGCAGAAAACCCTAATTTGACCCGAAAATGAAATTTGTAGATTTTTTTATATTTTGTCCGTGAGGAATTCTACTTTCCAAATTTCTGATCAGAAATGAAATATTATGTTTAGTCGGATGAATTTTGGTAAAAGTTCAGACGGAAAACAGTCGGTGTTTTCACTGACAGTAAGATTTTAATGATCAGAAAACCTAATTTCAACTCGTGAACAAAATGGGTTATGTTTAAAACATATTTCCAACGAGTTGGGTTATTTTGAGAATTTTCAATCGAAAAACAGACAGAAACCCTAATCGGGTAATCGACAGAGCCGAGAACGGACATGTAGAGACAAAATCCGACATTCAATGGATGGAGACAAGTGGTGACTCACAAGGGGTGAGTCATATAGATGACTCATCTTAGTAATGATGACATTTTAGGGATTTTACGATTATATCCTTAAGGTTGGTTTTAACTACAAAAATGTCATTGTACAAGATTACCATTTTGTCCCTCAAAATTTGTGTGTTGGACCCTTTTAGCCCTCAAACCCCACGGCCTAAACCACTCCAAGGATCCCATCTTCTTAATATTTAAATCATGCTTCATCTTCCTCATTAGCTTTCCTCCATTTTTACTTAAAAAGCTTAAGTTCCATAAGCCATTTTTGTGAAGCAATTTAGTGATTCTTGAACTTTCCTTCAATTCCAAGAGGTAATCCATGATCCTCATCATCATTTAACTATATGTTCTTCATATATTTTCATGATTCAATGCCTTATTCATCTTTTTTCAATTCTTAGATCTAGAAGTTTGAAAATTCATAGAAAATCATAGAAAAATCCTAAAAATGTGAAAACCAATTTCTATGATCTTGTATTCATGTCTATATTATAAATCCAAGAGTTTTAATCAAACAAAATTTTCCTCCTCACATTTACTAAAGAGGCTGAACCTATCAAAAAGTGGGTGGAGGAACTTTTGTTCAATTTTTAGAAAATGATCTTGTATTTCAACCTTTTAGTGTGTAATGATATTGAATCCAAGTTTTTATATCAAACCAAAATCTCATGCCAAGTTTTTGTGCCTTGGTCGATTTTATATATTGAGGAACTTGGAAGTTTTGATTCAATCTTTTATGTTAATCACTTGTCTTAAGACTTAAGTATTAAAGGATCATAAATCCAAACACTTAAGCATTTTTAGAAATTTTAGTCACAAAACCCTATTGAGGTCGTGACCTAACCTTAGTGTTTAGGTGATTATATTTGTTTGATTTTGATTGGTTGATTGTGGTTCGTTGAAGGATAAAGAATCGCATCGTGTATGTACGTTGACGGTTTCTGGATTCGCAGCAAAGTTTTAATCGGAAGTTTAAGTTCTTCGAGAGGTAAGAGGGGATTGCCTGAGGGATTTATCCAATGGCTACGTGCTATCTGTTGTTGGTCCGTATATTTATCTGTGGTTGTGGTGTTTTTGCTTAACTTGTTTTAAGTTGTGTTATTTATATCTCTGTTTATTTATATGCGGTTAAGTGTTTACTTGCAGTTATATATTATAATGTGGTGATGCATGATCTACTTGGTAATATTATTATGAATGTTGTTATTGATTGTTGTTTGAGAAGCCTGACAGTGGTCAGTGCCTAATCAATTAACCAGATAAAAGCTTTAAGAAGCTTTAAAAATTATATTCAATGTTTAATGGTGAAATATTGGAATATAATATTGATGGAAAATATTGTTATTTTAATGATTTATCAGTATAAGAGTGAACCATGAGTCACAGCGAGGACGTAACCGTGAAATTATTTTTGTACTGCTAATTTTTACGTAAGAAATTCTGTATTATTATAAAAAGTTATTTTATGAAATTAATTTTCGAAAATAACTTAATTATGATTTTAGAAAAATATTTAAGTGGAAACGTTTAAGATTTGGCTTAAATGACTTTAAAAATGCTAGACGATGGTAATTTGGAAAAGTATGACGCCAGGAAATTCTAAAATGGCATTACGTGTTTTAAACCAAGACTGAGCCTCAAGTGACTCCCTTTTTTAAACATAAAATTTTCAGAAAAAAAGAGATTTCAAGTAATTGATGATTTTACAAAGGATTTTATGTAAATGAGTCTTACTAAATGATGTTATTTTTGACAACTTGGATAAGTTGCAGTAACTTTGTTTTAGATTTGTTTTTCATGGAACGAAAATAGTGCTAACATTGAAACACGAACCTAGTATCAGAGACGTCGCGATACTAGTGTTATTTAATATAAGCACGAAGATCTTTGATCCGTGTTTCGTTGTTATGGACTTTGTGTCCTATCCACGTGTTGTGTTACGTTGTTAAAATTGAATGTTGTTTTCTACCACCACAAACCTAAGACTGATTGCAAGGTCTAAGGTGTTGTGACTGAGCACTCTGACTTCTTGTCCTGTGTTGACGTTGAAAAATCTAACACGTTGAAAAAAAGTACGAATAGTCGTAAGCCATCTTGAGCTTAGACAAAAGAAGAATGAACAAAAAGAAAAATGACGAGAACAAAATATTTTATATGCATTCATTGGCAGACGTGCCCACGTTGTTATGTATGGTGCCTTGATAATTAAGGTATTCCATGCCACGTTGTATGTCTGAATGTCTTGTAGGGTAAGATATTTCAGGCTACGTTGCTTCATTTGTGCCCTGGTGGACAATGAAAACCCATATACGTTGATCATTGTGCCTTGTGTTGGACAGTGTGCCTATGGTAACACGTTGTGCCTTATTTGGCAATTAATCTTGATCAGCTCATTTACACGATGTTGGGATCTCTGGAGATTAAGTGAAAAATTAGACATTGAAAGTTGAAATGTTCGTGCATAGTTTTCAAATGATGCCGTTTGGGGTGTGAAACCCATTGATAAACTATTTTCTTGGATATGAATCTTTATGTTGACATAAAATGTATAT
Source organism: Sophora flavescens (assembly GCA_030762895.1). Classification (NCBI taxonomy): domain Eukaryota; kingdom Viridiplantae; phylum Streptophyta; class Magnoliopsida; order Fabales; family Fabaceae; genus Sophora; species Sophora flavescens. Next base: position 113,431,904 of record CM061064.1, on the reverse strand, counting down.
GTGTTTTTCTGTTGTGTCGCGCATGTAGTTCTCAAGTTAAATCCATATATTGGTTTCTCACTCTTGCATGTTTTATTTTTGGTTTCTCTACTTGTGCATATATTTATATCCGAGTCCAGATGAAGCACTCAAGGGATGTGACGACTACATGAGGAAGTTTCCTTAGTTCGAAGCATGCTGATTTTATTTTTTTGCTACTGTTAGGTCTGTCTTATAGGTGTGACTAGCGTAGGTTTTATGTACTGTATGTTGTTGTTTTTCAATAAGGACCTATACTTATAATGGTCTAGGTGTGAAACAGTATGATGCAATATAGTTGTATGATGTTATATATATAACTATCCATAAACGGTTATATTTACGTTGTTGTTGTGGTTGTCAAAAAGTAAAAGAAAAGGAAAAAAATTTATCACCATTTTGAGAAAGGATTACAACTTAAGAAAATATTATTTTCCAAAAGCAACCAGCAAATTACTTTTAATTTATTTCCGCACGTGTTACAAAGTAATGCCCAAGGGTGGTGTTACAGCATCCTTTGGAGATTCAAGCTTGGGAACAAGATTTGGAGCTTCAATGGCTTCCTCCACTCATTCTTACTCAAGTTTCTTCTTCTCTTCTCTTTTTTCTATGAGTTGCTAGATCTCTTAGGTTAGGTTTAGGATGAACTTGATTGAACCTTGATGTAATGAAGTTTGATTTGTGATTTCAATGCAATTTCGTTCAGTTTGATTAATCTCTTCTATGCTTAATGCTTTTCTTGGATTGATCAACCTCGGTCTGATGTTGGATTCAATTTCACAATTGGAAAATTGGTTATGGAATTGAAAATGAAGTAGATTACTATTGTGATGTTGATTCTAGGAATAGAACTTCATTGCAATACATTCTCGTGAATCTAATGCTTAATGTTGTTCTAATCTTGTTTCACCTAAGGAATTAGGGTTCTTGATTTGTAACAAAAGGATTATCACCTAAGGAATTATGGATAAATCTAGGCTAGTGATTTGAATGTCAATTGAATGAATTTGATTGAGATTAAGATTGAACATAGTTACGTTAGGTGAAAATTGAGGGATTCCGATACCTAGCCGCTTTTGCTTATATTGAATTCATTCTTTACTTTTACTTGATTCATTCATTGTTGTGACAACTCTTAAATACAAATATTCATAAATCTCTTGGAACCATGACATTCATTCATTCAAATAGCTATTGCCTAGGCTACGTTGACACTTTCTCACAATCCTCGTTGAGAAAGATACTTTACTTTCACTTTATTACTTGTACGATTTGGTACACTTGCCAATCGATCAACAAGTTTTTGGTGTCGTTGCAAGGGATACTAGATTTCAATATCAACGAAGCAAAGGCATTGCTAATTTGGACATTATTTATTGTTTTGTTTTGATTCTCATTTTAGTAATTGGTTTTCATTGTTATAATTCTTTACTTTGGATTCTTGTTTTGTGAGGAAAGTATCCACTACAGACCATGTACATCTTTGAACCTACTCTTCTTGCTCAAAGAAAACTTATTGCACAACAGTTGGAGTTGATGTCTAAACAACTTCAAGTCATACAAGTGAAGGCAATGAAACCATTGCAACCTACACGTGATTTTTGTGGTGAACACCATAAACTTGAAAATTGTGAGGTTCAATTCAATGCAAATGAGGAGGTGTATTACATGGAGAACCTCATGGGGGAACAAGATGCACAACCTCACCATCAATCCAATGAGTCGCTGGATAGAGTGTCCAACCTTGAAAATGTTTTAACTCAATTCATTGGAGCTACTCAAATGAATTTTACGAACATACAAGCTCCAATCAAGAATCTTGAGATTCAAGTTGGGATGTTATCTGAGTAATTGGTTGGATTTGTGCAACAAAGGATAGAGTTAGTAATAGAGCAAGAGTCACATGTTTGGGAAATGGTTGAGCAAGAAGAAGAAGTGCTTGTAGAAATGGAAAGTGAACATGGCTCAATAGAAGTGGTGGAAGAAAAACAAAAAAGAAAGTGTAGTTGTAGTAGTAGATGAAAAACATAAAAACAAAAATAGTGACATGGAAGAGAAGCCAAGGGTAAGGTATGAAGAGATTCAAATGACTGAGACTCAACCCTTGGTGATTGAAGACAAGAGTTCTCTGCAAGATGAGTGTTATATGCTTCAAGAATGGGAGAACACATATTTCCAAATGCCTAATTGTTGGGGCATGGGAAAATTTGCTTCCTTATAGCAAATACATGGGACGACTTGTGAGGAAAAGAAAACGGAATAATGATATATTCTTCGTGTCCTATAAATCGCCCTAAGAAAATTGTAGCCATGTCAAGATAGTGATGTTAAAGAAGCGCTACTTGGGAGGCAACCCAAGCATTTTCTTCTTGTAAATTTTTTTTTCCTTATCATGAAAAAATAAGTACTTCATTGAGTTGTTGAGTGGTTCCTTGATGTGTAGGCAATTTAATGTGGTAGAATTGCTTTGAATTGTTGTGCGGGCACATCTAAGGAAAAATGACCAAATGAAGGGGAGATATGACACAAGAAAATGGTGACATTGACCCTCTTGTGGTGCCGGGCGCTACTGTGAGCGCTGAGCGCAAACAGAAGACAGATTCAGCAAAAAATATTGCACTGTGGGCGCTGGGTGCAACTTTCTAGCGCTGAGCGCTAGTCAGTGTAAAAAAAATATAGTTTGCAGATGCCTCACCCATGCACAGAAGAAAGATGGTTCTTAACTCTTTACTTTTCATCCCTCTTTACTTTGCAATTCACATTTACATAAATTGCACAAATTTGTCATTAGGAATGGGTTTTTGTGTAGATGCTCTTGTAAGCATAGAACTTTTTGCTTGGCTGAAATTTCTAGCATCATGCATTGTGTACTAGCTGAGCATATGATTTCATTGAAACCTTTGATCCTTGTGACTTATTTGTTGACAATCTTTCATACTATGAATGTGCAATATTGGATGCATGGATTTTTCTCTTACACATGATCATAAACTGTGAGCTTTTGAGCCCAAACTGGTTACTTGACTTCTTTCATGTATGATTGTCCATCACTTGCATGTTCTCACTTTTTCTTGCCTTGATGCTTGTCATTGTTGCAATGTTCTTGCATATGCATAAATGATTGAGGCAATAATTCTTTGTTTAAGCTCAGTGCCATAATTGATATCCTATCATATTGCCATTGCTATGCCCAATTGAGCCTTGGCCTATTTTTATTGTCATGATAGCACATTACAAGCCAAAAATCGAAAAAACAATTTTGTCCCACTATTTTGGCTTAGAGGAATGCTCGGACTTAAGTTTGGGGTTGTTCTCTTGCTTAGGGACAAGCAAGCAAATTAAGTTTGTGGTGTGAGTAGGTTACTAAATATGCCTACTATGAAAAAAAATTGACAAGAAAAAAAAAACAAAGTGTGAAAGATAGAAAAAGAAAAAGAAAAATACAAAAAGCCAAAAAGAGGAAAAGGAACGAAAAAAGTATAAAAATGTAGAGAAGAGGCAAAATAGAAAGATGAAAAAGAAAATAATGAAAAGAGAATGAAACAAGAAGAAACAAAAGAAAAAAAGAGAAAAAGAGAAAAAAAAAAAAAGAAAAGAAAAGAGTTGTATAAATAAAAAAAAGGAAAATAGCACAAACCGTATGCTTATGTGCTTGTTGCCTAGCCATGGAAGTCCCAAGAGTCCACATTCATTGAAGTCGAGGTAGTTTAGCCAATATCCTTGATTTTATCCACCCCACCTTAGCCCCATTACATCCATATAAAAGACCTCATGATATGTGTTGCATTGACATATGTGATATGTGTTCTTAGCATCTTGTCAAGATTAGGATTGGGGAGTGCATTGTGTTTGGAATTGAGAGAAAATAACACCCAAGTGAGGACGAGTGAAACACTTGATAGAGAGGTTGCAAGGGATTTTCTTGTGTATTCAATGGAGCTGATTTTGTGGTATCTTTGATTGTCTTAGAACATGAAGCATGTGATCAATTGGAATTGATGCTTGATTGTGTGATACTTGTGCATTTTGCAAAAGTGTTAGAAAGTTGAAGTCTTACATGAGTAATGTGCTTCACAAGAGAATTGAACATAAAATCCATTTCTCAAACCCCTTATGTGAATTTAATTGTTTGCTTGAGGACAAGCAAAATCTCTAAGTTTGGGGTTGTGATGAATGTGCACTATATGTGAGTTTGTGAATCTAAATAGAAATAAGTTGTGAATAATCTTAGGATTTGTAGGAAAAGTGATAAGAAAATGCATACATTGATATGAATAAAGTTTTGATCCATTAGATCTTAGTTTGTGAGAAAAATACACTCAAAATATGTTGAAAATGTGTAGAAATGAAGGTCCAGAGCTCAGCTCAGGAAACGGGTGCTCAGCCTCGGAAGAAAATAAAAAACAGAAGCCGCAGTAGCATTTGGGCGCTCAGCCCAGCAGAAGAAATAGCCATGGGCGCTCAGTGCAGCATTTTGGGCGCTTAGTGCTAGTTTCAGACAGCAAGTGCGTTTTCGCGTAACAGTGCAGTGCTCAATGCTGTAACTTGCGCTCAGCGCTGGCAGACGATCCAGGACAATATAAATGCGATTTTGGGCAGAGTTGAAAGGACCTTTTCACTCATTTTTGGTGCGATTTCGCCTTGGTTCATCACATTCTCTCTGCATCCTTTGGAGATTCAAGCTTGGGAACAAGATTTGGAGCTTCAATGACTTCCTCCACTCATTCTTACTCAAGTTTCTTCTTCTCTTCTCTTTTTACTATGAGTTGCTAGATCTCTTAGGTTAGGTTTAGGATGAACTTGATTGAACCTTGATGTAATGAAGTTTGATTTGTGATTTCAATGCAATTTCGTTCAGTTTGATTAATTTCTTCTATACTTAATGCTTTTCTTGGATTGATCAACCTTTATTTGATGTTGGATTCAATTTCACAATTGGAAAATTGGTTATTGAATTTGAAATGAAGTAGATTTCTATTGTGATGTTGATTCTAGGAATAGAAATTCATTGCAATACATTCTTGTGAATCTAATGCTTAATGTTGTTATAATCTTGTTTCACCTAAAGAATTAGGGTTCTTGATTTGTAACAAAAGGATTATCACCTAAGGAATTAGGGATAAATCTAGGCTAGTGATTTGAATGTCAATTGAATGAATTGGATTCAGATTAAGATTGAACATAGTTACATTAGGTGAAAATTGAGGGATTCCGATACCTAACCGCTTTTGCCTATATTAAATTCATTCTTTATTTTTACTTGATTCATTCATTGTTGTGACAACTCTTAAATACAAAAATTCATATATCTCTTGGAACCATGACATTCATTCGTTCAAATAGATATTGCCTAGGCTACATTGATACTTGATCACAATCCTCGTAAGGAACGATACTTTACTTTCACTTTATTACTTGTACGATTTGGTACACTTGCTAATCGATCTCTAGCAAAATCATAGGCTCGGATATAAAAACAAAATCTGACCTATTAGATAGAATGAGGTTTTTTAAAACCAACCTTGTGCCAAGATTGGCTAAACCTCTAGCATTCCAGAAGAGGATTTTCATTGATACTGCTTGTTAAGGCATGCTTTAGACCTTGGATATTTTTCATTCATATTCTGACTTGACTTTGAGTTAGCATTTAGCTTTTTTCTCAGTTTTTTGATCTGAGATTTAGAAAGAACTTTGGTGAATCCACCCACTTTTCAGAATATTACCATCATCCATAATGACATCTACATCAATTAACTCATCTTCATCAACCTCAGTTCTCCAAAATTTACCAACAACCGCATGATCACGTTGAACTTTAGGATTCCATGTAGGAGAAGGAACACTACTATTCTTCCCACTGATGTTTCATCAATGCTATCTGTCACATCTACAGACTGCTCAGGTTTATCTCTAGAAGCAATTGGAGATTCAGGAACCACTTCCTAAATCATTATCTTTATTAGCAAGTTCAGCCATGGATTCATCATAGATTGTTTCAGTTGATTCTGTATCTTCTTCCAGATTGTGAATTTCATCATTCACCCTATTGAGGCTCAAAAGATCTTCTTTTCTACCAGTGCCTGAGCCTGGAGTGGCTGATATTACCAAATCAGGGCCTTCCACTGGATCCATTCTAAGCATTTGATCCAATGACTTCAAGGGAACATCATTCCTTTTTGAACATTTAGCATCATTATCTTCAGATATTACAAGGGCCTGACCTTCCTCCATGATTGCCTTTCCTTTCAGAAGTTGATTACTTTGCTACAACTCATTGTTGTTTGTAGCATTCTCCTGAGTTTCTTGATCAACATTTTTACACATGTCATTACCCGATTGGTCCAACATACCTTGATCGTGCAAGTTGTCATCCTGAATCCCTTTGTCAGCCTTGAGTGATGATTTTGGGACATACATTTTCCTAGGTTTATCCCCTTGTTCCCTGGGAGCATTAGCATCAAGTTTCCCACTAGATTTAAAGCAATTGGACAAAGAATGTCCGATAATTTGACAATTTAGGCAAAACTCAGGGAGTTTTTCATACTCCAAGTCAGTAAAGAAAGTGAAATCCTCTCTTTCTACCATGATCTTGAACCTAAGTTCTTTCTTCAGATCTAGGTCAACTAAAACTCTTGCAAAATGACCAAAAGTCTTCTTGCTTGTGGTATCATCTAAACGTATCGGGTTCCCAATACCTCCCGCGCAATTGCAAACATAATCTTTGGACACAAATATTCCTGGGGAATTCCATAGAACCCGAGTTGCTCAAGGCTTGAGCAAAAGACATGGTTTGTAGTCTTGTTTGTGGATTTGGGGGAGGTTCAAGTCGAGGATCAGCTTTGGAATTGAACGATAGTTCAGGAAAGCGAAAAGCACATGGAGGATCATAAGTGATTTCCATGGCTTGAGGTAGCTTGAGAAACAAGAAACCAAAGTGTGATTCAAGAACTCTTCATGAGCATCAAAAATCAAAATCTTATAAATTTACCTTAATATTGATCAAACTCTAACTGCGGTGCTTGGCACAACTTGTAGCATCTTTATATTTATCCGCACAGCTATATGATATATTATAGATATTTCATCTAATTGTATAAATTGCAACTTCACTTACATATTTGTAGTTCATAGAATTGTTATCCACCATCAATGAAATTGTAGTAAGAAAATTCATTAGTTGAAACCTGAATAAAAGGATGTCAAAAGACCCCAAAATTGAATTGAAATAAACCCCATCGTTAACATTTCTGTTTAATTTCACGTATTCCATAGGCACTATTAATCCTCAAATTTTGCCTACTCATATCATGAATTAATAAGAAAGAAGTTCATAGAAGACGATGAGTTGCCCAACCTTTTTTTTCATCACCACTACTAGTACATATAGAATAAAACAATGACAAATGGTTGCCCAGACATATTAATTTGATTACAACATGTGCTTATGCATTAATACAATACAATTTTTTTTGAATTTCAATTAAATACATATATGAGATGGAAGGGCCACCTTTAAGAAGTCTAAGCCCACCATGGAGCATCAATTGTTCTGAAATCAGTTTCAACCAAAGGAACAAACATGATCTTCCTATCATCCACACCACAATGTGAAAATGCCTCCATCAAGAAGAATAAAAATATTCACTACTGTACCAGTAACAGATAAGTGAACACTATTGGAAAATATGGAATAAACGATCAGATATAATGTCTATTATTTAAAACATGGACGCTAGAAAGGAGGCGGTGGCAGAACCGTAAATATGAGGTTCATTTAAATCATCTTTTACGTCAGTTTTACATACAACAGACGTTAAAAGTGATGAGTGAGACTTTTAACGTCTGTTTTTAAAAAACAGAGGTTAAAAGTGAATAATTTACGTCCGTTGTTTCATCAACAGACATTAAAGGTGATTTTACTAAATTTTTTAGTGCATTGCCTTCCTCAAAGTTTCAGTTTCACTTGCTTTTATGTTTTGTGTTTCTGTTCGATCTATTCTGATTTTAATTTTTTGTTTCTGTTTTGAAAACTAAAATATATGTGCAAAGTAAAACGGCTATAAGTTTGAATCAATAACCCAAACCGGACCTCCTTCATGAAGTGAATCAATAATACAATTACAAGATACATTCAAAAATTTAAAATCCTATAAAGTTACATTGAAAGGGTTTAAAATCCTATAAAATCCTAAACATTTGTTGAGGCTTCGTTCCCTTCACGGGTGAGCAATAGAGGAGAGTCAAGCGGCTAAGTTTTCCTGAGCAAAATGAGCAAGGATGCACTCAATCTGTTTCAGCAATGGTCCTGGAGTAGTCACTTGCTGCCGAAGCTGAGGTTTTGGAACTCTTGCAGCCGATTCTCATGAAGGATGATAAGGTGAGCAACTCACATTATGTGATTTACACAACCATATCACCGATGTTATGTGATTTACACAACCTCGGAAGTTGTTTATTGACCATTAAGACAAAGACCATTGAGTGTAGGAATAGCAAGAAAGAGTGATGATATAGTTAATCTCATCTACAGCAGAGCCATATTGTGAAGCAGAAAAATAAAAACAGAAATACAATATAAAAAGAAAAAGTCATATATTTTGGTCATGAAAGTAAGGAAGCTATTTATAGGAGTAGAGGATGAAGTTATAAGGTGTGGTAAGTTGCTAAAAAATTAAATTGATCATTAAGAGGATTAGGTTCCAAGGCACATGGGAAGTTGGCAGTTAAATAAAGTAATAAATGCAGTTATATCTTATAAACGTGCAGAATGAATAACCGATTGGGAGGGATAATGCATAAAAAGTGGCTTTTAATGTCTGTTAAGCAGAAAGTAGACGTTAAAAAGGAGGCTGTGGCAGCCGATAATTATCAAATTCATATAAATTACCTTTAACGTCTGTTGTTTAAACAACAGACGTTAAATATGATAATTATTATAATGTCCATTATTAAACAACAGACGTTAAAGGTGATCTGTAATGTTTTTAGAAAGTAAATATTTAACCGCGTGCCTTTCTCTTCATGAATTTCATCACTTAACTTCCCTAACCCTTCTCTCTCTCTCTCTGGTAAGCCACCGCAACCCACCGCGCGAGCTCCTTCTCTTCCACCACCGAGGTCTCCTCTCCACCACCACCGCGAGGTAGTTATTCTCTCTCTCTCTCTTTCCTTCTCTCTCAGTCACCACATCGAACGGCGGCCACCAGTGGAGAGCCAACACCGAGACCATTGAGCCACTTTCCTTCTCCTCTCTATGAACGCAGGTAAAGCCCTAAACCCTCAAAGCTTTTGTTTTTCAATACCCATATGTCATGATACATACTCTGTTTTTCTTCTCTGTTAGGTTATCTTGGATTCTCTGTTTGGTTTGCTTTTGCTTGTTGACGAAAATCTCATTTCTTGTTCTATAATTTCTTCTGTACTGAGTATTTGGGTTTGATATGTCTTTTAAGTGTTCTATGCGTTTACAGATAGGGAAATGGTCAAATGTCTGGATTTTATTTTAGAAAGAAATTTATCTGATTGATAGTATTCTTTTACACCATGTCACTGATTTCATAAATTCACTATAACTGATCCTGGTTTGGTAAAATGGTTTGCTGTTATATATGGGGGCATGATTGGTTCTGATATGCTTAATGCTTATTGTTGGTCACATAAAAGCTAAGATATATTGAAATATCTAAAGGGCATAGTTGTTTATAGCTTCTATTGTCAAAAGAAAAAAATTACTGTAGAACTCACTGACCCTTTGAAAATGAAATTTGACAACAACTCTTTAGATAGTGGTGTGTATATATGGTCGTTAGGTTTTCAAAGATGGATAGAGTGTAATGGTGAATATATATGGTTGTTAGGTTTTCAAATAATAGTTCGATTTTCCAATCTCCCCTATTGTGCTTATATTGGATATATGTATGTATATCTACAGAACCTATCTAGCTATATATGGATCATAGTTGGATGGTTTAAAAATGAACAAGTGATGAGTATCTGAAGGGAGTGGAAGAGTTTATAAAATTTTCTCAAAATAATGATCCTAATAGTAAAGGAATGTTCTGTTGTCCTTGTGTCAAATATTTGAATACAAGGAAATGTACGGTCAAGGATATATGTACTCATCTTATTTGTTTTGGGATTTGCTTGAATTATACAAGATGGATATGGCATGGTGATGTGTTGTTAAATAATAAACCAAGTGTCTCCCAATGTGAGGACGTTGACGTAGATATGGAGGATGATCGAGTAGAGGACATGATTCGTGATATTGGACAAGAATCTTTTCAACGACCACATGTGTATGAAAGATTGTACAGTGATGCGGATAAGCCTTTGTATCCGGGGTGTACTACTCATACACGATTGTCGACAGTGTTAAAATTGGTTTGTGTGAAGGCGAGAAATGGTTGGAGCGATAAAAGCTTCACCGAATTGCTTGAATTTTTGAAAGACTTGCTTCCAGAGGGCAACACATTACCTGACCGTAACTATAAGGTGAATAAGGTATTGTGTCCGATGGGTATGGATTATAAGAAGATACACGCATGACTTAATTATTGCATATTGTACACGGGTGATTATGAAGAGATGCATGATTGCCCCAAGTGTGGGTTATCACGCAACAAAGTGAAGGATGGTGATGATGATGATGATCTTGATGATTCATGTTTTGATGTGAAAAAAAGGGTCCTCCGGCGAAGGTGTCGTGGTATCTTCCAATAATTCCAAGGTTCAAGCCATTGTTTGCTAATGTAAAAGATGCAAAGAACCTTAGATGGCATGATGATGAGAGGAAACGTGATGTACAGGTTTGCCATCCAGCTAATTCTGTGCAATGGAAGAAGATTGATACTTTGTTTCCGGATTTCGCCAATGAGTGAAGAAACCTTAGGCTTGGACTTGCTACAGGTGGAATGAATCCATATGGTAACTTAAGTAGTATTCATAGTTCATGGTCTGTTCTCCTGATAATTTATAACCTACCTCCTTGGTTGTGCATGAAGCGCAAATACATGATGTTATCTATGATGATTTCGGCCCCAAAGCAACCGGGAAATGACTTAGATGTTTATCTAAGTCCATTGATTGAAGACTTGAAAGAGATGTGGGTGGAAGGTGTTGATGTAGTTTGCGACACCCCTTCTAGGGTCATCACATAGTTATCCAAATAAAGAAAAATTAAATTATTAAATGCTGGTTACTTTTGGAAAATATACTTTAAGGTAAGCGTCCCTTAGAGTAAACGTATATGTATATCTATATATATGCGTCATCTTTTAAATACATCCTATATCTAATAGGAGATAACAAAAGAGCCCTCATAAGTATAGGCTATTCTCCGTTAAACTAAGTAAAGAAAAGAAAGACATATACATATAAGTAACGAGTAGTCCCGAACCATACCAAAAACTCATGGCTCTCAGTAACCAGATCAAAAATTGACAAGACTCGCTACCCCAGAACTATACCTATAGCTGGTCAAGCTAATGAAAACCATTAGGGAGATCATGATCATCAACCCCACCTACAACAGATGTATCTGATGAAGATACCTCCGTTCCCGCTTCCTCGTTGGAAGAATCATCATCATCAGCAAAGAGGGTGGAACTCAAGATCGTCCTCAACGTACTCATCGGGATCCTCCTCAACCTCATCCAACACTACCTCAACAGGAGGCATTGCTGGTCCTGCTATCGGAAGCGGATTCAGCTGAGGTGGCAACTCAAGTAACCCGTGCTCAACCAAGTACTATAAGTACAACCATACCGGAGGTAGAGATACCTCAACAGTCTCCACAAAGTGTGTCCTTTGCTGCGGTCCTTCCTCCACCATGCCAATTTTTTCTCTACTGGGGCCATGATAGGTGGCGCTGAGCGCCCCAGGGTTTATCTCCCAGGCACCACCAAACTGAGCTCGATCAAACGTGATCGATCGAATCCTCGAATGTGCCAGAGGCATATTCGGTTCCATCTAATCTCAGACGTAAAGATATATGCACAAGTAGAGAAACCACAAATAAAACATGCAAGAGTGAGAAACCAATATATGGATTTTACTCGACAACTACATGCTAGACACCACATAACACATACACATTTATCACACAAGCATTCATAAGCAAATAGTTTATCAATGGGTTTAACACCCCAAACGTCATCCTTGAAAATTATGCATGAACACTTCATATTCGTCGTCTAACTTTGCGCCTAATCTCATGAGATATCCCAACACGTGGTGAGTTGATCAGGCTCAATTGCCACCCCAGGCAAATAGGCACACATCTACAGGCACACAGCCACAACCCATCGCACACTGTCCAACATCGTGGCACAGTGATAACATCGTAGATGGGGTCTCATTGTCCAACCCGGGCACAATGAAGAAAATCATAGTTTGAAATACCTGACGTTGCATGGTAATCACACATAGAACCGTGGGCACGTCTGCCAAATGCATGCAAAACACTTTTGCTCATAACACTTTTCTTTGTGTTCAATCTTTCTTTGACGAAGCTCAAAATGGCTTACGACACACATAGTTTTAAACATCTTTAAAACTTTCATTATAATACAGGACCTCACAGTCCAAGTGCTTAATCACGACACCTCTTGACCGATGTACCAGTCATAGGTTCGTGGTAATAGAAAACATCTTAAATGTTTAAATACAGTATACACCACGTATACAGTACAGGACCCCAAAGTCCAAAGGACCCCAAGTCCGTAACAACAAAGAACCTTAGTACCCCGACGTCTTGGTTACTAAGTTCAACACCACTTTCAACACGGTTGAATTAATTTTGCTTTCAGAAAATCTTTTAAAATTGGAAATTCTTCAATAAAATCTTTAAATAATAAAGCTTAGTTTTCACAAAGGTGAGTCACTTGAGGTTTTAAACTTACTTAAAATACGTATTGCCGTTTCAAAATACTTGCCGTCTACACTTTTCCAAATTTGCCGTCAGTTATCACGTTTAAAGCTTTTTAAGCCAAAACTTAGCTTTTTCCACTTAAACAATTTTATAAAATCATAATTAACTTATTTTCAACAATTAATTTCATAAAATAACATTTTATAATATTACGGAATTTCTTACGTAAAAATTAGCAGTGCAAAAATATTTTCACGGTTTCGCTCTCATTGTGACTCATAATTAACTCTTACAGTAATAAATCATTAAAATAATAATATTTTCCAAAATTCCTTATTTTTCCCAAATAAAAATTTTCATTAATATTATATATCAATATTTTACCGTTAAAACATTGAATATAATTTACGAAGCTTCTTAAAGCTTTTATCCAATTAATTTAATTGGGCACTGACCACTGTCAGGCTTCTCAAACAACAACCAACAATAATATCAGAGATATTCCAGGCAGATCATACATCACAGTAGCATAATATAATTACAGATAAACAATTAAACGCAATTAAAACAACACAGATACAAATACCATAACTTAAACAACTTAAATAAATACTAACAGACAAATAATTACAAACAAACACAGGATAACATATAGCCATCGAATATATCCCTCAGGTATTCCCCTCTTACCTTCCGTAGATTCTCTTGTGAATTAATGAATTTCTTCGGAAGTCCGGATGTCACGTATACATTGCACTCACTCAACCTTCAACCATTACAATCAAATAATTACAAATCAAGAAACTAAAAACATCAAAAACCCTTCTATATGGTCACGACTTCAAGGGGTTTTGGGTGACTAAAATTTCTAATCATGATTAAGTCATGGATTAATGGTCCTTAATCAACCAAGATCATTAATGAAAACTTTGGACAAAACTCATCAAATCTCACCCACTTAGGGTTCGGCCATGACAGAGATTTTGAGTAAGGATTTTCATTTTAATAAACTAATATGGATTAGAGTGTGTAGACATACATGTCATATGAAATACATGATCATACATGACAACAGATGAACAAAACTCTTACCAAACCCATCCTCCTAGGTTCGGCCATAGCTAGTTTATTAGGAAGGAAATTTTTGATTACTTCATGCTCTTGTATTTAGATAGTATGCATGATATTAAGAATATAGAAAGTGGTTTCAACATCATGAGATTTTTCTAGAATTTGTTATGAATTTTCAAAGTTCTAGACTTAGAAACTTAAAAGTGATGAACATAGATGAAATAGACTTTGAATCATGAAACTTATTGAAGAACATAGACATGATTAGGGAAGAATAATAGGATTCACCTCTTGAAGATCAAAGACAAGTGAAGATCCAAGAACTTGCTTCACAAAATGATGGTATGAACTTAGAACTTTCGGGTGTTTTTTGTGTAAAGTGTAAAATGGCAAATAATGAAGTGAAAGTATATTTTTTAAAGATGTGGGTTGCACCACTTTTGAGGGATTAAGTGGAAAGGAAGTGGCTTCTCCAAGGATTTAGGTGCAAATAATTCCTAGGGACCATTTTGCAAAAATTCCAAAAGTATAAGGACTATTTTGCAAATTGTCAATAGTTTGGAATGATGACCATGTGCAACACTTAATGTGTTCACATTGTGACTCATTTTTTGAATTATCTATAAGCTTCTTAGGAAAAAGCTAGAAGACTTTGGAATAATTGAGAACACTTGAGAACTTTGGAGAATAGTTTAGAACTTTGGAGGATATTGGAGAATTAATGTTGTGGAATGTACAAGAATGAACTTGGCTCAGCCAAGTTAAGGGCAGCCATCACTCCTCCTTGGGCTTGAGCATGTAACATGGGTTTTTGGGCTTGGATTTAATTGTTTTGGCCCACCAAAATGCTTAAGGCATAAACATAATCTAGGAAACTTATATGATTTCAAATGGGCTTCATGAAATTTAATCCATGGAAAAAGAATTTGGGCCTCAAGGCCACGGTCCTCTAATGGGTTTGGAACAAATATTCTGGCCCAATTCACTTGAAAAAACATAGGAACTAACTTAGGGCCCAAAGTGCAATTAAGAGAAAGTTCAAGGACTTAAGTGCAAAATCCATAAATTGCCACTTTAACCTTGTAGAATCTTCTAGACTCAAAAGTGTGACTCATCCCCATGAATCATCTCAAAATTCTAAGATAACCTCTTTATAGACCCTTGGAAACTCCGAAATCCACTATATCGTTCGCCCGATTACGTATTTCACCCGTAAAACGTATATTATTTCATTTTTTATGAAAAAATTCTAAAAATACATAATTTTAGGAAATAAAATAAAAATCTTAAGTCTTTCGTTCACGAATTAAAATTAGGTCTTTTGAGCAGTATAATTATACTGTCAATGGAATTCGCGGGCCGGGTTTCGTCTGACTTCCAAACCTAAGTTTTAATCGTAGCTTCCTACGTTCAAGTAGAGTTGAGTGGTAAACTCCATTTATTTAAAATAATTTTCTAAAACTCTAATAAACCTATAAACATATTTATGTGTATTACTGTTATTTAAAACAGTGAAAGACAAGGTGTTACATAGTTGATGGGTATTCTCACGATACTTTCAAGCTGCGTGCCATGTTATTTTGCACCATCAATGACTTTCCAGCATACGGGAACTTGTCCGGGTACAGTGTTAAGGGGCATAAAGCATGCCCTATATGTGAAGAAGGCACATGCTTCACTCAGTTGAATCATGGAAGGAAGATGGTTTACCTTGGGCATCGGAGATTTCTTAGACATGATCACCCATATCGTAAGATGAAAAAAACTTTTAATGGATGCCAAGCGAGTGGAAATGCTCCGGCATCCTTAAATGGAGAGCAAGTTTATCAACGGGTGAAGCACATCAATATTATTTTTGGCAAGGCTAAAAAGAAGGCTAAGGCTAGTGAGAAAAACATATGGAAGAAGAGGTTGATATTCTTTGATCTCCCATACTAGTGCAAGCTTGATGTCAGACAATATTGATATAATGCATGTGGAGAAAAATGTGTGTGATAGTGTAATCGGAACGCTTCTCAACATTCAGGTCAAGACAAAGGATGGCGTGAGTGCTCATCTCGATCTCGTTGCGATGGGTATACGAGAGCAGTTAGCTCCGATTGTTGAGGATGGTAAGCGGGCATATTTGCCTCCAGCATGTCATACTTTGTCAAAAAAAAAAGAGACAAAGTTTTTGTGAGTGTTTTCAGGGCATCAAAGTTCCACATGGTTACTCTTCAAATGTCAAGAGGCTTGACTCAAGTGATCTCAAATTAGTTGGCTTAAAGTCTCATGATTGCCACGTCTTGATGCAACAACTACTGCCCGTGGCTATTCGTAGTATTGCTCCTAAAAATATTAGACATGACATAACTAGGTTGTGCTCATTCTTCAATGCTATATGTAGCAAAGTCGTTGACCCTCATAAGTTGGATGAGTTGGAAGTTGAGGCTGCTATAATCCTGTGCCAATTGGAGATGTATTTTCCTCCTTCATTTTTTGACATCATGGTTCACTTAATTGTTCATTTAGTTAGGGAGATTAGATTATGTGGCCCCATTTTTTGAGGTGGATGTACCCAATTGATCAATACATGAAGATCTTTAAAGGGTATGTGAATAATCCACACCGTCCAGAAGCATCTATTGTTCAAAGGTACGTTGCTGAAGAAGCTATTAAGTTTTGTTCAGACTACCTTCCTAACACGGATCCTATAGGGGTTCCTAAGCCTCGTCATGATGAGAGAAGATGTCAAGGTAAGGGTACACATGGTGTAATGATTAAGAGCAAGGGTCGGGAGGAAGTGCTTCAAGCATATCTGTATATATTGAATAACATCGATTTTGTTCAACCTTACTTTTGTGGTCACATAAGAAAAGTCAAGGAAGAAAACCCTCGAATGAACAAAAAGTGGTTCTTTGAACAAGCATAACAAAACTTTCTTAAAATGATTTAAAGAAGAAATTCTGAAGGATGGTAGTAATCGCTTTCGATTCATTAAAATGTCTAGCACGCGGGCCTAGCTTTAATGTCATATGTTGGAGCGGATACGACCTCAATAACTTTTCCTTTTATACAAAGGAACAAGATAACAAGAGTACCATGCAAAATAATGGGGTTATGATCGTGGCTGAATCCATGCACTTCTCTATTTCAAAAGATACAAGCCCCGTTATTGCACCAATACCTTACTTTGGAGTCATTGAAGAGATTTGGGTGCTCGATTATACTAAGCTTACGGTGATGATTTTTAAATGTAAGTGGGTTGACAGTAAAGGTGGTGTACAAACCGACGAATTGGGATTTATATTGGTAGACCTTGGCAAATTAGGTCCTACAGATGAGCCTTTCATCATGGCTTCCCAAGCAAAACAAGTGTTTTACATCACTGATCCTTCTAACAAGAGGTGGTCTGTGGTTCACCAAGGAAAAAGCATGCATAATGGTAGTGATAAAAATCAAGATTTAACTCTTGATATTCCTGAGACTCCTTCTTTCTCAACAAAGGAGTATATAAATATAGTTTTTTTTAAGGCAAAGAAAATTTATTGAATAAAACACAGCCCAAAAATAGCACAAGAAGTGCCAGGGGCTAAGCAAACCAAAACAAACGGACTAACACCCAAAATATAGGTTTTTTTTAAAGGCAAAAGAAAAGTATTATAAACATCATTAACATGCAGCAGCATAAGAGGAGCACCACTGCATGAACAGGGACGGACCATTGGGGGCATCTGCCCCCATCAACTTTTTTTTCTTTTTATTAACTCTTAATTATTATTTTGTTTTGCCCCCATTAAAAAATAGTTATTGCTCCCGTTACCTTACAATTCTATTCTACGTAACACTAAAAAATATTGCCCCCCATTATCCTACAACACTACTCTACATAATATTTTTATTTTTTCACTACAACTTGAATTATAAGGATGAGTTGGTTTGCGGGAGGGACATAGGGTTGATAGTGATAATAAGGTTATGAGTTCAAATTTCCCTACCTACATAACACATTAATTACTAACATTTGTATATAAAAACATCGTACAACAAAAAAACTTTATGCTCCTTATTTGTTTGTCTCTTGGTCTCTTTATCTCTCTAGCAAAAAAAATACAAATACAAATGCATTCTTGAAATATTATCTGGTCACATACATAAAGAAATATATTTTTTGTAGTATTGAAAATGAAAAATCATACAAAAATTTCAAAATACGAAGACACGTGGAGAGCAATTTTAGTTTGTGGAAGTTGATGTCTTCTATTGTTTTCTGGTAAAAATGTCTTCTATTTTTTTTGGGTATACAATGATATAGTTTTTGTAATCTCTAATTTTGGACTTAATAATAATAATGTCATTATTTTATCATTTATCCATTTATATATTTATTTATAGAAATATTTATAATATACGATCTTGCCCCCACTATCCAGAATTCCTGGGTCCGTCCCTGTGCATGAAGAATTCATAGATATTATAGATGTGTACGAAGTCACAAAGACTTAGACTAGTAACCTGAACATCACACCATAGAGAGCCCCTTTAACTATTACACTTTACATTTTCTATTTTAGTCACATGTCATTATTAGAACGTAGTTAGAAGCTTTTATGTTAGTAGTTAACGACTAGATTAGTTAGTTGGTTAGTTGTTGAGCTGTCATGAGCTGGACATGCTTGCACCTCAAGCTTCACCTCTCTTGCATGTATTATAAATACCCGAGAGGCACCAGAGAATAAACCAGAGGAATCATTTGCAATTCATAGCTTTATTCTTCTTCATTCTCTCTTAGTTTTTGTGTTGTTATATGGTATCAAAGCTCCTTGTAAGCTTCGTTGTTTTGTACAATCATGGCGAGGAACAACAATTCTTGTAATGGCAACTTCTTGCAAGCAAATCCTGTGCAAGATCCTCCTCAGAATCCTGCAAGTCCCTATTATGTTCATCCTGGCGAGAACACAAGTGCATCGCTCGTAAATCTAGTGTTAAATAAGAAGAATTATCATACCTGGGCAAAGACGATGAAGCATGCTTTGATCTCATAGAACAAGTGGAAGTTTCTTGATGGATCGATGCCTATGCCAGATCGATTCGATCCAAGCTTCGATGCTTGGGAGAGATGCAACAACATGATTCAGACATGGCTGGTTAGTTCGGTTTCTCCTTCAATTTCTCCTTCGATCGTTCATATGGAGTTAGCTACAAAAGTATGGAAGAATCCGAGATAGTGGTTCTCTCAAGGAGATTTGGTGAGAATCTCTTATTTTCAAGTTGAATTGTATGCATTCAAACAAGGTAATATTTCAGTAACTAATTTATTTACTGAACTCACCATATATTAGGAAGAATTGGAGAACTATAGACCTATAACTGAGTGTGGATGTAGTTCTGCCAAGTATAGAGAAGAAGATTATGTGATGAGGTTTTTGACTGGATTGAATGAATGTTACTCAGTTGTTAAAACTCAGATTCTTATGATGGTACCTTTGCCACGAGTCACTCGTGTGTTCTCTATGATTTTGCAACATGAAAGGCAACTTGGATTTGATGACAGTGATGATTGATTACCTATGATTAATGCTGCTGTTGATGGAAAGAAATTCTTCAAAGGAAAGTACTCAGTAGGCAAAGTTTGCACCTACTGTGGCAGGAATGGCCACACTGTGGAAACATGCTTTCGAAAGCATGGTTTTCCTCTAGGATTTAACTTCAAATCCAAAGGAAATGAAGTCTTGATTCACAATGTGATGAGTGAAGGAGATGACTTTGATGAGAGGAGTGAAACAAATAGCACTAATGACAAAAAATTAATTGTTTTAGGACTCAGCAATGAGGAGTGCAGGACCTTGATCAACTTGCTGCAGAAGTCTAGTGTCCAGAAAACTGCAAGTGGTTGTGAGTCACAAGGTGTTCAGGTCAATCAGGCCAGTGCTGGCAGAGCTGGTTCGAGCTCAAGCACAATGAAGCAGAATGAGTGAAGTTCAAGCTTAGGTACACTGAGACAGAATGAAGGTACTGAATGTGTGTTTTCTTGTAGAACTATGAATGATGAACACATACGGATAGTGGACTCAGGTGCAACAGATCATATAAGCATATCTATGGCTTGGTTTCATAACTACCATGAAATTGACTTGTTCTGGTAACTTTGCCTAATGGAAATGTGGTAATGGCACAAGGTAATGGCACAAGTGGCAGGAGATGTGAAATTTTCAGATGATTTAGTCCTTAGGAATGCCTTGTTTCTACCTGAATTCAACATTAACCTAGTGTCTATCTCAAAACTGACCAAAACTGGCCAATGCAATTGCTTATTCACTAATGATACTTGTTCAATCCAGGATTCATCATTGAGGAGGATTGGTTTGGCTGAACTCCACAATGGACTCTATTACTTGAAGATCCTTGGTAAGGAAATAGTCAATAATGTAGCACCACCTATGAGTAATAACAATGTAGTTTTAGGATCAGTTAGCATTCCCAAGGCATCTTTATGGCATTTTAGATTTGGTCATATTTCTACTGAGAAACTATTTATGCTATGTAAAGATTTCGCTATGATTCATGTCAATAAAGGTGGAGTGTGTGATATTTGCCACTTTGCTAGACAAAGGAAGTTGCCTTACAGCATTAGTTCAAGTAGAGCTTTTGAAAATTTTGAGATGTTACACATGGACATTTGGGGTCCATACTCACTTCATTCCATACATAAGCATAGTTACTTTTTGACTATTGTTGATGACCATAGCATATTCACTTGGGTGAGTATGTTAAAGTGGAAGTTTCAGGTGTAGTTCTTAGTTCAAACTTCATTACTTTCATTGAGAAACAGCATGATGCGAAGGTAAAAGTAGTAAGGTCAGACAATGGGCCAGAATTTATGCTTGGCAACTTCTATAGTGAGAAGGGCATTGTTCATCAAACCAGTTGTGTGGAGACACCACAACAGAATGCTAGGGTGGAAAGGAAGCATCAATTCATCCTAAGTATTACTAGAGCCCTCATGATCCAGTCCTTACTACCAAAGTACCTATGGAATTATGCAGTTCAACATGCTGTCTTTCTTATTATCCGAGTGCCTTCAAAGGTATTAAATTGAAGCACTCCCTTCCAAATATTGCACAGATTCCTACCTGACCGAAATGACTTGAAAGTGTTTGGTTCACTATGTTACTTTTCTACACTCACAAGTCAGAGAGGAAAGTTGGATGACAGAGCCAAGAAGTGTGCATTCCAAGGGTACAGGGCAGGTGTCAAAGGATACGTAGGTTATGATCTCAGCTCCAAAGAGATTCTAGTGTCCAGGAATGTAATGTTCTATGAGCATATCTTCCCTTGTGCCTCAAGTCATAGCAAAATAACTGAAGCTCCATGGCAATATGTATGTCCCAACACAGAAACACAATCACAGTAACAAATTCCACACTCTTCACCTATTGATATCAGCATTCCTATCAATCAACCTGTCAATCAACCTGATGATGATTCTGCTCAAAATGGTGCTCAAGCCAGCACTGAACTTGATCATAGTCCTTGTCATGACCCTGCAGATGGCCTTCTGAGTGACACTGATGCAATTCCTATTAATGGAAGTCTTGAGAGTGATATTGCTGCAGTATCAGATCATGGCACAGAGAATGTCTAAACTGAGTCTGCACAGCATGATATAGCTGCACCTAGAAGGTCATGTAGATCAAGGAAGGAACCATTCTATTTGCAACACTATCACTACTCTCATTTGAATGCAAATCCTGAATCTTCCAAGCCCTCAAAGTGCCATTATCCACTAAGTTCATATGTGTCATATGCATCATTATCTCCTCAACACAAGAACTATGCTATGTCCCTTCCCACCATAACAGAACCATCTTCTTATGCAGAAGCAGTGAAGAAACTTGCTAGATTGATGCTATGAATGCAGAACTAAAGGCATTAGAAGCAAACCAAACATGGCAAGTTATTGAACAACCACCAAGAGTGCACCCTATTGGGAGTAAGTCGGTTTACAAGATCAAAAGGAAATCCGATGGCACTATTGAAGGATACAAAGCAAGATTGGTTGCCAAGGGATACACACAAACCGAAGGAGTGGACTTCTTTGATACTTTCTCTCCAGTGGCCAAATTGACCATTGTTAGATTGCTCCTCGCATTGGCCTCTACACAAAATTGGCTTGTTCACCAACTTGATGTGAGAAATGCTTTTCTCCATGGAGAATTACAAGAGGATGCCTATATGCAAGTGCCCGAAGGAGTGCAATGTGAAGGAGAGAACAAGGTTTGCAAGCTCTTAAAGTCCTTGTATGGACTGAAATAGGAATGTAGGAAGTGGTATGAGAAGCTGTCCAGTCTACTTGTACAACCTGGATATAGGCAAGCCACAACAGATTATTCCTTATTCATGAGATTATTCCTTCACAGCACTACTCATTTATGTCGATGACATTGTGTTGGTAGGAACTTCTATTCATGAGATCAACTTCGTCAAGAATACACTGGACAAGCACTTTGGGATCAACGACTTAGGAGTGCTTAAATTCTTCTTAAGTCTTGAGGCATCACATTCTCCTAAAGGGATCTCCCTTTGTAAAAGGCAGTATTGCCTTGATTTGCTAGCAGATACTGGTGTTGCTGGCAGCAAGCCAGTATCCACCCCAATTGAGCCTGAGTCAAGATTGCATCTGGATGACAGTCCAGCTTACATAGATGTTGCAGGCTACATAAGGTTAATTGGCAGATTACTCAACTTGACCACCATATGACCAGATATTAGCTTTGCTGTCCAATAACTGAGCCAATTTCTCAGTCAGCCTACTATAACACACTTCCAAGCAGCTCAACGAGTCTTGAAGTATCTCAATGGTAATCCTGGCAAGGGATTGTTCTTTCCACGATCCTCCTTACTTCAGCTCCTTGGCTTTGTTGATGCGAAGGCCAGTGAGTGGCTACTGTTTCTTTCTTGGAGACTCATTAGTATGTTGGAGAGCTAAGAAACAACTCACTGTGGCAAAATCATCCAGTGAGGCAGAATATAGAGCCCTGGCATCTGCCACTTACGAGTTGTAATGGTTGCACTACCTTATGCAGGATCTAAACATACAATGTGCTAGGGAATCTGTGATCTACTGTGACAACCAAAGTGCCCTTCATTCACAACTAATCTAGTGTTTCATGAGCGTACAAAACACTTGGAGATTGATTGTCACATAGTCTTGGAAAAGAGTATGACAGGCTTGATAAAATTGCTTCCTATTACATCACACAACCAAACTGCAGATGTGTTCACCAAGGGACTGCACCCCACTCATTTTTGGAAGCTCATCTTCAACCTAGGATTGTTAGATATCTACCATCCTTAGCTTGGGTGGGGTTGGGGGGGGGGGTATTACACTTTACATTTTCTATTTCAATCACATGTCATAATTAGAAGGTAGTTAGAAACTGTTATGTTGGTTAGTTAACGGCTAGATTAGTTAGTTGGTTAGTTGTCAATAGCTGGACTTGCTTGCACCTCAAGCTTCACCTCTCTTAAATGTATTATAAATACTCGAGAGGTATCAAAGAATAAACAAGAGAAATCATTTGCAATTCATAGCTTTAATCTTCTTCATTCTCTCTTAGTTTCGGTGTTGTTATAATCATTCATCCATTAAATTCATGCATTCTTTCTCTAAGATGTAGATTTTGGTACGTGGTGGGTAATTTTCCGTGAGTATCTAGACAGCTTTTATTAATTTATTTTTTTCATGTTTTCATATCAAATATCTCTCTCAACAGCTATGATTCACAATGAAGTGGAATATAGTTGGCAACTATCTAAAGAACTGGCTTTAATTTTAAATCGATAGTTAGAAGGCTTTATTACTTTGAAGTTTATGTTAACAATTTCTCCCAGAAATAAGTTAGAAGTGCGAAAGCAGAAAAAAGAAAGTTCTTTAAAATGTTACTTTAGTACAAAATTTCTTCTCTACAAATAGTACATAGCCTAGCTCAGAGAACTTGTCATTTAGTCCCATATCGATCCCAATATAAGGTATGTTGCTTGTTTGCTTTGTTTCCGGTTTCCTTTTTTCATTATCTATTTTAAAAAATAATTACAAAATTGATATATTGTTTTCATTCTGTTTCTTGTTTTCAAAAGTTTGTACAGGAAACACTGAAACCAACTTTTTCTTTTCTTTTTTCATTGTTTCCTGTACAAATCTTTGAAAACATAAAACAAAATGAAAACAAGATAGCAGTTATTTAATTATTTTTGAAAATAGGAAATGAAAACAGGAATTTGGAAACAAAGCAAACCGGCCCACTGTTTGCTTTGTTTTTAGTTTCCTGTTTTCGTTTTCTGTTTTCAGAACTTTGTACATGAAACATTGAAAACAATTTTTTTTCTGTTTTCACTGTTTTCTTTACAAATCTTTGAAAATAGGAAACATAATGAAAAGAAGGTGACAGATTTATAATTATTTTTTAAAATAGGAAATGAAAATAGGAATTTGGAATCAAATCAAACAGTCCCTTAATTTTGCATGAAGTAACAACCTCACACCACCATGATAGGATATGACCACTTATTGGTTGGTTCAATATCCTATTCTCTCCATAACATCCCTACACTTATGTCTTTAAACCCATGTTCACCAAACTATGCTGCTGCACATGATGGATCATGGATAAGAAAATTACAGCGACTTAGTGACAATCTTAGCTCAGTACCTCATTTCCCCCATTACAGTAAGAAAAATAGCTAGAGCTTGTGAGAAGGATTACTGGATGTCAATAGTATCTAGCCCAACAGAGCTAGCTTTGAGAAGTTGTTGTGCTGGCTGTACCCTGTCGCTTTTATAATATATTGCAGCATATATACTACAACTGTGTTAGCAAGAATTAATATATGGCAGCAAGATTAATATCTTATCCAAGAGGCACTAAGTAATAGATGCCAAGAAATGTCATGCTATTAGTTCATTAAGTCAGCAATTGTTTGAAGTTATGAAAAATTTCCAGATATTGGGCATCTTTTGGGGATCTTTTTCTATATCAATCATATCACGAGGCAATTCAATCCCTAGAAAAAGCTGTTTTAGATCACCATCCACCTTAATGAAACCATAGGGTCATTTCTTAGGGTAGGCAATATGTCTTCCTGTAAATGAAAGTTAGGCAAAAGCCATATTTGCACTGCAGCTTTTAAAGCCTAGAAATTGATAGCTTCATAAGTCTTGTTCCATGAGAAACAAAGTTATTTAACTAAATTTTTTTACTCTTCACCACCTATACAAAAACATCACCTCACCACAAGAAGTCTTATGAGTATAGTCACTTATGAGTTGAAATTTGTCAAATAGCTCTGCTCTTGTATATTTCAATAAAAACATATTAAAACAGTTCATATTTTATTAATATCTCGGTGTCATTTAAAACTATAAACAAAATAAGCAACATACATAGAAAGAGGATGGTCTTTCGGAAACAAAAAAGAAAAAAAGATACGAAACAAAATTAATTAGGAAGTGAAAGAGAGCCATAGAGACTAAAAAGAAGTAAATTTCAATGGCTTTGTTCTACAAAATGGAATGTCCCTCCAGACTCTTAAATGCTTGGTACCAAGCTTAACTCATTCAGTAACGACATTCAAAAGCCAACTTTCTGCCCAACTTATCAAATAGAACTCCAAAGCCCACATATGAGAAAGTAACAGCAAAGGTTGACCCGTTTAGACTAGCCCCTTGAAGGCTTAAACAATAAGATTTTGTGGTTACTTTAAAAAAGTTTCAACTTCCTCACTACCAATCATGATGCTATACAAACAACCTAAAGTTGTGACAAGGAGCAACATACTCATGAATGTGCAGTGTTGGTGTGTATAAAAATTTGTCTACATCACATTTGGTTTCTCAATTATGTAGTTTGGGCCGTAAATTGAAACAAACAACTTTAAATAACCACAGGACTGCAACCAAGAAAAGTAAGCCTTGTTCCCTTTTAGCACCTACCTATAGAATGTAATTGCAAGGTTTAATTAGAAGAAACAATTGAGAATGGATAAGCAAGAAAATTAAGAAGCAATATCTTAAAGAGGGAGCATCCATAACCACAGGTAGCAGTCTGCAATTTTTTAGAGACGTTTCAAAAAGGTAGTGGTGGTTTAATTAGTCAACAACTTAACACTAGAACCTTAAGCTCCTAAGTTGTGGCAAACGTCTTGGATTTGTAAACTGGACCTACAAAAAAAAAAAGATCACCTCTAGATGTTATAAGATAGTGTGCTGATATAATAACCGCCCACCAAGTGGCAAGTAGAAGGGGGAAATGAAATAGACAACTATAAACACGAGAAGCAGAGTTGAATTATGTTTATCAGACTCTAGATTAAAGTTAAAAACTTTTTTAACACACAGAAGCTAGGGAAAGACAAGTGATTTAAAAGCACGCAAACATGTGATTTGTCTGATGATTTTTTAGTAGAAAAACACAGAAGCATGCAAGAATAAAATTTGTTTGATATTCACATTTTAACCCCTTTAGTTAGTTAACAGATAATAAAAACAAAATAACTAAAGAGATAGGGATAGAGATAGATACAACTATTTTATCCTGGTTCACCGCTTATAACCTAGGGCTACGTCTAATCCTTGGCAGCATCAAGTTTTCTCCACTATAACTGATCGGGTTATAGACAACAAGTATTCTTTGCAGACATTGCCTCTCCAGGCTCCAAGACAAGTATTATTTGCACACCTAGCATCTTCAGGCTCACTCAGGTTTGTTTGAAAGAAGATTGTAATAAATACAATTTGCAAGTCTTTCACTAACACTCAGAAGAGTGAATTTAACGTGAAGGATAGAAACATTGTGTAATAACTTCAAATGTTCCTTTGACCTAACTTAATCTAACCCAACACATTAGTTTAATTAAGGGGTTGGGTCTAAAAATTCCACAAAACACATCCAACTCATTTGATATTGAAGACTAAAGATTGAAAGAACGAAGAAATAAATACGCAGAGTAATGGCTCTTTGAATGTTGTGTTCTCTATATCTTCATCTTCAATGTCTTCTCTATTTATAGAGTTCAATCATTTTGAATCCGTTAGAGAGATCCCGTATGATTTTTGACTTTGAGCTGAGCTCCATTAAATGCAATAGAGTCGTTTTGGGTAACCATTTAATTCATCAGAATGTTGGTTGTACTCTAACAGAGATGGGCAATGCTTTATGCTTTGTGCAATGACCAAATCAGAGTTGTTCAGGTTGCTTTTGTACTTCTTTGAGCACATTTCCCTTTTCGTGCAACTTCCAAATGTACTAGGGAATAAAGAATTTTGGAAGCACTCCTTTTCTGAGGTTCAAGGTTGCTTGAGTGTTTGACCTTATGAAATTCTTGATCTTTGTGTGAGAGAGAGAGAGCTTCAACATCCTCCAACTGAGTAGACAGCTCACAAAAGTTCTTCTGTCCTTGCGTGTTCCACATCGAAGGACCACAGTCGGGTGAGAGCTTCATTAGACAGGTTGATTCTTCTATGTAGAAAGTCAACAATCCAGTTGAGTCAGCAGACGGGTTGAATTTTCTCAATAGACGGGTGTTCTCCACTATTGAGTATTGACCAAGATAGAACACCCAAAATTAAATATACAATTCACCTATACTAGAAAACTATATCACCAATACACAACAACCAAAATTAAACACAACTGGGAAAGGTCACCTTCTGTGTGTCTTACAGAAAATATACATTTTAAGTAGATCCATCCCGTGCAGCTTATACTAACCTTGTTGAGAAGTAACCCCACACAACATAGGCATCACAATAAAATCCTACAAGCCACAACCACCAAGAGAGCATGACAAAAGATACCTTAAAGAAATTACAACTGAGAACCACCAGAAAAAAAAAGCACTACCTAAAGTCACAAGTAGTATACAAGAAATACTACCATTGGAATGGCTTACTTGACCTTATCCGGGGGAACATATCAGAACACTTCAAGATCAATGCTTCCATGGTCTTTAGAAAGTCTATTAAGAAATTCTTGGAATACAACAGAAGTTCTTAGTCAAGCATTATCTTGAGAAAATAGTACATAATGTTCTACAAACTTCAACGTCCCTCCATTGTATCTTTGCTACTTTGTTTCTTTGTCCCATTTAACCCTACATGTTTTTCTTAATTTTTCAGTCACATGCATTCTTTTTTTGAATCTCAAGTTTTACCTCCCTAGCTTTCAAAACCTTGAGTTTGCTCTCTATATTTGTAGGACCAGAAGAATAAGATTGCTTCTTTGGATGTGTTTCAACCATACTATTATCTGAGTGTACTTGCCTGTTTGTAGCATATACCATTTTTCCACCATCAAAACCTTCTATTGTGTGCTTAGGGATATTGGGGGAATCATTCACTAAGTCATCATGCCTTCCACCCAACATCTGATAAGTACTTACTTACTCTAAAAATGGTGTGCTTTTTGGTACTGACATCTCTTCCCACCTAGGAATCATTCTAGTAGTGATATCTCTACCTGCCATGCTTATTTGTATTCACTTTCTGTGAATTGTAAATACACTAACTGTGAAGGCAAATGCCTTTTTCCTCTTTGTTTTCTTGAATGTCTTTCTTTAACAACAAATGGCCGGCATATAGCTCTTTCATTCACGGTTCATTAAATAAAGATTTTTTTATATGAAGATTTTATACTAAGTTCCATTGTCATTGATGCTACAATAATGTAGAAACTGGCATATAGTATGCAATTAACATATGTTGATATCTTGATTTATATAATATCTTATTATTCTTAATATTAGTAATCTTGTTTTCATGTTTCTAGAGTGTGCTTGCCCGCTTTGATTTTTATCTTTACATATTTCTCTCCTTTTGTATCAAATTTTAACTTACCTTTAGAATTTATATTGATATATTGAATAACATGATAATAAGAAGGTTCAATCTCAATAATAATACTTTCACAGAAGAGTTTGAACAGAGTAAAAAGAAAAATAAATGGTTGTTGTGTTGTGATATAGAATCAACAAACTGTGGGGATAATGATATTCGATATTTGGGCCAAAATATATGTAGTGTACCTTGAAGAAGATGCATTCGTGCAATGTAGAGATTAGATCGTCCATGATAAACTTTTCTTTCCTCTTCCCACCACTTTTCCTTTTCACTTGTCACTTCCTTCAAGCCATTTGCTTCTTTCCTTTCCTATATCTTCCAGATTCTCTCTATTTATGGGTCAAGATTCACTTTAGGTCTTGGCTTATGTTTCTTTTAAAATTAAAATCCCACATAGGGTAAAACTGAACCATGTCCCTTATACAAGACAAGTGCATTTTGGTCTTCCATTCCGGATGCATTGTTGGCCCTTAGGTTAGGTACTTTCATTTTATCAATTATCTTATTTATCATGAAATTTGATACAGTGTTAGGCACTTACTGTAGGATTCCGACACATCGGTTGTTTAGCATTTTGAGGGTTTTCAATACATGTTTCTGATTGAAAGGGAACATTGCTCATTTCTGACTCAAAATTTAGAGCTTTCCTACTTGATTTTCAAGAGGCATCTTTAGGATTTTGTCTTCTAGGATTTCCCTTTTCAATTACCTTTGGTCAATGTTTTCTTTGTTTGGGTGCTTTATGCTTTGGTGTCTTGTTCATGTCAACGCCCATGCTACCTTTGGAGCTATAAATGTTACTGTTTGGGCTTTTTTGAACCCCAGTTGTTGATGATGAATATATAATTTGTTGGAGAAGCCCATCGTAACATTCTTGACTTTCTGGTTTGTCTTTCTCATAACTTAGACTTTCAGCTATGATTTACTTTCATAATGTACAAAGTTTGTAATCTGCATAGTTATGCTTATCTATTGTTGTTTCTGGCTTTCTGGGTATCTTGTCCATGCGAACGCCCTAGGTGCTTTTTTTCCAAAGATGTTACTATTTGAGCCCTTTCTTGTCGATGATGAATTACAATTTGTTCCTAAAGCCCATTGTGACATTCCTGATCCATTGTTTCTGGTATTTATTGATAGGATTTCATGAAACAAGCTGCAACATCAGGGTACTATTTGAATCCTTTCTTGTTGTTGATGAATATACAATTTGTTCCTGAAGTTCATCGTAACATTCCTGATGCTGCTTCTAGTTTCATAAAATCCTCTCAATCAATACTAGAAACAATGGATCAGGAATGTTATGATGGACTTATGGAACAAATTATATATTCATCATTGACAAGAAATGACTGAAATAGTAACATCAGTGTCAACAAAAGTAACCTGAGAGTTCGAGTGGACAAGATACCCAGAAAGCCAAAAACAAAAATCGATAAGCTTAAGTGTGCATATAACAAATTTGTACAATACAAGAGTACAACCATAGTTGAAAGTCTAAGTCAGGAGAAAGATAAGCCAAAAAGTCAAGAATGCTTCGATGGACTTCTCAAGCAAATTATATATTAATCATCAACAAGTAGAGGATCAAAAGGCTAAAATATAACATTTATGGTAGCAAAAGTAGCTTGGGCATTGGTGTGAGCACGACACCAGAGCAGAAAGCACCCAAACAAAGAAAATATAGGCCAAAGGTAATTGTAGAGGGAAAACCTAGAGGTCAAAATCCTACAACACAGAAAACAAAGTTTAAGGAGAACCCAACCAAAAAGAGGTAGTATGTAAGGAAGAATGTCCCAAAAATTGTTGCAACATTGCTAGTTGTGGTTATAAAAGAGAATTAGATTCTAATGTCGCATCAAGAAAATCTAGTAGGAGAGCTCTAAATTGTGAATCTGAAATGCGCAATGTTCTCTTTCAATTAGAAATATGTTTTGAAAACCCTCAGAATACCAAACAATTGATGTGTTAGAATACCCTACAGTCAATGCCTGACATTGTATCAAATTTCATGATAGATGAGACAATTGATAAATGAAAGTACTCAACCTAAGGTAGAGCAATACATCCTTAATGGAAGAACAAAATGCACTTATCTTATATAAGGGACATGGTTCAGTTGTACCCTATGAGGGATTTGAATTTGAAAAGAAACATAAGCCAAGATCTAAAGTGGATCTTGATCCAGAAACAGAGAATCTGGAAAAATGTCGACGGGCAAGGAAGGAGGTGAAGGACTTGAAAGAAGTGACAGTGAAAAGGAAAAGTGGTGGGAAGAGGACTGAAAAGTTTTTCGTGGACGAGTTCATTCCTTAATTGCATGAATGCATCTTCTTCAAGGTACATTACATACATTTTGACCCAAATATCGAATATCATGAACCCATAATTTATTGATTCTATATCACTTCACAGCAACCACTTATTTTTCTTTTTATATTGTTCGACCTCTTCTCTTAAAGTGTTAATATTGAAATTGAACCTTCTTTTTATCAAGCTCTTCACTATGTTTGAATATTTTTTAAAGGAAAGTTAAAATTTGACATAAGCAGAGAAATAATTAAAGACAAAGATTATAATCTGACAAGCACACTGTAGAAACATGTTAACAAGATTGTTAATATTAAGAATAATATGATACTATATGAATCAAGATATAATAACATGTTAACTGCATAATATATGTTGATCTCTACTTTATGGTAGCATAAATAGGAATGGAACTTAGAATCAAATTTTCACCACAAAAAAAAAATCTTTATTTAATACACTGGCAGGTAGAGATATCGCTACTAGAATAAGCATGGCAGGTAGAGATATCGCTACTAGAATGATTCCTAGGTGGGAAGAGATGTCAGATATTAGTGCCATTACCCTATCAGAGAACCCTATGATTCTCCCTACTTAAAATAGTGAAAAGCATTTCCTAGAAGTGAAAACTCTTATTTATAATTTGATAGGATGATGTAACTTTTTCACCAGTCACTTTTTCTAATGACTTAATCATTTATCCGCATATATTTAATAATAAAAATCACCTCTAAATGAGATAGATGCTTTTCAAAGTGGCAAAGGTAGGTAGTTGACTCAGTTATAGGAGTTTTTCTCACTCAAAATGTTTCTTACCAGCTTTCAAGGTAAATTGAAAATCAAAACCTTTCATGAATATGTCCCGTGATAGAAAAAGATGAAGTGTAACCCCACAAAAACTTCATGCTTTCTTCCTATCTTTGCAGCTCTGCATTTATGTCTCTGGCAATATGGTTTCTGTTGAGCAAAATTGGCAAGTGCACCAAATCGTTAACTGTAGTAATAAAAATATCGTCCTCAGGGATTGATACATTAACTACTAACGTGCCAACTTAATTTCGTTTGAGCGACCAAATGGTTTGAAATTGGTTTTCACCAATAAGTAAGAACATAAATTTAACAAGGAACAGAAAATATTTTTGGTATTTTCAATTGAAAAATTAAGCAACAGAAAATTTGGGTTTTAACAATCAAGAAAAAAAATTGTTAGAGGATCGATTTCCCAGCCTTTCCTACTTGTTCAATCCTAGAAATTAACTTGAACAGTTTATCAATTTCAAGAAACTGAGTTTTGTAATTTATCCCCTAATTCCTTAGGTGAATAAACCTTTCTGTCTAAGTTACTAATTCAATTCCTTGAGTATTAGATAAATAGCAGAAGCATTAAGAAATATTTCCACTCAAAAAAAATTAATTTGGCTGTGTTCTTATTCCTAAGTAACACGCGCAAATCGTTTATTCACAAACCGCGATTATGAAATTGAATTTCCCAATTGCAAATTTCATACAGTAGATAAACATGTAAACAGTGAATAAACTCTTGAAATTAAACAAACCAGAACAAATAATTATCCAGAATCAAAACAAGTTATCTAGGCAGTTCCATCTATCTCTAACAAAAGAAAATTAGATAGACATAATTAAAAAGGAAGAACCAGATGAAGAAGATGAAGACAAGGAGGCCATCTTGAGTCTCTACTTTCCAGCTTCGACTCTCTTGATTGCTCCCTTTTCTCCTCCTCTAAACTGTATAGTTCTCTATGTAAAATGACTCTCAAAAAAATCTTCCTCCTGGCTGATACTTTTTTTTTTGCTACTGTTCCTCTTTTATTTCCACATATTGCTGCCTCTTTTTTTTCTCCATTGTAACGTTGCTCACGATGTCCCTTGTTGTTACTCTATATGCGCCAGTTACATTTTCCTATTCATTTTTACGCTGCTGCCTTCCCTTCCTTTACCTTACTTTTCTTTCTTTTAATTAGGATTCCATTCTCTTTTCAATTCTTATGTGGGCCAGCCTTCATTTCCTTTTGTCTGTTACTTTTCTCCTTCTTAAAAATGCTACCTTTTCTCCTCCTCTTTTATTTCCACTTAAAACACCATAAAAGCTCATCAAAGCCAACATGAAACCAACTAAGAAATTAATAGAAATAAAACTGAAATAAAACATAAAAATAACCTACAACTAATAAAAACTAAACAAAAACTAATTAAAATTAACCACCTATTAACTACAAATTAAGAATCATCAGTTTCCTCTTATGTCAATAACCAGCAAGAGTTCATAAAGTACTTATCATAAATCCTAAAACCAGAAGGCATAGCATTTCCAGAATCGGTAAGTACTTATTTGATGTTGGGTGGAAGTCAAGATGAATTAGTGAATGATTCCCCCAATATCCCTCAACACACAAAAGAAGGTTTTGATGCTGGAAAAATGACATTTCCAGCAAACAGCAAGTACACTCAAATAATAGTAAGGCCGAAACACATCCAAAAAAGTAAATTTATTCTTCTGGCCTACAAATAAAGAGAGCAAGCTCAAGGTTTCGAAAGCCAAGGAGGTAAAACTTGAGATTGAGAAAAAGAATGCAGGTGACGGGACAAATTAAGAAAACATGTAGAGGTAAATGGCACAGAAATAAAAGAGCAAAGATACAATGGATCCACTAGACATGATCCTTGTCAGGTTTGGTGTCCAAATGCAGTCTTTTGTAGCAGGGTGTATCATTTTGTCCCTGTTGATTTTGGGACAGCTTGTATCTGTTGTTTGGTGGAGGCGGTTCCCTCTGCCCTGGATTTCTCTATAATATTTACGGGTTGAGGTATCACTTGTATCCCTTTAATATATTTTTGCTTATAAAAAAAACTCTTTCGTTTGGCAAATACACCAAACATACAATGGGCTACAACAAGTCACAAGTATTATGAAATGTGAGATTAAATACTAGATAGTACGTAAGGATGCAAGGAAAATAGATTTAGTTATAACTTCATAGTAATGGTTGTTAATTTTACTCTAGAAAAAAATGTAACTTTATAATTCATCATTAATCTTCCCGAAATAATTGTTAATATTTGTCAGTTTAAATTTCCAATCTTTGAATAGTTAACCATCTTATAATACACTGGGTAAGGGTGGCAAATGGATGGATTAGATAAATTTTTATCCGGATCTTAACGGATAGATTAAAAACAATCCATTAATCCATTATAATCCATTAAAAATTCATTAAAAAAAATCCAATCCATCCATGATCCATTAAATAAAATCCATATGATCCATCCATTAACAACTTTTCATGGATGGATATTCAATCCATCCACTAAAATTTATTTTAAGAAATTAAATAATTTTATATCTCTTTTATCCATCCATAAAATATTTTTAAAAATAAAATAATTTGTAAAAAAAATTAAAATATTATCTCTATCTCACCATCTCTCTCCTCTTTCTTCCTCTCTCTACCATTTCTCTCTCTCCCTTTTTTCCCTACTCTCTATCTTTACTCTCTCTCCACTCTATCTCACGATCATTTTGTATCACGGCCATTTTTCTATTATTATAAGGGAGTTATTGATTATGTGCATCTGCAGAGGTTGTTTTGCCACAACGTTCCATGACATTGTTTTACGAAACTTGTTACGACTTTATGTGCTTTCAATTAGTTAATACTTTTTTTTTAAAGTTTCTCAGAAAAAAAAAAGGCAACGAAAAAAGAAAACGTACATGATAACGTGGACTACTACTGGTGTTTGAGAACAATTAATTAGTTAATACTTAATATAACAAAAAAAAAGCAACAAAAAAAGCAGATAAATAAAATAAAAAAATAGTGAAGGAAAAATAATAGGGAACGGAATAAAAAAATTAGATGGAGAGTTTTTTTTAACAAATGGAGGTTTTTTTTATTTGGTGAAAGATAATGTGAGAAAAATAAATTGGTTTTGGAATGAATAAAATTCGATCCATTACATTTTTTATTGTTGGTCCAATGGATTTTAAAAAATATTGGATGGATCATAAACCATCCACTAAAAATATAATCCAATCCATCCAATCCATTTATATTATTTTTTTATAAATGGATGGATTGGATGGATTTTCTCATGGATGGACTGGATGGATGGTGGACAAATGGATCATTTTGCCACCCCTAACACTGGGAGTAAAACTTAGATAGGGGGATAGCTTAATATGTTTTGATCAGTTAAATTTAAATAAAATTTATCTTTTGTTTTATAGAACCAAATTAGTTAAGAATGAGAGATATGATTTCTCAAATATATACTAATCTATTTGAAGTGTGAGCAATAGTAAATATGATATTAGAGACATAGTTGACATTACAACACTAACAAAAAGACATGACTGGCATTAACTAATGAGCTGTGCTGAATGAACACAGATTTTCGACACAGATACGACACTGTTATAGTAGCGCTACTGTAGCACCAATTAATTTTTTTTAAATTTTGACTTTTTTAAAAAAATAAAAATTTTATTTCTAAAAAAATCCATTCACCAGATAATTAACTGAATTCATCAGATATTTGTACATGATTCACCAGATATTTGCACATACTTAGCCAAAAAATTTATTTATCAAAAAAACTCATTCACTAGATATTTACACATACTTAACCAAAAAATTTATTTATAAAAAAAAACACATTCACCAAATAATGAACCGAATTCACCAGATATTTATACCTGATTCACCATATATTTGCACATACTTAACCAAAATTTATTTCTCAAAAAAACCCATTCACCAGATAATGAACTGAATTCACCAAATATTTATACTTGATTCACCAGATATTTGCACATATTTAACCAAAAAAATTATTTCTCAAAAAAACTCATTCACCAGATAATGAATTGAATTCACCATATATTTGTACCCGATTCACCAGATATTTACACATACTTAACCAACAAAATTTGTTTTTAAAAAAAAACACATTCACCAGATAATGAACTGAATTCACCAGATATTTATACCTGATTCACCATATATTT
Organism: Sophora flavescens; assembly: GCA_030762895.1. NCBI lineage: Eukaryota > Viridiplantae > Streptophyta > Magnoliopsida > Fabales > Fabaceae > Sophora > Sophora flavescens. Next base: position 113,395,736 of record CM061064.1, on the reverse strand, counting down.
GTACATACTTAACCACAATTTATTTCTCAAAAAAACCTATTCACAAGATAATGAACTGAATTCACCAGATATTTATACCGGATTCACCATATATTTGCACATACTTAATCAAAAACATTATTTCTCAAAAAAACCCATTCACCAGATAATGAACTGAATTCACCAGATATTTGTACCCGATTCACCAGATATTGACACATACTTAATCAAAAAAATTATTTATAAAAAAAATTTAAATTTTTTTTTAAAAAAAAAAAAGATCCGCTACAGTACAGCTACACTGCCGCACATACTTAGTAGGTGTCCCAACCTGTGTTCATTTAGCATTATTGTTAACTAATGCCCTAACATGAGATTTAAAGGGAGGAATCAAGGAGTCACTTAAGCATATAGGTTTATCAATATGAGATGAGGCATGGGGAGAGGAATTGAAAGTCAAGTTACTTTGTGGTTATAAAGGATGTCTGTGAGCTAACGTGAGCATGGATGGCAGGCTTTAATTTGAAAAAAAAAAAGCTAGCAATTTGAATGAGATTCTTGTTTGAAAAAAATTATTTTCACTAGAACTAGACCCTTTTGAGGGAATTTAATAATTCGATAATGAGCTTTGGAGTATATATGGAGGTGAGGAAAAAGAATAGAAAAAAAATTGATTTGAGAAAAAGAAAATCATATCAATAATTTACTTTATAACTTATTCATATTGACACATCTGATGTTCAAACACCTCTCTTTTTTACACGTTGTTCAAAGCATTATTTATTACTTTTATTTTGGACTCAACTCTTTCTTGAATTCCACATAACTTTTTTTTTTAAAAGACAACACGGTTAACTTGATACCTATATATATATATATATATATATATAACTCATAAACTAAAAAAATGATATAAATTTTACACCAGAATTTTTATTCTAAATTATTATTCATATTTTCTTTGTTCTTTGGTCTCAAGCTATCAAGTTAGTTATCTGTGTCATGATTTTTTCCACACACAAGATGGTAACATAATAATAACAACAACAACAATAATAATAATAATAATAATATGCTACTAATTGTAATGCCTTAACTAAGTGTCTCAAAGGAAAACACAAGACATCCATATTACAATGATAGTCATATTGATAGTCTTAACATAATGGTCACACATAACCTTACAAACCAAATAAAAATCAAAATAAAATCATGACACAAACAACTACTCTCGGACTTCATTTAATCAGTTTATGAAGCCGACAGTTACATATTAAGGCTCCCATGAAAACATATTGAGTTAAAGAAATTCCTTATTTATCTCCTTAATCCTTCGAAGGACCTAAACCTGTTTATCTGAAACAATAGAGAGCCTAGTGAGAAAAATAATTCTCAGTGAGCTTTGCTTCAAGCAAGGATATACATAATATAAACAATTTAATTCAAATACAACAACCCAAAATGAGTATGAGCATGGGCACTTTAACTTAAAACATTTACTAGATAACTTCAAGTGTGAGTGACTTGTAGTATTCTAGTTTAATAGATTCTTGATATGGCAAATCGAGCTCTATGACAACAATCAGACGTCCCTTAATTGCTAGTACCATATCCTAGCCTTCAAGAAATTGAAGGACTTACAAAAAACATAACTCACCCACAATTACTTATGTGGCCTTAATGGCTAATTTGGTTCTGAAACAATTCTCTCACCAAAATATAGACCATTTTAGATTTCTAATGCCCTGCTATACTCACTTTATTTTGATTAAGAGAAATAATCCAAACACAGTTAGGAGTTCATATAACACTAGTCAAAACTAAGCATGTCGACAATACATTATAACCAATCTCAAGTGTCCAAAACCAAGAAGGATCATGCAAAAATTCAAGTGTTATCAAATTTGAAAACTAGTGGCTGAATTTTCAGTAAATTGAAATGGAGATTCCTACTCCAATACCAACTCAAATTCAAAAAATCCAAAGCCTGGGTTGTTACAAATTCTGTCTACTTTCTATTAGCACATGAGTCAACTTAAACCTATATTTGGACAATTTAATACAATTTAAATATTAAGACAGTTCCAGTTCAGAATTATCAGTACAAGCAGCAAATTAAATATCATTTTAATCATTCAATACTTAATTAAATTTAATCGTTCCAAAGCCTATATTGTTAACAATTCTATCTATTTTCTATTAAAACAGGAATCAAGTCAATCCAATATTTTTACAGTTTTCTACAATTTAAATACCAAGACAGTGTCAGCACAGAGTCTCCAGGACAAACAGCAGATTGTATGTTATTTTTCTCCCTTGATAATCAATGAAATTGAATCTTTCTAAAGCCTATATTGTTAACAATTCTATATATTTTCTATTAAAACATGAATCAAGTCAATACAATATTTTTACAGTTTTCTACAATTTAAATACCAAGACAGTGTCAGCACAGAGTCTCCAGGACAAACAGCAGATTGCATGTTATTTTTCTCCCTTGATAATCAATGAAATTGAATAGTTCCAAATCCTATTTAGAAGTAAAACAAGTCTATTTTCTGATGGTACCAAGATCACCTCGAAACAAGCCCTATGGAGGAAGTTATGGATAAAACACTAACAAGGGTGCATTACGGGTTTGAAGGTTTTAGAGCCCCTTGTCAATTTTTATCAAAAACTACCTCTAATCAACATGCAATTCGAAAACCCAGTTGTCAACAAACATAAATCAGATCAAAATAGGCTTTCCACAGAAACAATTAAGAAGAAATTGGGATTTATGGTTACCCAATGTTACAAACAACAAAACTCACCTAACCAAGTGGTAGATTGAAAGTGGTGTGTTGATCTCCTTGTGTTTCTTCCCTAATCTGATTTGTGATCCTATTTTCGAAATTCTAGAGGTCTTGCATGTTATCTATTTTGCTTGATTTAGGTATTTGATGAGTTGAAATTGTGAGGTAGAAGGTTAGAAGGAAATTTGGTATAGGTTTATGAGAGTTTTTTGGAAGAATGAAGAAGGGAAAGAGGATGGAAATGGTGAGTGGGTATGGCTGAATTTTGTGAGAGAGAAAAGGAAGGAAGAGAGCTGTTCTGGTTGAAGGAGGAATGAAAATGAAACATCCAACTCTCCCCACTCTAGTTCTGAATGAAAAAAAAGAGAAGATAGGGGAGGGGTATGGTGTTTTCTCTTTCTGGTTGCCTAATGAATGAAGGGAGCAAGGTGTTATACCCTGCTTTAATAGAAAATTAATTGGTGAAAAGGGGAGGAAAGATTTGACCTATGGAGGTTAGATATCCTTGAAGAGTATTTGTCACTTAGGGAGATTTTAGGATAGAGGTAGATAGTTGGTTTAAAATAAGTGCGAATGTGGTTGATAATAAAATAAAAAAATAATATTTCTATTCCATTTCAATTCACAATTAATTAACCTCACTAAATAAATCAACCACAAAATTTCACATTTAAGAAATATAAAAGGATTCAAACACACCCATGGTAGAATTATAATGAAAAGACTAAAATACCCTTGGGAAAGGATATTACACTAATACATATATATAAAAAAACAGCTAAGATATATTAAGTAGCTAACCTTGCAAAAGTTCTCATTTAGTTAACTGTGGATTGAAATTCAATCTACTTTGTGCAAAAATACCAATATATTTAGAGCATAAACTATTTTGCATAACTTCCTTCCATTGCCCCTGAAACAAAGGTATTATCAAATATTGATCATGCCCTTTTGTGATGGTGTATGTACAAACTGAAAATATGTTTTCAAGCATACCGTTTTGAATGTAACCAATAGGCAATAGCTCACTCCTATATTTAAATTACATATGTAGTTAGTTAGAGGTTGTAGTTACATTTATACAATAGTAATTATATTGAAACAACTTCTTCATAAATGAATGATATATATTAAACATACTTTTTCAGAATTATGATAGTCAGGGGCGGATCTAGGACCCTGACTCAGTGGGGGCGATTTATTTTAAAAAATAATTATTATGATTAAATATATTTTTGATCCCTATAAAATTGTAAAAAATTAATTTTAGTCTCTAAAATTTTTTTATTCATTTTTAGTCTCTAAAAAAACACAAAAGTTATGTGATTTCGACCATGGTGATGGACTAAAAAACACTAGCTACTTTTATTAAATGTAGGACTAAAAATGAATCAAATTTGTATAGGGACCAAACTAAATCAAATTTCACTACAAAAAAAAGGTCATTTAGCGACCGAAAATAGCGACCGAATTTGTTGGTCGCTGTTTGCGACCGAAATGGCGACCGATTGTAGGATCTAAATCAAACACTGATTAGAGTTGATATTGCGACCGAAATAGCGACCGAAATAGAGCGTAGCAGAGTTATCGGTCTCTATTTCGGTCGCAAAATAAAGGAAAGTAAAAGTAAAAAATTTATGACTTTTTAGCGACCGAAATGGCGACCGAGTTAAATGCAACGGTTAAAATTAAGTTATCTTTTGCGACCGATATTAAAGCGGTCGCTAAACGGCGCGTAAAAAATTAAAATAGAGCGTTTTAGCGACCGATTTAGCGACCGAATTATTCGGTCGCTAAAATTACGAATTCAAATTTCAAATTAACCATTTTAGCGACCGATTTAGCGACCGAATTATTCGGTCGCTAAAATTACGAATTCAAATTCCAAATTAACCGTTTTAGCTACCGTTTTAGCGACCATTTTAGCGACCGATTTAGCGACCGATTTAATTTTAGGTTTGAAAATAAACTGGTTTGACATTAATCAGACATTAAATTTTGGACCGAGTATTTTCTTAGTTGATCAGTTCAACTATTAATCTTTACTCTAATTTGAATTTTGAAATCATATATTTATCAATCTTTATTTTTAGATTCAAAAACTAAAAACATATTTATTTTTAGGCTTAATATTTTATCACTCATTTTTGTACCTATCACTGAATGTTAAGTTTAAAACATAAAAACTCTCTCCTTCCCTCATCAGACCCGTAACCCCTCCCCCCTCTCTCTTTCTTTCTTTTTCTTCTTATTTCTCCTTCTTTCTCTCTTCTTCTTCTTCCTCCCTCCAACTTCACCCTCTTCCTTCACTCTCAGCCGGCGTCGTCCCTCCACCGCAGCCACCGTCCGGCCGCGCGCCGCACCTCCTAGGGATGTCGTTCAGCCACTGCTCAACACAGAGATGATGGCTATCCGAGCTCAGCCTTTCTCTTCTCGCGCGCCTGGCCATTGCCGCCGCCTCCGCCGTCGTGAAACGACATCTCCACTGCGGTAAGCTCCAGTTGTCGCCATTAATGGTGGTTTTCAACCTCTATGGGTTGTTACACCTCCTTTCCTCCTCCCCTAAAGCTTGATTATTGTTTTAATTTAGATTTTGGTGCTGTCCGAGAGCGCATCGCCGTCCCTCCTCCGCCGCCATCGCCGCCGCGCCGGACAGACCAGGACCGCCACCATCTCTTCTCCCTTACTTGTGGGTGAGTGATTCCTCACCTTACCTTGTTGGATTTCAAGAAATCCCCAAATTGATTTTGAAACCCTAACCCTTTGATTTCAGATTTTACTCTTAAAATTAAACCTTGTTTTATGAAATTGGGACTGTGAACCCTAAACCCCAATTTGATTTTAATTGAATTTGGTTCTGTTTTTGTGAAATTAATTATGATTTAGTGCAATTAGGACTCATAAAAAGTTTTAAGTGAAGACTTATTCTCATTTGATATGTCATATGTCTATACAATTACTTATATGCTTTCACTGAGAAGTAAGAACTGAGCTTAACCATATATATTAGTAGTTATGGGCGCTTTATTTGCATTGATGGCTACTCCTTTTTAGTTAGTAGTTCTTACAAGAGTTCTCATCTGATGGCTAAATGTAGAACCCTGCAGGAGGAAAATGAGGAGATTGGGAATCAAGCTTCAGAGGGGTAGGTGATGCTATCCCATTTGCTTTTTGCTTCTATTTTCTAATTGTCACTGTTTTCTTTTCCATTCTTGCATAGTCACACAATATAAAGCTTAATGTGCTTAATGTATTTTATGTTATTCATTCTGAATTGATGGTTTCATTGTTTGCTTTTTCCTTTATTTTTTCTCCTTGGTTTGCAGATGCATGAATTAGCGTTGAATCTTACACTGCAAAAGTCCCAAATGCACAACTCAGGCCGAAGCACTTTGGATCATAATAATCCCTGCTTCTCCTTTTTTAGGACCTTTATATTTCTCTGTTCTTAAAATTTAGGTTGATAAAGCTGCTCAAGGTTGGGTTCCTATATTTTTGGCATTCATGCATTTATGTTCATATTAGTTACTATGATCAATCAAAATATCTATCACCATGTAAAGCTATTTTGCATACCGACCACATGAATTCATAATTATTAAAAAGTTTAGATACAAAATGCTATATAAGGAACTATTTAAATGTTAGCCTCTGAATCATTGTGGTTTGGTGATCTTTTCGTGTATTCCACCTCTATACTTTGCTATGTCATTAGATAAATAGATACATCACTTTGTTATTCAAGTGTGAGGCTAGAATGACATTTATTGAGTTCTGCATTTGTTGAGTTAACTATTTGGAATTGATATATGGCTTATTGTTTCTATTATATGGAATGGAAGTACATTTGGGATGTTATGTGATACGAAGGCTTATTTCTGAAAATGCTATCTTTGTAGGAGAAGAGGCAATTTTATGTTTTTGTGGTTCTTCTTATTCATTCTACAGTTGGGAGGCTGTTTAGGGGCATTAAGCTTCATTATGGAACATGGAATCAATCATACTACACCTATGTATGTGATCCATTTGGAAGTCTTAGTGGGCTGCTGCAACTTATGCTTCTTTTTGGTTCAGGGCGGTGAGTTTGTGTTGGTAACGATGGAAATGATTTATGCTTGATTGCATACTTAGGTGTGTTTCGCATTGACTTGCATTAACCAATGAAATTGCTTGAGATTTTGTGCTTAAATGAATATCCACACTCTTCAAATTGAGCTGTGTTTTTATTTTTGAAGATATATTTGAGCTCACTGAGGAAGCTGCAATAATGTGTCATCTAATATCTTAGTGGTCTTTTGCCTAAACTTTTATGTATTTTAAGAACATTAATACAGGAGCATTGCTACATTGTTTTTCAAAAAGGAAGTTTTTTATCATATTGAAATATTTTTGGGGGATGTTATGACAAGTCATGATTTATTCACTTAATTTGCTTGATGTAACCTTGCAGGGGTGTATGGTCTTTGTATTTTTTTTTATTGTAAATTGATTTTTGGACTATTGGTTCAGTCTGACCATATTAGTTCTATTCTCTAAATGATAAGATACCATTTATAAGATAAAAAAATTGATCAATGATTAAGGTATATGGTGCACCTTAAGGCTCAATAAGGGTTTTAAACATAGAATATTTTGAAGCCACTGCTACCTTGGTTCAGTACTCTAATGTCTCTCTGCTGAGATCACAATTATTCTTATTTTTTGATACATAAAAAGTTTTAAGTGAAGACTTATTCTCATTTGATATGTCATATATCTATACAATTACTTATATGCTTTCACTGAGAAGTAAGAACTGAGCTTAACCATATATATTAGTAGTTATGGGCGCTTTATTTGCATTGATGGCTACTCCTTTTTAGTTAGTAGTTCTTACAAGAGTTCTCATCTGATGGCTAAATGTAGAACCCTGGTGAGACACCCCGCTGTGCCTCGGTGTTTTATTTGGAAATAAACTTGATTATTATGTTCTTATTTTTAAACTTAACATGAAAATACGGCGGAATTAAAACTTAAATTATTAAGTAAACATATTCATGTAGAACAGGAATAAGAAAACATGACCATAATAAGCATATGTAAGTGAAATCAGAGTTAAACAAAACACTGTTTTAGAGCATCCCGACAATAGGAGCCCTAACAGGTGTACAAGTTATACAAACGTAAAGGCGAAAAAGATAAAGCATCATGACACAGACGCACTGGCCATAACTAGGACTAGACCCTACTCATCATGGGTCACAACTCATCCTCCGGCATCCGGCTCGTAAGGAGTTCCGTCCAGCTCCTCCTCGTTCGGCTCATCAACAGGATCTTCGAACACGAGCCATAAAAGATAGAACAAAGCAGAGAAAAGTACAGGGGATAAGAAACATGCTATCATCAAAAGCGGAAAAAGATTCATAGTAAATGATACACTAATTGCCATAGACAATCAACACACATTTCTAACAAGTCATCCTCAAATTGATATATATCCTCCTCTACCCTTTGTCATGATGCAATGCAATGCAGTATGAATGTTTGGCCACAACCACGTATCCAAATTTCCATCTCAAGTAAATCAGACTATATTTCAAGTCAACCAGACTATGTTTCAAGTCAACCAGACTATGTTTCAAGCCAACCAGACTATGTTTCAAGTCAACCAGACTATGTTTCAAGTCGATCATATGAAAATATCAAAGACCATGTTTCAGGTCACCCCCTAGTGCCATAACCTCTCATCACTATTTCATGAATAAACCCAACAATAATCACATCTCGGTTAGGCTTCTAAACTCAGATATCATGAACCCCCGCACACATTCCTCTAATTATCATGTATTAATACACATCAAAATCTCTAACCATATATCAAAACATTGTGGAACAAAGCAGTTCAATTATCATCAAGCTATAATACATTCTCATATAAACATATCAATCATCATACAATATCACAGTAATATCAGCATCAATAAATTCCTACATTCTCAATATCATATTAAAATATCACAGTAATATCAGCATCAATAAATTCATACATTCTCAATATCATATAAGCAATCCAACACCGATAAACCTACAATCCCCGAATCAACATTGGTTTTACAGAAAAACAACTCCAACGTGATTTTGGTCTTGTCGATTATTCGATTTTCTAGTAGGGTTTGGGTCGCCCTACACAATTAATATATAATCTACTACTTATCGTTCCCGACGGTAGATTGATTCTTTCCCCCACCTGAGTTCTCACCGAACTTTCGAACTCGAAGCTCCTCGTTGCCACACCACAAGTTACCAACACCACCTTCAACCAAGCAACATAATTAAAAATAAATCAAACAAATTCATCTATGCCCTCATTATGCTAGGTTCGGCCATTTAATTCAAATGAGATCTAGGATTGTTTTCTCAACCTAAGCTTTTGGATACTTACCACTTAGACTCTAGGTAACTTAAATAAATTGGCATAAGTTGAAAATATGGAATAAAAATCATCCAACCACTTAGGGTAGGTTTCGGCCTTGTATAACAAAATAGGCTAGGATTTTCAAATCGACACAACCTCTTAGATCAATGATCTTAGAGTATTAAGGAGTATGAATCAAGTACCAGTTTTCACAAAGCAAATCAAAAACATTTTATTTCCTTTAATATAAGTTTCGGCCAACATAATTGAATTGGCTAGAAATTTCTAAACTTTCCAATCTCTTTAGCTTAGCATCCATACATAGTAAGGAGCTTAAAACCATGATCATTTTTGAAAATGAAAAACAAGGCATCCTAGGTCCATAAACCTTAGGTTTCGGCCATCATAGGATTTTTAAGCTAGAAATCTTTAAATCATCCAATCTTTTAGACATAGCATCCTTTGATATTAAGGAGCTCAATCTATAATCATTTTGGAAGAGAAAATACCTAAAACGTTCCAATCTTTTTAGATATAGCATCCTTTCACATAAGGAGCTTTAATCCATAATCATCTTGGAAAATAAAAACAACACATCCTAGGTCCAAAACAAATGAGTTTCGGCCATCATAGGAAACTCAATGAAAAAGATTTAAACTTTTCCAATCACTTAAACCTAGCATCCTTTAGTATAAAGGAGCCCTTGGTCATGATCATCTTGGAATAGAACTCAAATATAAGTTCATAAAAGCAAAAGTTGAAACAAAATCCAACCTAAACCATAGGCATGGTTTCGGCCTTGCATGGATAAAGGGGTTCAAAATTTTTGTTTTACACAGTCTTTTAGTATGTTGTAATAGGAGTAAAAACAAGAACATAGGAAGTAGTTTCAACTCAAACGGAGTTTTCTACCATTTTTAAGAGTTTTTAGAAGTTTGAGAGCTTAAAGAAAACATAAAGCATAAACTATGAAATGAATGCAAGAACTTGAAAAGAAAACTAAATAGGATCATTACCCTCAAGAAGATGAACAACTTTGATGAAGGAATCAAGTTGAAAAGAGAAGTAAAAACCAAAGCTTTAAAGGTTTGAACTTTTTTTAAAAGAAAGGAAGAAGATGAAGAAGAAGAAAAGTGTGAGTGAAGTGATGAAATGGGTATATATAGATGGAGGGAAAGGGGGCACGGTTTTGGAGAGAAAAGGAGAGGGAAAATGAGAGAAAATTGAAGTGGATTGTTGAGGAAGATTGGAGGTATGGGAGGTATGGTGGTAAGGTATGGTGTTGTAAGGTGGAGGTAAGGTAGGAGAGAGAAAAGAGTTGAAAAAGTAAAATTTTGAAAAGGTGAGTGATGGTGGTTACTATTTGCCATCACATCATGTCTCTTCTAGTCCTTTCGTTTCCTTTGTGCTCTGCTCCATTGCGTATCAGATGACTTCCCCAATCGTATTTCTCGACGATTTCACTCGGGTAATACTTAGAATTTGGCCCCGGACGAGATTTTGTGAAAATCTCCATACCCACACAAAACATCCTAAAAACACTAACCGTCTTGTTTACGGGTTAAAATTATGTTTCCGGCTCAGTAAAATTATACTGGTAGAGAAAACGCAGACCGACTTCCGTCTGAATTTTCAGCCGAAAATTTTACTGTGAGCTATTATCGTAAGGTAGATCAAGAATATGATTTTTTTTATTTTATTACAAACATTTCCTAAACTTCATATTAAAATATAATTACTTATATTTTAATTTATTAACCGCATACTGAAAATCAGGCTGTTACACCTGGAGGAGGAAAATGAGGAGATTGGGAATCAAGCTTAAGAGGGGAAGGTGATGCTATCCCATTTACTTTTTACTTCTATTTTCTAATTGTCACTGTTTTATTTTCCATTCTTGCATAGTCACACAATATAAAGCTTAATGTGCTTAATGTATTTTATGTTATTCATTCTGAATTGATGGTTTCATTGTTTGCTTTTTCCTTTATTTTTTCTCCTTGGTTTGCAGATGCATGAATTAGCGTTGAATCTTGCACTGCAGAAGTCCCATAATGCACAACTCAGAAGTCAATTTGAAGGTTTGTTGAATGAAATTTATTTCAGTATGTTTTGGCTTTTCAATCTTTTGACTCTTGCAACAGCTACTCAGTAACTGCTAGTGTGTCGTGTCACCTTTGGTATCAGATTTATATGCATTTATAATCATGTATTTTTGTTTTCAATGAAAGAGGTATTGAATCAATAATTTGGTGTTTTGTTGGATGCTTGGAAGTCTTTTCCAGATATGGATTAAATGGCAAGTGCATTATTGTTAACAGTTGGACAGTGTAATTCTGCGTTGCTGGTCATGTTAAGGATTTTAGGATAAAATACTGCTTTGCTGGTGTTGGAAGCCGTGGTTGGTCAGATGAGGTTGATGGTTACTGGGCTTTGGGAGGTCAAATGTTTTCCCTGCAACATTGAAGTTTAAATCAAATTCTTTCTCTACATGGAGCTGGGTGTTGTGCTCTTCATGGTGGCTAATACAGGATTGAATTAATTGCTACAGATTAAAAGTTTATGGACTTGTTATGGTTTTTTTGGGCTTTTGATTTTCTATAGGGTGTAAAGGTTCAAAGGGCTTTTTCTCTTTTGCTGCTGTTATCCCTAATAAGCTTTTAGGCACTAAATTGCCAATAGCTGGGCGGTGGATTGGTTTTAGATATTAGGTGCTGAGGAATTTTTTTTGGTCGACGATTAGTTAGTATATCAACCATTATTGTCTTCTCCAACTTTGGTTGAATCTCTACCTTATCCCTCTTGTATCTGGTTCTTTTGTTTATGAGTTTAGGGTACCCATTATACTCTTTCAATACACTTTAGCTTATAAAAAAATTATATTTGGATTGTTATATGTTTTTTAAAGAAATCGGTCACTAAATTGGTCCCTAGAACAAGTTTTGGGGACACATTTAGTGACTGATTTTTTTTAATTTGGTGGCCAATTTAGCGACCGAATTAGCGACCGAATTTTCGGTCGCTAAAATTGGTCACATAACTGGTTATAGGAGACCAATTTAGCGACCGAATTAGCGACCGAATTTTCGGTCGCTAAAATTGGTCACATAACTGGTTTTAGGAGACCAATTTAGCGACCGATTTTTATAAATTAGCGACCGAATTATTCGGTCGCTAATAGCGACCGATTGCAAATTCGGTCGCCAAATCATTTAGCGACCAGGGTTTTAGCAACCGTCATTATTCGGTCGCTAATTCGGTCGTTAACCTATTTAGCGACCGAATTTTGATGAATACCGACCGATTTCTTCGGTCGCTAAACACCCTTTTTTTTGTAGTGTTTTACCAATTTTATAGGGAAAAAACTTATTTAACTCTAATTATTATCATATATATGAATATAAAGAGAGAGAGGGTTGGGTGAAGGTGAGAATTTGAGAGAGAAGATAGGATCGAGTCACTATGTTTGTCGGAAAAAATAGAGCAAAAGAACAATGGGTTCAGACATATAAAAATAGTGGGGACAAAGTACAATCTCAGATATTTACTTGTAATTTTGTTAAAGTCAGGGTATGCACTTGCACACCCTCACTTGTATATGGATCCGCCTATGATGATAGTACGTAGTTATCTGGTAATTACATACTTGACAGGTGCATTTAGATAGAGATAAAGTGGATGCGAGTCTTATAGCTTTTGAGACTGAAATTTTCCTTCTAACTATTTCTCAAAGGCATTGTCTATAGGATAAATATTTGCATTGTAATGACTTACTTGGCGTGCTTTCGGAGGGGAACATCTTAACACTTCAAGATCAATGTGACCATGTTCTTTTCGCCATCCTATTGAGAAATTCATGAAATATATTAGTAATTAATGCTCAATCTATTAATATCATGAGAAAAAAATATGTTCTATAAATATGAATTTACTGTTAATTTTGATAAATAAAGAATTTGTATTAAATAGCTAGGAGGTTCATTGCATGCTAAAAGTGTTTTTCAAATTCGTAGTCACTTGGACTTTTCCTTTAGCAAAGTGAGATGAATGAATTTGTCATTTGATAATTTTTATCTCAAATGCCCATTATTTAGATTGATAGAAAATGGTAGGAAAGAAAATGGGTTGAATCTACCATCTCGTGTTTGGAAGAGGCTAATGAGAAAAATAAATACTAGTGTTAGTCTTCCCAAAAAATTATCTTTGCCCCACTTTAAAGAAAATGGAGAGAATGAGAAAAAAATGGCGTGAAGGGAAAAACACTGAAAAGGAACTAAAATCTAAAAAACAATTCATCCCCAACAACAAACTAATATATCATTTTTAATAAAAAAAAAGTTCACAACAAGAAGATAAATAGTTCAAGTACGTAGACCCTCCCTATGCCGCTGATACTAACCTTGTTGAGCAGTAACCCCAATACACAACATAGGCATCACAAGAAAAGTCTACATGCCACAACTAGCAAACGAGCACAATAGAAGATACCAGAAACAAATTGCAATCCAAATCCACAAGGAAAAAAAAACACTACCTAAAGTCAAAAGTAGTATGAATGAGAGTGTGAACACTAGCTAGATAGTAAGCATGCAAGGAAATAGTTTAAGTTTTAACATCATAATTCGTAATTAATGGTAGTTAATTTTACAAATGAAAAAGAAGTATCTTAATGATTCACCATTAATCTTCACCCAAAAAAAATTTATTTTTTAGTATAAGAAGAATACTATATAGTAAGCTTGGAGAAAAATTGATTAAGTTTAAACATCATAATTCTCCATTAATGGTTCTTAATCAAACAAAAGAAAACAAATGAAGCTACATAATTCATCATCAATCTTTAAAAAAATAGTTTACACACACACACACATATATAGAGAGAGACACTTCTATTTGGGCTTATATGCATTATTTCTTTTACTCTCTTTCCAGATCCCCACATTTGGTGTCTTACAATTTTATGAGGTTTGCAGAAAAATTAATTGCACTAAAAAATGATGAGAGAAATATGAAAAAGGTGTAAAGGACAAGATTCAAAGGTTCCTTGCATGCAAAAAATTGTATGAGATTTGGAGTCACTTGGTCTTTTCCTTTATCTATATGAAATGAATGAATTTTTAGTTTGATAATTTTTATGTTAAATACCCATTGTTTAGCTTTATAGAAAAAAATAGGAAAGGAAATGGTTGAATCATACAAAAAACATTTCTTTACATCACTTTAAAGAAAAGGGAGAGAAGGAGGAAAAAATGGCGTGATGGGAAAAACATTGAAAAGAAACTCAAATCTACAAAAAAGTACCCCCAACAATAACAAACTAATATATCAATTTAAAAAAATAAAAAAGTTCACAACCAAAATGTGAAAAAAAATTCCTTTCTAAGGATGGGATATTGGAAGGGAGTCAGGATTACAAGTAACAACTATCAAGCATAACACAGCAAGAGCAACTTGCTCTAAATGCAATCAAGTACAAGTAGCAATCAATAATCTCATGAAATTGGGAATCAAGAAATCAAGGTCACCAAATGCTAAAAAATGCTAAGAAAATCAAAATGTTAGATTAAAAAAACAATTAAAAAAAACAAAATCAAGGGTCCATGTTGAAGAAGGAAACTGATGAAGAAACAGATCAAGGGTTCATGTTTCAAGGGTTCTCACCAGATAAACTCAGATGCACAAGCCACAGTGATGGTACGAGAAGTTAGTGTTCAATTCGCAGTGATTTTATTCCAATTCGTCGGATGCAGTTTGCGGCTCAAAATTGGGACTTAGGGTTCTTGACAAGTAAAAGGCTAAAAGTTTTATTTGTGAATCATGGGTTAGGGCTATTGAAAACCCTATCATAAAATGGGTTCTTCAACAAAGGGGCCAAATGTAGGATTCAGGAGCTGGCCTATGGATTTTAGTCCCCCCTTTCATAGCTTAGGGGTAGGAGATGAGAATGAAGATAGGGTGATGGAAAGGCTCTTCAATAAAGGGACCAGATGTAGGGATGAAGTGATGGAAATGGGGGAGTAAAAGGAGAAAGGAAGATTCGGGTGTGGTTGATATTGCAATCAGGGGATGGGGGAAGAAAGAAGATGTGGGGAGGGAATGACAGGTGATCGAAGGGAATAGCGATGGATGGGGTTAGTGTTTGTATTTTTCTCCTTACCTTTCTTTTATGCCTGATTGTCATTTGGATTAATTTTTTATGCAAATTTCTATATGCATAACTTCCACTTGGTGTTTCTTTCTTCATTTGAATCTCTTGACAGTTACTGACAAAAAAAAAAGGATTATAGTAGTATACACTGTCGGTGTTAAAAGTTTTATACTAACATCTATTAACATTTTGACATGCATGTGTGCTTTTATTTTAATAATTAGGATAGATAAATAAGAACAATAATAATTTATTAAGATATTATTGGATGTTGGTGCAAAAATCTTTCACACTTTACATTGACAATGCATAGAATTAAACTAAAAAAAAACTCTATGGTTACAAGGGAAATATATAGAGATTGTCATAAAAAGTATATGTAACATTTATCAATGTTTTCTAATTTTTAAATATTTTAATTTATATTTTAATATTGACACTTTCAATGAGGTATTTTTAAATAATCATTTCATGAAATTACTTAAGTTCTGATCACTTTCGAAACTTCACTCATTAATAAATACATGAATATATGCAACTTTTTGTATGAATACATTAATTTACATAAATTAACTTGTATGAATTTAACTTCTTTGTGTAACTAGCCATAATAAATACATGAATTTTACACAAAAAATAAGTATATATTTCTTGAATAAATCCTCGTAATCCTTTAAATTACTTAAACTGTAATGCACAAATCTAAAAGTATGAACATTCAATGAATCAGGGAAAAAATTTATATGTAAATTTACATAAATTTCTCTACATTAAATTGGACATGATTTCCTAACTATTTAAGTCTTTTCTCCCTAGAAAATAAAATCATTAGGGGGAAAATTTATAAGTGAATTTACAAAAAAAATAAAAAATTCTCTTCATTAACTTGGACATGATTGCCTAACTATTTAAGTCTTTGCACCGTGGAAAATACATTAGTATACATAAATTTATGTACATGAATTTAAACATGATTGACTAACTCATTCAGTCACCATCCATTAAAAGTATATGTATTTATCCAATTAATTATATGTATTTTTGCAATGAATTTTAGTGTTTTGATTCTAAAGAACTAATCAACTTCTTGAGTTGTATTAATCATATAGGTTATAAGGATGTTGAAATGGTCAAAGGCAAACACGAGAATGAGGTTGAATTAGGTTTAATAAGTTTTTTTTACGAAAAAAAAATATTTTTAAATAAACAGGAAACATGTGCAGAAAAAGTCATCAGACGATAGACTCGTCTGATAATTTTTAGAACTTGTCTGAGATGAGTATTTCAAAGAGAGACGCTAGAAAACTATGGCAGAAGCAGAAGCTTGTTTAGAAATCGTAGTTAGCCTCTTGTTGGAAACAAGTTAAATAAACAATCAACAATTAAAAGGTAAAGAGATAAGAAAATCACTCAAAAGATTTATCTTGGTTTACCTTTCAACAACGAGGGCTATGTCTAGTCTTTTTTTTTTTTTTGACGGAAACCAACTTACTTCGTTTCATTGCAAATTAAAAAAGCAATACAAGAGGACACAGTAAGATATTTATGGGGGCTAGGATTAGATAGAGCTACCCTAGCTAAAGCATGGGCTACTCTATAAGCTTGCCTCCTGATAAACTTAACCCTAAAGTTTGACGAAAACGAGAGTAAACTAGAGCACTAATATCACCTAGTTCAGATACATCATATGGGTGTGGATTTAATTTCTCTACCATACCCTTACAATCAAGTTCAAAATAAACATTATTAAGCCCAAGGCCAATGACCCATTTCAAAGCATGACAAAGTCTAGCTGCTTCACAATCCAAGACTGAAACGCTAGGAAAGGACCACAAGGTTCTAGTAGCCACAAAGACTCCAAATTCATCACGCAAACAAACCCTCCAACCAGTTTTTCCAGAACCAGGAACAAAAGCTGCATCTACACAGCACGAAAAGAAGTCATTTGGTGGTGGAGACCAAATGATTGAAGCGTGGGAATCCGAGTGCGGACCAGGAAAATTCTGCAACTCGGTATATTGATTCCAATCTTGAACACAAGAAGTGATCATTGCAAAAATGACTGAAGCTATTTTCTGTTCCCATAAGAACTCATTGCGACATCTCCAATGGCACCATATAAATGTGGCGAAGACAACCGGTTTCTCCTTAGGAAGGGACTCCAAGAGGAGAATGAGACACCCCGATGTCCCATTAAAGAAAACCGTATTTTATTTAATACTTAATCGCAATATTAACGTTAAGCAGATATATAAAACGACGAAGAAATAAAACCTTACATAAAACAACCATCCAAATATAAACATAACATCATACGTATATACATATGTATAGTATCACATATGTATTTTTGTAGATCGGGAAATCATGGATCCGAAATGGATGTCTGCCAATCGTTTAACGAAGGAGTATGAGGATGGGGTGAAAGAGTTCATTAGGTTTGCAGTTCGGCATGCGGAAAACCCTAGTACAATCATATGTCCTTTTTTAGATTGTTGTTATGCAAGGCGAGTTAGTGCAGCCGATTTGGAAGAACATTTAGTGTGTAATGGAATCGATCAAAGTTATACATGTTGGACAAAACATGGTGAGACAAGAGCTGAGTCTAGTGAAATGAGGAATCGTGTGAGATATTCATCATACGATACCGACACAAATACTTATGAGGGCGATCGTTTTGAAGACATTGCAAATGCTGTTGAAGAGGATCTTCGGGATTGCCCTCAAATGTTTGAGAGGTTGGTAAGTGATGCAGAGCAACCATTGTATGATGGTTGTACTAAATTCACAAGATTGTCGGTGATGTTAAAGTTGTATAACTTGAAATCGGGAAACGGATGGACTGATAAGAGCTTTACGGACTTACTCACACTATTGAAAGACATGTTGCCGGAGGATAATGTGCTTCCTAGTCGGACATATGAGGCTAAACAAATGTTACGCTCTATTGGCATGAGCTACGAGAGGATACATGCTTGTCCCAACGATTGCATTTTATTTCGGAATGAATATGAATCATTAAAGATGTGTCCTAAATGTAATGCCTCATGATATAAGAAGAAAGAATCAGATCCAGAGAAGGTTGTGTGGTATTTTCCCATAATACCCAGATTTAGGCGCATGTACCATAGTTCAGAAGATTCAAAGCACTTGACATGGCATGAGGATGAAAGGATCAAAGATGGCAAGCTGCGGCACCCGGCAGATTCTCCTCAATGGAAGAAATTTGATCATGATTATCCTGATTTTGGGAAAGAATCAAGAAACCTATGACTTGCATTGGCTACTGACGGATTTAACCCGCATGGTGTTCAAAGTAGCTCTCACAGTACATGACCTGTGATTTTGGTGATTTATAACCTATCCCCATGGCTAGGCATGAAGCGCAAATTTATTATGTTATCTATGTTAATTTCTGGGCCCAAACAACCAGGAAATGATATAGACGTCTATTTGACTCCTTTGATTGAAGACTTGAAACAACTGTGGGAGACAGGTGTGGAGGTGTATGATGGGTATAAGGAAGAAAGTTTCAATTTGAGAGCTATGTTGTTTGGCACAATTAATGATTTTCCAGCCTACGGTAATCTGTCAGGATATAGCATCAAGGGTCAGTGTGCATGCCCTATATGTGAAGAGGGTACGGATTGGATGTGGTTAGAACATTGTAAAAAGAATGTCTTTCTTGGGCATCATAGATTTTTGCATCCAAGTCATCATTACCGGTGGTGGAGAAAGGCGTTCAATGGGAACTCAGAAGAAGGTAGAGCTCCTTCACCATTGACGGGTGATCAACTTTTTGAAAAGGTAAAGGATTTGAATATCCAATTCGGTAAACCTTTTGCGAGAGATATTGTCACAAGAGGGTGGAAGAAAAGGTCGATTTTCTTTGAGTTGTCATATTGGAAATCATTATATGTAAGACATTTCCTCGATGTGATGCACGTTGAAAAAAATATATGTGATAGTGTCATTGGTACGTTACTCAATGTGCCAGGGAAGACTAAAGATGGCATCAATGCAAGGTTGGACTTGGTTAGTATGGGAATAAGAAGAGAATTGGGACCGACGAAGAAGGGTAAAAGTACATATCTTCCTCCGGCTGCTTACACTCTATCTAGAAAAGAAAAAACTTTTTTTTGTAAGTTTCTTGACGGAGTTAAGGTTCCGGAAGGGTACTCTTCAAACATTAGGAACCTCGTATCGATGAAAGATCTCAAGTTAAAAGGTCTAAAGTCCCACGATTGTCATGTTCTCACGGAGCAGTTGATACCCATTGGTATACGGTCTATTTTACCTAACAAAGTGCGGGGGGCCTTAACTAAACTTTATTTCTTCTTCAAGGCAATTTGCAGCAAAGTGATTGACCCTGGGAAGTTGCCATCATTGCAAAGAGAAATTGTTGTGACTTTATGCGAGCTTGAGATGTACTTTCCACCTTCATTCTTTGACATAATGGTTCATCTAACCATTCACCTTGTTAGAGAGACATAACTGTGTGGGCCAGCTTATATGAGATGGATGTACCCGATTGAGCGTTATATGAAGATATTAAAAGGGTATGTGAAAAACCGATCACGACCAGAAGGTTGTATTGTTGAACGGTATATTGTCGAAGAAGCTGTTGAATTCTGTACTGAATACCTATCCAATGCTGATTCTATAGGGCTGCCAAAGTCTCGTCACACATGGAGAATGATGGGGCAAGGAATTACTGGAACTGAAATAGTGACTATATCAAGGACAGAATGGGAGCAAGCACAATTATATGTTCTGCACAATGCCGATGAGGTTGAGCCATATGTTGAAAAACACAAGGACATGCTTAAGAGTTTGTATCCAAATAAGAATCAAAATTGGCTAACTAGATAACACAATCGTTGTTTTATAACGTGGCTAAGGGATCACATTTTTGCAGAGTTGACTGAAAATGCTACTTCAGTTTCAAATAGATTGAGATGGTTAGCCAAAGGTCCAAGTTTGCATGTCTTCTCTTACCACGGTTATCAAATTAATGGGTACACATTCTATACAAAAGAACAAGATGGTCGGAGTACAATGCAAAACAGTGGTGTGACTCTTGTAGCTCAGTCGATGCATATCTCAAGTGCCAAAGACAGAAACCCGATATATGCAAATATGTCATACTTCGGCGTCATTGAACGCATATGGGAGTTGGATTACACAAAGTTTAAGGTTGGTGTGTTTGGTTGTAAGTGGGTTGACAATAATAACGGTGTTCAAATTGATGAGTCAGGGTTCATGCAGGTGGATCTAAATAGGGTGGGGTATAAAGATGAGCCTTTTATATTAGCATCTCAAGCTCAACAAGTGTTCTATGCTTTAGATTTCTAACTAGAGATCCACATCAACAGTAGTTTCTCTTTATCTATATCCTCAGATTGATAAAAGTTCAAATCTTACTTATTATTTCTGTTATTCTTCTTCATCAACAAAGTAATGCATGTTACACATGAAGGTATCTATGCTGCATTTCAGTATTGTAGAGCTGTGGTGCATTTTTCAATAGTGCCAGAAATCTTATTGTCCTTTGTTTAAGCTATGTGCATTTATTGGGATATTATCCTTCCAATTTTATTATAGCATGTCTTCATATTCAGATTTGGTTTTCTCTTGGTTCCAGTTAAATGACCATTCCACATTTTATAGCTTTAGCTCTCCAATCCACATCTTTGATTTGTGCACGGTCAGATATCATACATTAAAATGTTTCATAACGTCTCTGATGAGTAAAAACTGATGAATGGAAATATGTCATATCTGTTAATGATGAAAACTATTTTGAGCCAGCACCTATCAGCTTAAATTGTAGGTTAAATTGGTTATTGGGTTATTTTAGCCTCTTTGATGCAGATTTTAGAATTTCGAGTTTTGTTATATTGATAAACTCTATGCAAGGTCTTGGTGTTGGATAAAACAACTCTTTAGCACCTGATCTAACAACTTAAGTTTTGAAGTTGAATTAGTTATTGACACTATCAATACATTATCGATATAAGGTTGTAGGTTCAGATCACCAGTGGGAAGACTGCTAATCCATGTGGGTTTTCAAGTATAACAGATACTCTCTATCTCTGTGGCTTCTGGATTGTGGTACTTGTAAGTTACACAATCACTCTCTTTTCATTCCAAGCCACAAAAATGTGCATTTCCTAAGGGTATTTGATTATTGCCCCCTGCTGTTTTTTTTTTTGTGGTTGCAAGTGATGTGAAAAACAATAGCTTGATTGGAAGTATTCCTGAAAACATAGGCAACTGTACTGCCTTCCAGGTCCTGTATGTAATCCAACCGAATGTCGGACTTTTCTATACCTTGTCTTGTATTATTTGTAACCTCTTTAATGTCCTCCCTTGATTTCAGGGATTTATCCTACAACCAGCTAACTGGAGAGATACCATACAATATTGGATTTTTGCAAGTAGCAACCTTGTATGTGTTGCATGATCCTTTATAACCTATTTCAATTTTTAATAAGAAGGATATTTGGTCTTCCACTTCCCTTATCTGGGAATTTCTTGATGGATTTGTTTGATTTTTGTAGGTCATTGCAAGGCAATAAACTCTCTAGGCATATTCCGTCTATGATCGGTCTCATGCAAGCACTTGCTGTCTTGTAATTAAGCATTGTTAGTTAGCAGTTTCTGAAACAAATTTAATGAAGTTTCATTGTTGACTTGAAGTTTTGGATGATGTTGAAACTGGGAAGCTTTAATATTATGAATCAGTTGCTTCTATAGTATATGATCAGTGTGACTGAAATATATGAAGTTTGCGGATTCCCTTATATACTTGGCTCCTTATTTTTTTCCCCCCTAATTTTATGCATCTTTTTGCATACATATTTACTTCAGAAGTATAGTGGAAGCAAGGGAACATTTGTATTGACTGCAACAATTGTGGTTTTTTTGGTGATGTAGTTCAATATGCAGGAATGGAGGTAAAAGTTAAGAAATATGTAAAATAAAAAAAAATAAAAAAAGGGGAATAGATAGCATTTGTATTAACAAACGCTATCTAAAGTCACCTATTAATAGCACTTCCTAAATGCTATCTTTGCTAACGAGTTTTAATAGCGGTGGCATAGATAGCGGTTACAAACGCTATTAAAAGGCATACGGAAACGCTATCTAAAGTCTAATCTGTTGTAGTGCATCCCTACACTTATGTCTATAAACCCATGTTCACCAAACTATGCTGCTGCACATGATGGATCATGGATAAGAAAATTATAGCGACTTAGTGACAATCTTAGCTCAGTACCTCATTTCCCCCATTACTGTAAGAAAAATAGCTAGAGCTTGTGAGAAGGATTACTGGATGTCAATAGTATCTAGCCCAACAGAGCTAGCTTTGAGAAGTTGTTGTGCTGGCTGTACCCTGTCGCTTTTATAATATATTGCAGCATATATACTACAACTGTGTTAGCAAGAATTAATATATGGCAGCAAGATTAATATCTTATCCAAGAGGCACTAAGTAATAAATGCCAAGAAATGTCATGCTATTAGTTCATTAAGTCAGCAATTGTTTGAAGTTATGAAAAATTTCCAGATATTGGGCATCTTTTGGGGATCTTTTTCTATATCAATCATATCACGAGGCAATTCAATCCCTAGAAAAAGCTGTTTTAGATCACCACCCACCTTAATGAAACCATAGGGTCATTTCTTAGGGTAGGCAATATGTCTTCCTGTAAATGAAAGTTAGGCAAAAGCCATATTTGCACTGCAGCTTTTAAAGCCTAGAAATTGATAGCTTCATAAGTCTTGTTCCATGAGAAACAAAGTTATTTAACTAAATTTTTTTACTCTTCACCACCTAGACAAAAACATCACCCCACCACAAGAAGTCTTATGAGTATAGTCACTTATGAGCTGAAATTTGTCAAATAGCTCTGCTCTTGTATATTTCAATAAAAACATATTAAAACAGTTCATATTTTATTAATATCTCGGTGTCATTTAAAACTATAAACAAAATAAGCAACATACATAGAAAGAGGATGGTCTTTCGGAAACAAAAAAAGAAAAAAAGATACGAAACAAAATTAATTAGGAAGTGAAAGAGAGCCATAGTAACTAAAAAGAAGTAAATTTCAATGGCTTTGTTCTACAAAATGGAATGTCCCTCCAGACTCTTAAATGCTTGGTACCAAGCTTAACTCATTCAGTAACGACATTCAAAAGCCAACTTTCTGCCCAACGTATCAAATAGAACTCCAAAGCCCACATATGAGAAAGTAGCAGCAAAGGTTGACCCGTTTAGACTAACCCCTTAAAGGCTTAAACAATAAGATTTTGTGGTTACTTTAAAAAAGTTTCAACTTCCTCACTACCAATCATGATGCTATACAAACAACCTAAAGCTGTGACAAGGAGCAACATACTCATGAATGTGCAGTGTTGGTGTGTATAAAAATTTGTCTACATCACATTTGGTTTCTCAATTATGTAGTTTGGCCCGTAAATTGAAATAAACAACTTTAAATAACCACAGGACTGCAACCAAGAAAAGTAAGCCTTGTTCCCTTTTAGCACCTACCTATAGAATGTAATTGCAAGGTTTAATTAGAAGAAACAATTGAGAATGGATAAGCAAGAAAATTAAGAAGTAATATCTTAAAGAGGGAGCATCCATAACCACAGGTAGCAGTCTGCAATTTTTTAGAGACGTTTCAAAAAGGTAGTGGTGGTTTAATTAGTCAACAATTTGACACTAGAACCTTAAGCTCCTAAGTTGTGGCAAACGTCTTGGATTTGTAAACTGGACCTACAAAAAAAAAAAGATCGCCTCTAGATGTTATAAGATAGTGTGCTGATATAATAACCGCCCACCAAGTGGCAAGTAGAAGGGGGAAATGAAATAGACAACTATAAACACGAGAAGGAGAGTTGAATTATGTTTATCAGACTCTAGATTAAAGTTAAAAACTTTTTTAACACACAGAATCAAGGGAAAGACAAGTGATTTAAAAGCACGCAAACATGTGATTTGTCTGATGATTTTTTAGCAGAAAAACACAGAAGCATGCAAGAATAAAATTTGTTTGATATTCACATTTTAACCCCTTTAGTTAGTTAACAGATAATAAAAACAAAATAACTAAAGAGATAGGGATAGAGATAGACACAACTATTTTATCCTAGTTCACCGCTTATAACCTAGGGCTACGTCTAATCCTTGGCAGCATCAAGTTTTCTCCACTATAACTGATCGGGTTATAGACAACAAGTATTCTTTGCAGACATTGCCTCTCCAGGCTCCAAGACAAGTATTATTTGCACACCTAGCATTTGCAGGCTCACTCAGGTTTGTTTGAAAGAAGATTGTAATAAATACAATTTGCAAGTCTTTCACTAACACTCAGAAGAGTGAATTTAACGTGAAGGATAGAAACATTGTGTAATAACTTCAAATGTTCCTTTGACCTAACTTAATCTAACCCAACACATTAGTTTAATTAAGGGGTTGGGTCTAAAAATTCCACAAAACACATCCAACTCATTTGATATTGAAGACTAAAGATTGAAAGAACGAAGAAATAAATGCGCAAAGTAATGGCTCTTTGAATGTTGTGTTCTCTATATCTTCATCTTCAATGTCTTCTCTATTTATAGAGTTCAATCATTTTGAATCCGTTAGAGAGATCCCTTATGATTTTTGACTTTGAGCTGAGCTCCATTAAATGCAATAGAGTCGTTTTGGGTAACCATTTAATTCATCAGAATGTTGGTTGTACTCTAACAGAGATGGGCAATGCTTTATGCTTTGTGCAACAGCCAAATCAGAGTTGTTCAGGTTGCTTTTGTACTTCTTTGAGCACATTTCCCTTTTCGTGCAACTTCCAAATGTACTAGGGAATAAAGAATTTTGGAAGCACTCATTTTCTGAGGTTCAAGGTTGCTTGAGTGTTTGACCTTCTGAAATTCTTGATCTTTGTGTGAGAGAGAGAGAGCTTCAACATCCTCTAACTGAGTAGACAGCTCACAAAAGTTCTTCTGTCCTTGCGTGTTCCACATCGAAGGACCACAGTCGGGTGAGAGCTTCATTAAACAGGTTGATTCTTCTATGTAGAAAGTCAACAATCCAGTTAAGTCAGCAGACGGGTTGAATTTTCTCAATAGACGGGTGTTCTCCACTATTGAGTATTGACCAAGATAGAACACCCAAAATTAAATATACAATTCACCTATACTAGAAAACTATATCACCAATACACAACAACCAAAATTAAACACAACTGGGAAAGGCCACCTTCTGTGTGTCTTACAGAAAATATACATTTTAAGTAGATCCATCCCGTGCAGCTTATACTAACCTTGTTGAGAAGTAACCCCACACAACATAGGCATCACAATAAAATCCTACAAGCCACAACCACCAAGAGAGCATGACAAAAGATACCTTAAAGAAATTACAACTGAGAACCACCAGAAAAAAAAGCACTACCTAAAGTCACAAGTAGTATACAAGAAATACTACCATTGGAATGGCTTACTTGGCCTTATCCGGGGGAACATATCAGAACACTTCAAGATCAATGCTTCCATGGTCTTTAGAAAGTCTATTAAGAAATTCTTGGAATACAACAGAAGTTCTTAGTAATGCATTATCTTGAGAAAATAGTACATAATGTTCTACAAACTTCAACGTCCCTCCATTGTATCTTTGCTACTTTGTTTCTTTGTCCCATTTAACCCTACATGTTTTTCTTAATTTTTCAGTCACATGCATTCTTTTTTTGAATCTCAAGTTTTACCTCCCTAGCTTTCAAAACCTTGAGTTTGCTCTCTATATTTGTAGGACCAGAAGAATAAGATTGCTTCTTTGGATGTGTTTCAACCATACTATTATCTGAGTGTACTTGCCTGTTTGTAGCATATACCATTTTTCCACCATCAAAACCTTCTATTGTGTGCTTAGGGATATTGGGGGAATCATTCACTAAGTCATCATGCCTTCCACCCAACATCTGATAAGTACTTACTTACTCTAAAAATGGTGTGCTTTTTGGTACTGACATCTCTTCCCACCTAGGAATCATTCTAGTAGTGATATCTCTACCTGCCATGCTTATTTGTATTCACTTTCTGTGAATTGTAAATACACTAACTGTGAAGGCAAATGCCTTTTTCCTCTTTGTTTTCTTGAATGTCTTTCTTTAACAACAAATGGCCGGCATATAGCTCTTTCATTCACGGTTCATTAAATAAAGATTTTTTTATATGAAGATTTTATACTAAGTTCCATTGTCATTGATGCTACAATAAAGTAGAAACTGGCATATAGTATGCAATTAACATATGTTGATATCTTGATTTATATAATATCTTATTATTCTTAATATTAGTAATCTTGTTTTCATGTTTCTAGAGTGTGCTTGCCCGCTTTGATTTTTATCTTTACATATTTCTCTCCTTTTGTATCAAATTTTAACTTACCTTTAGAATTTATATTGATATATTGAATAGCATGATAATAAGAAGGTTCAATCTCAATAATAATACTTTCACAGAAGAGTTTGAATAGAGTAAAAAGAAAAATAAATGGTTGTTGTGTTGTGATATAGAATCAACAAACTGTGGGGATAATGATATTCGATATTTGGGCCAAAATATATGTAGTGTACCTTGAAGAAGATGCATTCGTGCAATGTAGAGATTAGATCATCCATGATAAACTTTTCTTTCCTCTTCCCACCACTTTTCCTTTTCACTGTCACTTCCTTCAAGCCATTTGCTTCTTTCCTTTCCTATATCTTCCAGATTCTCTCTATTTATGGGTCAAGATTCACTTTAGGTCTTGGCTTATGTTTCTTTTAAAATTAAAATCCCACATAGGGTAAAACTGAACCATGTCCCTTATACAAGACAATTGCATTTTGGTCTTCCATTCCGGATGCATTGTTGGCCCTTAGGTTAGGTACTTTCATTTTATCAATTATCTTATTTATCATGAAATTTGATACAGTGTTAGGCACTTACTGTAGGATTCCGACACATCGGTTGTTTAGCATTTTGAGGGTTTTCAATACATGTTTCTGATTGAAAGGGAACATTGCTCATTTCTGACTCAAAATTTAGAGCTTTCCTACTTGATTTTCAAGAGGCATCTTTAGGATTTTGTCTTCTAGGATTTCCCTTTTCAATTACCTTTGGTCAATGTTTTCTTTGTTTGGGTGCTTTATGCTTTGGTGTATTGTTCATGTCAACGTCCATGCTACCTTTGGAGCTATAAATGTTACTGTTTGGGCTTTTTTGAACCCCAGTTGTTGATGATGAATATATAATTTGTTGGAGAAGCCCATCGTAACATTCTTGACTTTCTGGCTTGTCTTTCTCATAACTTAGACTTTCGGCTATGGTTTACTTTCATAATGTACAAAGTTTGTAATCTGCATAGTTATGCTTATCTATTGTTGTTTCTGGCTTTCTGGGTATCTTGTCCATGCGAACGCCCTAGGTGCTTTTTTTCCAAAGATGTTACTATTTGAGCCCTTTCTTGTCGATGATGAAATTACAATTTGTTCCTAAAGCCCATTGTGACATTCCTGATCCATTGTTTCTGGTATTTATTGATAGGATTTCATGAAACAAGCTGAAACATCAGGGTACTATTTGAATCCTTTCTTGTTGTTGATGAATATACAATTTGTTCCTGAAGTTCATCGTAACATTCCTGATGCTGCTTCTAGTTTCATAAAATCCTCTCAATCAATACTAGAAACAATGGATCAGGAATGTTATGATGGACTTATGGAACAAATTATATATTCATCATTGACAAGAAATGACTGAAATAGTAACATCAGTGTCAACAAAAGTAACCTGAGAGTTCGAGTGGACAAGATACCCAGAAAGCCAAAAACAAAAATCGATAAGCTTAAGTGTGCATATAACAAATTTGTACAATACAAGAGTACAACCATAGTTGAAAGTCTAAGTCAGGAGAAAGATAAGCCAAAAAGTCAAGAATGCTTCGATGGACTTCTCAAGCAAATTATATATTAATCATCAACAAGTAGAGGATCAAAAGGCTAAAATATAACATTTATGGTAGCAAAAGTAGCTTGGGCATTGGTGTGAGCACGACACCAGAGCAGAAAGCACCCAAACAAAGAAAATATAGGCCAAAGGTAATTGTAGAGGGAAAACCTAGAAGTCAAAATCCTACAACTCAGAAAACAAAGTTTAAGGAGAACCCAACCAAAAAGAGGTAGTATGTAAGGAAGAATGTCCTAAAAATTGTTGAAACATTGCTAGTTGTGGTTATAAAAGAGAATTAGATTCTAATGTCGCATCAAGAAAATCTAGTAGGAGAGCTCTAAATTATGAATCTGAAATGCGCAATGTTCTCTTTCAATTAGAAATATGTTTTGAAAACCCTCAGAATACCAAACAATTGATGTGTTAGAATACCCTACAGTCAATGCCTGACATTGTATCAAATTTCATGATAGATGAGACAATTGATAAATGAAAGTACTCAACCTAAGGTAGAGCAATACATCCTTAATGGAAGAACAAAATGCACTTATCTTATATAAGGGACATGGTTCAGTTGTACCCTATGAGGGATTTGAATTTGAAAAGAAACATAAGCCAAGATCTAAAGTGGATCTTGATCCAGAAATAGAGAATCTAGAAAAATGTCGACGGGCAAGGAAGGAGGTGAAGGACTTGAAGGAAGTGACAGTGAAAAGGAAAAGTGGTGGGAAGAGGACTGAAAAGTTTTTCGTGGACGAGTTCATTCCTTCATTGCATGAATGCATCTTCTTCAAGGTACATTACATACATTTTGACCCAAATATCGAATATCATGAACCCATAATTTATTGATTCTACATCACTTCACAGCAACCACTTATTTTTCTTTTTATATTGTTCGACCTCTTCTCTTAAAGTGTTAATATTGAAATTGAACCTTCTTTTTATCAAGCTCTTCACTATGTTTGAATATTTTTTAAAGGAAAGTTAAAATTTGACATAAGCAGAGAAATAATTAAAGACAAAGATTATGATCTGACAAGCACACTGTAGAAACATGTTAACAAGATTGTTAATACTAAGAATAATATGATACTATATGAATCAAGATATAATAACATGTTAACTGCATAATATATGTTGATCTCTACTTTATGGTAGCATAAATAGGAATGGAACTTAGAATCAAATTTTCACCACAAAAAAAAATATTTATTTAATACACTGGCAGGTAGAGATATCGCTACTAGAATGATTCCTAGGTGGGAAGAGATGTCAGATGTTAGTGCCATTACCCTATCAGAGAACCCTATGATTCTCCCTACTTAAAATAGTGAAAAGCATTTCCTAGAAGTGAAAACTCTTATTTATAATTTGATAGGATGATGTAACTTTTTCACCAGTCACTTTTTCTAATGACTTAATCATTTATCCGCATATATTTAATAATAAAAATCACCTCTAAATGAGATAGATGCTTTTCAAAGTGGCAAAGGTAGGTAGTTGACTCAGTTATAGGAGTTTTTCTCACTCAAAATGTTTCTTACCAGCTTTCAAGGTAAATTGAAAATAAAAACCTTTCATGAATATGTCCCGTGATAGAAAAAGATGAAGTGTAACCCCACAAAAACTTCATGCTTTCTTCCTATCTTTGCAGCTCTGCATTTATGTCTCTGGCAATATGGTTTCTGTTGAGCAAAATTGGCAAGTGCACCAAATCGTTAACTGTAGTAATAAAAATATCGTCCTCAGGGATTGATACATTAACTACTAACGTGCCAACTCAATTTCATTTGAGCGACCAAATGATTTGAAATTGGTTTTCACCAATAAGTAAGAACATAAATTTAACAAGGAACAGAAAATATTTTTGGTATTTTCAATTGAAAAATTAAGCAATAGAAAATTTGGGTTTTAACAATCAAGAAAAAAAATTGTTAGAGGATCGATTTCCCAGCCTTTCCTACTTGTTCAATCCTAGAAATTAACTTGAACAGTTTATCCAATTTCAAGAAACTGAGTTTTGTAATTTATCCCCTAATTCCTTAGGTGAATAAACCTTTCTGTCTAAGTTACTAATTCAATTCCTTGAGTATTAGATAAATAGCATAAGCATTAAGAAATATTTCCACTCAAAAAAATTTAATTTGGCTGTGTTCTTATTCCTAAGTAACACGCGCAAATCGTTTATTCACAAACCGCGATTATGAAATTGAATTTCCCAATTGCAAATTTCATACAGTAGATAAACATGTAAACAGTGAATAAACTCTTGAAATTAAACAAACCAGAACAAATAATTATCCAGAATCAAAACAAGTTATCTAGGCAGTTCCATCTATCTCTAACAAAAGAAAATTAGATAGACATAATTAAAAAGGAAGAACCAGATGAAGAAGATGAAGACAAGGAGGCCATCTTGAGTCTCTACTTTCCAGCTTCGACTCTCTTGATTGCTCCCTTTTCTCCTCCTCTAAACTGTATAGTTCTCTATGTAAAATGACTCTCAAAAAAATCTTCCTCCTGGCTGATACTTTTTTTGTTGCTGCTGTTCCTCTTTTATTTCCACATATTGCAGCCTCTTTTTTTTCGCCGTTGTAACGTTGCTCACGATGTCCCTTGTTGTTACTCTATATGCGCCAGTTACATTTTCCTATTCATTTTTACGCTGCTGCCTTCCCTTCCTTTACCTTACTTTTCTTTCTTTTAATTAGGATTCCATTCTCTTTTCAATTCTCATGTGGGCCAGCCTTCATTTCCTTTTGTCTGTTACTTTTCTCCTTCTTAAAAATGCTACCTTTTCTCCTCTTTTATTTCCACTTAAAACACCATAAAAGCTCATCAAAGCCAACATGAAACCAACTAAGAAATTAATAGAAATAAAACTGAAATAAAACATAAAAATAACCTACAACTAATAAAAACTAAACAAAAACTAATTAAAATTAACCACCTATTAACTACAAATTAAGAATCATCAGTTTCCTCTTATGTCAATAACCAGCAAGAGTTCATAAAGTACTTATCATAAATCCTAAAACCAGAAGGCATAGCATTTCCAGAATCGGTAAGTACTTATTTGATGTTGGGTGGAAGTCAAGATGAATTAGTGAATGATTCCCCCAATATCCCTCAACACACAAAAGAAGGTTTTGATGCTGGAAAAATGACATTTCCAGCAAACAGCAAGTACACTCAAATAATAGTAAGGCCGAAACACATCCAAAAAAGTAAATTTATTCTTCTGGCCTACAAATAAAGAGAGCAAGCTCAAGGTTTCGAAAGCCAAGGAGGTAAAACTTGAGATTGAGAAAAAGAATGCAGGTGACGGGACAAATTAAGAAAACATGTAGAGGTAAATGGCACAGAAATAAAAGAGCAAAGATACAATGGATCCACTAGACATGATCCTTGTCAGGTTTGGTGTCCAAATGCAGTCTTTTGTAGCAGGGTGTATCATTTTGTCCCTGTTGATTTTGGGACAGCTTGTATCTGTTGTTTGGTGGAGGCGGCTCCCTCTGCCCTGGATTTCTCTATAATGTTTACGGGTTGAGGTATCACTTGTATCCCTTTAATATATTTTTGCTTATAAAAAAAACTCTTTCGTTTGGCAAATACACCAAACATACAATGGGCTACAACAAGTCACAAGTATTATGAAATGTGAGATTAAATACTAGATAGTACTTAAGGATGCAAGGAAAATAGATTTAGTTATAACTTCATAGTAATGGTTGTTAATTTTACTCTAGAAAAAAATGTAACTTTATAATTCATCATTAATCTTCCCGAAATAATTGTTAATATTTGTCAGTTTAAATTTCCAATCTTTGAATAGTTAACCATCTTATAATACACCGGGTAAGGGTGGCAAATGGATGGATTGGATAAATTTTTATCCGGATCTTAACGGATAGATTAAAAACAATCCATTAATCCATTATAATCCATTAAAAATTCATTAAAAAAATCCAATCCATCCATGATCCATTAAATAAAATCCATCTGATCCATCCATTAACAACTTTTCATGGATGGATATTCAATCCATCCACTAAAATTTATTTTAAGAAATTAAATAATTTTATATCTCTTTTATCCATCCATAAAATATTTTTAAAAATAAAATAATTTGTAAAAAAAATTAAAATATTATCTCTATCTCACCATCTCTCTCCTCTTTCTTCCTCTCTCTACCATTTCTCTCTCTCCCTTTTTTCCCTACTCTCTATCTTTACTCTCTCTCCACTCTATCTCACGATCATTTTGTATCACGGTCATTTTTCTATTATTATAAGGGAGTTATTGATTATGTGCATCTGCAGAGGTTCTTTTGCCACAACGTTCCATGACATTGTTTTACGAAACTTGTTACGACTTTATGTGCTTTCAATTAGTTAAAACTTTTTTTTAAAGTTTCTCAGCAAAAAAAAGGCAACGAAAAAAGAAAACGTACATGATAACGTGGACTACTACTGGTGTTTGAGAACAATTAATTAGTTAATACTTAATATAACAAAAAAAAGCAAAAAAAAAAAGCAGATAAATAAAATAAAAAAATAGTGAAGGAAAAATAATAAGGAACGGAAGAAAAAAATTAGATGGAGAGTTTTTTTTTAACAAATGGAGGTTTTTTTTATTTGGTGAAAGATAATATGAGAAAAATAAATTGGTTTTGGAATGGATAAAATTCGATCCATCACATTTTTTATTGTTGGTCCAATGGATTTTAAAAAATATTGGATGGATCATAAACCATCCACTAAAAATATAATCCAATCCATCCAATCCATTTATATTATTTTTTTATAAATGGATGGATTGGATGGATTTTCTCATGGATGTACTGGATGGATGGTGGACAAATGGATCATTTTGCCACCCCTAACACTGGGAGTAAAACTTAGATAGGGGGATAGCTTAATATGTTTTGATCAGTTAAATTTAAATAAAATTTATCTTTTGTTTTATAGAACCAAATTAGTTAAGAATGAGAGATATGATTTCTCAAATATATACTAATCTATTTGAAGTGTGAGCAATAGTAAATATGATATTAGAGACATAGTTGACATTACAACACTAACAAAAAGACATGACTGGCATTAACTAATGAGCTGTGCTGAATGAACACAGATTTTCGACACAGATATGACACTGTTATAGTAGCGCTACTGTAGCACCAATTAATTTTTTTTTAATTTTGAATTTTTTAAAAAAATAAAAATTTTATTTCTAAAAAAACCCATTCACCAGATAATTAACTGAATTCATCAGATATTTGTACATGATTCACCAGATATTTGCACATACTTAGCCAAAAAATTTATTTATCAAAAAAACTCATTCACTAGATATTTACACATACTTAACCAAAAAATTTATTTATAAAAAAAACACATTCACCAAATAATGAACTGAATTCACCAGATATTTATACCTGATTCACCATATATTTGCACATACTTAACCAAAATTTATTTCTCAAAAAAACCCATTCACCAGATAATGAACTGAATTCACCAGATATTTATACTTGATTCACCAGATATTTGCACATATTTAACCAAAAAAATTATTTCTCAAAAAAACTCATTCACCAGATAATGAATTGAATTCACCATATATTTGTACCCGATTCACCAGATATTTACACATACTTAACCAACAAAATTTGTTTATAAAAAAAACACATTCACCAGATAATGAACCGAATTCACCAGATATTTATACCTGATTCACCATATATTTGTACATACTTAACCACAATTTATTTCTCAAAAAAACCTATTCACAAGATAATGAACTGAATTCACCAGATATTTATACCGGATTCACCATATATTTGCACATACTTAATCAAAAAAATTATTTCTCAAAAAAACCCATTCACCAGATAATGAACTGAATTCACCAGATATTTGTACCCGATTCACCAGATATTGACACATACTTAATCAAAAAAATTATTTATAAAAAAAATTTTAATTTTTTTTTTTAAAAAAAAAGATCCGCTACAGTGACGTACAGTACAGCTACAGTGCCGCACATACGGTGTAGGTGTCCCAACCTGTGTTCATTTAGCATTATTGTTAACTAATGCCCTAACATGAGATTTAAAGGGAGGAATCAAGGAGTCACTTAAGCATATAGGTTTATCAATATGAGATGAGGCATGGGGAGAGGAATTGAAAGTCAAGTTACTTTGTGGTTATAAAGGATGTCTGTGAGCTAACGTGAGCATGGATGGCAGGCTTTAATTTGAAAAAAAAGCTAGCAATTTGAATGAGATTCTTGTTTGAAAAAAATTATTTTCACTAGAACTAGACCCTTTTGAGGGAATTTAATAATTCGATAATGAGCTTTGGAGTATATATGGAGGTGAGGAAAAAGAATAGAAAAAAAATTGATATGAGAAAAAGAAAATCATATCAATAATTTACTTTATAACTTATTCATATTGACACATCTGATGTTCAAACGCCTCTCTTTTTTACACGTTGTTCAAAGCATTATTTATTACTTTTATTTTGGACTCAACTCTTTCTTGAATTCCACATAACTTTTTTTTTTAAAAGACAACACGGTTAACTTGATACCTATATATATATATATATAACTCATAAACTAAAAAAATGATATAAATTTTACACCAGAATTTTTATTCTAAATTATTATTCATATTTTCTTCGTTCTTTGGTCTCAAGCTATCAAGTTAGTTATCTGTGTCAGGATTTTTTCCACACACAAGATGGGAACATAATAATAACAACAACAACAACAATAATAATAATAATATGCTACTAATTGTAATGCCTTAACTGAGTGTCTCAAAGGAAAACACAAGACATCCACATTACAATGATAGTCATATTGATAGTCTTAACATAATGGTCACACATAACCTTACAAACCAAATAAAAATCAAAATAAAATCATTACACAAACAACTACTCTCGGACTTCATTTAATCAGTTTATGAAGCCGACAGTTACATATTAAGGCTCCCATGAAAACATATTGAGTTAAAGAAATTCCTTATTTATCTCCTTAATCCTTCGAAGGACCTAAACCTGTTTATCTGAAACAATAGAGAGCCTAGTGAGAAAAATAATTCTCAGTGAGCTTTGCTTCAAGCAAGGATATACATAATATAAACAATTTAATTCAAATACAACAACCCAAAATGAGTATGAGCATGGGCACTTTAACTTAAAACATTTACTAGATAACTTCAAGTGTGAGTGACTTGTAGTATTCTAGTTTAATAGATTCTTGATATGGCAGTCAGAGCTCTATGACAACAATCAGACGTCCCTTAATTGCTAGTACCATATCCTAGCCTTCAAGAAATTGAAGGACTTACAAAAAACATAACTCACCCACAATTACTTATGTGGCCTTAATGGCTAATTTGGTTCTGAAACAATTCTCACACCAAAATATAGACCATTTTAGATTTCTAATGCCCTGCTATACTCACTTTATTTTGATTAAGAGAAATAATCCAAACACAGTTAGGAGTTCATATAACACTAGTCAAAACTAAGCATGTCGACAATACATTATAACCAATCTCAAGTGTCCAAAACCAAGAAGGATCATGCAAAAATTCAAGTGTTATCAAATTTGAAAACTAGTGACTGAATTTTCAGTAAATTGAAATGGAGATTCCTACTCCAATACCAACTCAAATTCAAAAAATCCAAAGCCTGGGTTGTTACAAATTCTGTCTACTTTCTATTAGCACATGATTCAACTTAAACCGATATTTGGACAATTTAATACAATTTAAATATTAAGACAGTTCCAGTTCAGAATTATCAGTACAAGAAGCAAATTAAATATCATTTTAATCATTCAATACTTAATGAAATTGAATTGTTCCAAATCCTATATTGTTAACAATTCTATCTATTTTCTATTAAAACAGGAATCAAGTCAATCCAATATTTTTACAGTTTTCTACAATTTAAATACCAAGACAGTGTCAGCACAGAGTCTCCAGGACAAACAGCAGATTGTATGTTATTTTTCTCCCTTGATAATCAATGAAATTGAATCTTTCCAAAGCCTATATTGTTAACAATTCTATATATTTTCTATTAAAACATGAATCAAGTCAATACAATATTTTTACAGTTTTCTACAATTTAAATACCAAGACAGTGTCAGCACAGAGTCTCCAGGACAAACAACAGATTTCATGTTATTTTTCTCCCTTGATAATCAATGAAATTGAATATTTCCACATCCTATTTAGAAGTAAAACAAGTCTATTTTCTGATGGTACCAATATCACCTCGAAACAAGCCCTATGGAGGAAGTTATGGATAAAACACTAACAAGGGTGCATTACGGGTTTGAAGGTTTTAGAGCCCCTTGTCAATTTTTATCAAAAACTACCTCTAATCAACATGCAATTCGAAAACCCAGTTGTCAACAAACATAAATCAGATCAAAATAGTCTTTCCACAGAAACAATTAAGAAAAAATTGGGATTTATGGTTACCCAATGTTACAAACAACAAAACTCACCTAACCAAGTGGTAGATTGAAAGTGGTGTGTTGATCTCCTTGTGTTTCTTCCCTAATCTGATTTGTGATCCTATTTTTGAAATTCTAGAGGTCTTGCATGTTATCTATTTTGCTTGATTTAGGTATTTGATGAGTTGAAATTGTGAGGTAGAAGGTTAGAAGGAAATTTGGTATAGGTTTATGAGAGTTTTTTGGAAGAATGAAGAAGGGAAAGAGGATGGAAACGGTGAGTGGGTATGGCTGAATTTTGTGAGAGAGAAAAGGAAGGAAGAGAGCTGTTCTGGTTGAAGGAGGAATGAAAATGAAACATCCAACTCTCCCCACTCTAGTTCTGAACTAAAAAAAGAGAAGATAGGGGAGGGGTATGGTGTTTTCTCTTTCTGGTTGCCTAATGAATGAAGGGAGCAAGGTGTTATACCCTGCTTTAATAGAAAATTAATTGGTGAAAAGGGGAGGAAAGATTTGACCTATGGAGGTTAGATATCCTTGAAGAGTATTGGTCACTTAGGGAGATTTTAGGATAGAGGTAGATAAGTTGGTTTAAAATAAGTGTGAATGTGGTTGATAATAAAATAAAAAAATAATATTTCCATTCCATTTCAATTCACAATTAATTAACCTCACTAAATAAATCAACCACAAAATTTCACATTTAAGAAATATAAAAGGATTCAAACACACCCATGGTAGAATTATAATGAAAAGACTAAAATACCCTTGGGAAAGGATATTACACTAATACATATATATAAAAAAACAGCTAAGATATATTAAGTAGCTAACCTTGCAAAAGTTCTCATTTAGCTAACTGTGGATTGAAATTCAATCTACTTTGTGCAAAAATACCAATATATTTAGAGCATAAACTATTTTGCATAACTTCCTTCCATTGCCCCTGAAACAAAGGTATTATCAAATATTGATCATGCCCTTTTGTGATGGTGTATGTACAAACTGAAAATATGTTTTCAAGCATACCGTTTTGAATGTAACCAATAGGCAATAGCTCACTCCTATATTTAAATTACACATGTAGTTAGTTAGAGGTTGTAGTTACATTTATACAATAGTAATTATATTGAAACAACTTCTTCATAAATGAATGATATATATTAAACATACTTTTTCAGAATTATGATAGTCAGGGGCGGATCTAGGACCTTGACTCAGTGGGGGCGATTTATTTTAAAAAATAATTATTATGATTAAATATATTTTTGATCCCTATAAAATTGTAAAAAATTAATTTTAGTCTCTAAAAATTTTTTATTCATTTTTAGTCTCTAAAAAAACACAAAAGTTATGTGATTTCGACCATGGTGATGGACTAAAAAACACTAGCTACTTTTATTAAATGTAGGACTAAAAATGAATCAAATTTGTATAGGGACCAAACTAAATCAAATTTCACTACAAAAAAAAAGGTCATTTAGCGACCGAAAATAGCGACCGAATTTGTTGGTTGCTGTTTGCAATCGAAATGGCGACCGATTGTAGGATCTAAATCAAACACTGATTAGAGTTGATATTGCGACCGAAATAGCGACCGAAATAGAGCGTAGCAGAGTTATCGGTCTCTATTTCGGTCGCAAAATAAAGGAAAGTAAAAGTAAAAAATTTATGACTTTTTAGCGACCGAAATGGCGACCGAGTTAAATGCAACGGTTAAAATTAAGTTATCTTTTGCGATCGATATTAAAGTGGTCGCTAAACGGCGCGTAAAAAATTAAAATAGAGCGTTTTAGCGACCGATTTAGCGACCGAATTATTCGGTCGCTAAAATTACGAATTCAAATTTCAAATTAACCATTTTAGCGACCGATTTTAGCGACCGATTTAGCGACCGAATTATTCGGTCGCTAAAATTACGAATATAATTCCAAATTAACCGTTTTAGCTACCGTTTTAGCGACCATTTTAGCGACCGATTTAGCGACCGATTTAATTTTAGGTTTGAAAATAAACTGGTTTGACATTAATCAGACATTAAATTTTGGACCGAGTATTTTCTTAGTTGATCAGTTCAACTATTAATCTTTACTCTAATTTGAATTTTGAAATCATATATTTATCAATCTTTATTTTTAGATTCAAAAACTAAAAACATATTTATTTTTAGGCATAATATTTTATCACTCATTTTTGTACCTATCACTGAATGTTAAGTTTAAAACATAAAAACTCTCTCCTTCCCTCATCAGACCCGTAACCCCTCCCCCCTCTCTCTTTCTTTCTTTTTCTTCTTCTTTCTCCTTCTTTCTCTCTTCTTCTTCTTCCTCCCTCCAACTTCACCCTCTTCCTTCACTCTCAGCCGACGTCGTCCCTCCACCGCAGCCACCGTCCGGCCGCGCGCCGCGCCTCCTAGGGACGCCGTTCAGCCACTGCTCAATACAGAGATGATGGCTATCCGACCCAGCCCTTTCTGCGCGCGCTGGCATTTGCTTCGCCCTCCGCCGTCGTGAAACGACATCTCCACTGCGGTAAGCTCCGGTTGTCGCCATTAATGGTGGTTTTCAACCTCTATGGGTTGTTACACCTCCTTTCCTCCTCCCCTAAAGCTTGATTATTGTTTTCATTTAGATTTTGGTGCTGTCCAGAAGCGCATCGCCGTCCTCCGCTGCCACTGCCGCCGCACCGGATAGCCAGACCGCCACCATCTCTTCTCCCTTACTTGTGGGTGAGTGATTCCTCACCTTACCTTGTTGGATTTCAAGAAATCCCCAAATTGATTTTGAAACCCTAACCCTTTGATTTCAGATTTTACTCTTAAAATTAAACCTAGTTTTATGAAATTGGGACTGTGAACCCTAAACCCCAATTTGATTTTAATTGAATTTGGTTCTGTTTTTGTGAAATTAATTATGATTTAGTGCAATTAGGACTCATAAAAAGTTTTAAGTGAAGACTTATTCTCATTTGATATGTCATATGTCTATACAATTACTTATATGCTTTCACTGAGAAGTAAGAACTGAGCTTAACCATATCTATTAGTAGTTATGGGCGCTTTATTTGCATTGATGGCTACTCCTTTTTAGTTAGTAGTTCTTACAAGAGTTCTCATCTGATGGCTAAATGTAGAACCCTGCAGGAGGAAAATGAGGAGATTGGGAATCAAGCTTCAGAGGGGTAGGTGATGCTATCCCATTTGCTTTTTGCTTCTATTTTCTAATTGTCACTGTTTTCTTTTCCATTCTTGCATAGTCACACAATATAAAGCTTAATGTGCTTAATGTATTTTATGTTATTCATTCTGAATGGATGGTTTCATTGTTTGCTTTTTCCTTTATTTTTTCTCCTTGGTTTGCAGATGCATGAATTAGCGTTGAATCTTACACTGCAAAAGTCCCAGAATGCACAACTCAGGCCGAAGCACTTTGGATCATAATAATCCCTGCTTCTCCTTTTTGAGGACCTTTATATTTCTCTGTTCTTAAAATTTAGGTTGATAAAGCTGCTCAAGGTTGGGTTCCTATATTTTTGGCATTCATGCATTTATGTTCATATTAGTTACTATGATCAATCGAAATATCTATCACCATGTAAAGCTATTTTGCATACCGACCACATGAATTCATAATTATTAAAAAGTTTAGATACAGAATGCTATATAAGGAACTATTTATATGTTAGCCTCTGAATCATTGTGGTTTGGTGATCTTTTCGTGTATTCCACCTCTATACTTTGCTATGTCATTAGATAAATAGATACATCACTTTGTTATTCAAGTGTGAGGCTAGAATGACATTTATTGAGTTCTGCATTTGTTGAGTTAACTATTTGAAATTGATATATGGCTTATTGTTTCTATTATATGGAATGGAAGTACATTTGGGATGTTATGTGATACGAAGGCTTATTTCTGAAAATGCTATCTTTGTAGGAGAAGAGGCAATTTTATGTTTTTGTGGTTCTTCTTATTGATTCTACAGTTGGGAGGCTGTTTAGGGGCATTAAGCTTCATTATGGAACATGGAATCAACCATACTACACCTATGTATGTGATCCATTTGGAAGTCTTAGTGGGCTGCTGCAACTTATGCTTCTTTTTGGTTCAGGGCGGTGAGTTTCTGTTGGTAACGATGGAAATGATTTATGCTTGATTGCATACTTAGGTGTGTTTCACATTGACTTGCATTAACCAATGAAATTGCTTGAGATTTTGTGCTTAAATGAATATCCACACTCTTCAAATTGAGCTGTGTTTTTATTTTTGAAGATATATTTGAGCTCACTGAGGAAGCTACAATAATGTGTCATCTAATATCTTAGTGGTCTTTTGCCTAAACTTTTATGTATTTTAAGAACATTAATACAGGAGCATTGCTACATTGTTTTTCAAAAAGGAAGTTTTTTATCATATTGAAATATTTTTGGGGGATGTTATGACAAGTCATGATTTATTCACTTAATTTGCTTGATGTAACCTTGCAGGGGTGTATGGTCTTTGTATTTTTTTTTATTGTAAATTGATTTTTGGACTATTGGTTCAGTCTGACCATATTAGTTCTATTCTCTAAATGATAAGATACCATTTATAAGATAAAAAAATTGATCAATGATTAAGGTATATGGTGCACCTTAAGGCTCAATAAGGGTTTTAAACATAGAATATTTTGAAGCCACTGCTACCTTGGTTCAGTACTCTAATGTTTCTCTGCTGAGATCACAATTATTCTTATTTTTTGGTACATAAAAAGTTTTAAGTGAAGACTTATTCTCATTTGATATGTCATATATCTGTACAATTACTTATATGCTTTCACTGAGAAGTAAGAACCGAGCTTAACCATATATATTAGTAGTTATGGGCGCTTTATTTGCATTGATGGCTACTCCTTTTTAGTTAGTAGTTCTTACAAGAGTTCTCATCTGATGGCTAAATGTAGAACCCTGGAGGAGGAAAATGAGGAGATTGGGAATCAAGCTTAAGAGGGGAAGGTGATGCTATCCCATTTGGTTTTTACTTCTATTTTCTAATTGTCACTGTTTTATTTTCCATTCTTGCATAGTCACACAATATAAAGCTTAATGTGCTTAATGTATTTTATGTTATTCATTCTGAATTGATGGTTTCATTGTTTGATTTTTCCTTTATTTTTTCTCCTTGGTTTGCAGATGCATGAATTAGCGTTGAATCTTGCACTGCAGAAGTCCCAGAATGCACAACTCAGAAGTCAATTTGAAGGTTTGTTGAATGAAATTTATTTCAGTATGTTTTGGCTTTTCAATCTTTTGACTCTTGCAACAGCTACTTAGTAACTGCTAGTGTGCCGTGTCACCTTTGGTATCAGATTTATATGCATTTATAATCATGTATTTTTATTTTCAAACAAAGAGGTATTGAATCAATAATTTGGTGTTTTGTTGGATGCTTGGAAGTCTTTTCCAGATATGGATTAAATGGCAAGTGCATTATTGTTAACAGTTGGACAGTGTAATTCTGCGTTGCTGGTCATGTTAAGGATTTTAGGATAAAATACTGCTTTGTTGGTGTTGGAAGCCGTGGTTGGTCAGATGAGGTTGATGGTTACTGGGCTTTGGGAGGTCAAATGTTTTCCCTGCAACATTGAAGTTTAAATCAAATTCTTTCTCTACATGGAGCTGGGTGTTGTGCTATTCATGGTGGCTAATACAGGATTGAATTAATTGCTACAGATTAAAAGTTTTTGGACTTGTTATGGTTTTTTTGGGCTTTTGATTTTCTATAGGGTGTAAAGGTTCAAAGGGCTTTTTCTCTTTTGCTGCTGTTATCCCTAATAAGCTTTTAGGCACTAAATTGCCAATAGTTGGGCGGTGGATTGGTTTTAGATATTAGGTGCTGAGGAATTTTTTTTGGTCGACGATTAGTTAGTATATCAACCATTATTGTCTTGTCCAACTTTGGTTGAATCTCTACCTTAT
This sequence comes from Sophora flavescens, assembly GCA_030762895.1. Taxonomy (NCBI): domain Eukaryota; kingdom Viridiplantae; phylum Streptophyta; class Magnoliopsida; order Fabales; family Fabaceae; genus Sophora; species Sophora flavescens. The sequence continues at coordinate 113,352,969 of CM061064.1, read as the reverse complement.
CCCTCTTGTATCTGGTTCTTTTGTTTATGAGTTTAGAGTACCCATTATACTCTTTCAATACACTTTAGCTTATAAAAAATTATATTTGGTTTGTTATATGTTTTTAAAAGAAATCGGTCACTAAATTGGTCCCTAGAACAAGTTTTGGGGACACATTTAGTGACTGATTTTTTTTAATTTGGTGGCCAATTTAGCGACCGAATTAGCGACCGAATTTTTGGTCGCTAAAATTGGTCACATAACTGGTTATAGGAGACCAATTTAGCGACCGAATTAGCGACCGAATTTTCGGTCGCTAAAATTGGTCACATAACTGGTTTTAAGAGACCAATTTAGCGACCGATTTTTATAAATTACCGACCGAATTATTCGGTCGCTAATAGCGACCGATTGCAAATTTGGTCGCCAAATCATTTAGCGACCAGGGTTTTAGCAACCGTCATTATTCGGTCGCTAATTCGGTCGTTAACCTATTTAGCGACCGAATTTTGATGAATAGCGACCGATTTCTTCGGTCGCTAAACACCCTTTTTTTGTAGTGTTTTACCAATTTTATAGGGAAAAAACTTATTTAACTCTAATTATTATCATATATATGAATATAAAGAGAGAGAGGGTTGGGTGAAGGTGAGAATTTGAGAGAGAAGATAGGATCGAGTCACTATGTTTGTCGGAAAAAATAGAGCAAAAGAACAATGGGTTCAGACATATAAAAATAGTGGGGGCAAAGTACAATCTCAGATATTTACTTGTAATTTTGTTAAAGTCAGGGTATGCACTTGCACACCCTCACTTGTATACGGATCCGCCTATGATGATAGTACGTAGTTATCTGGTAATTGCATACTTGACAGGTGCATTTAGATAGAGATAAAGTGGATGCGAGTCTTATAGCTTTTGAGACTGTGAAATTTTCCTTCTAACTATTTCTCAAAGGCATTGTCTCTATAGAATAAATATTTGCATTGTAATGACTTACTTGGTGTGCTTTCGGAGGGGAACATCTTTACACTTCAAGATCAATGTGACCATGTTCTTTTCGCCAACCTATTGAGAAATTCATGAAATATATTAGTAATTAATGCTCAATCTATTAATATCATGAGAAAAAAATATGTTCTACAAATATGAATTTAGTGTTAATTTTGATAAATAAAGAATTTGTATTAAATAGCTAGGAGGTTCATTGCATGCTAAAAGTGTTTTTCAAATTCGTAGTCACTTGGACTTTTCCTTTAGCAAAGTGAGATGAATGAATTTGTCATTTGATAATTTTTATCTCAAATACCCATTATTTAGATTGATAGAAAATGGTAGGAAAGAAAATGAGTTGAATCTACCATCTCGTGTTTGGAAGAGGCTAATGAGAAAAATAAATACTAGTGTTAGTCTTCCCAAAAAATTATCTTTGCCCCACTTTAAAGAAAATGGAGAGAATGAGAAAAAAATGGCGTGAAGGGAAAAACACTGAAAAGGAACTAAAATATAAAAAACAATTCATCCCCAACAACAAACTAATATATCATTTTTAATAACAAAAAAAGTTCACAACAAGAAGATAAATAGTTCAAGTACGTAGACCCTCCCTATGCCGCTGATACTAACCTTGTTGAGCAGTAACCCCAATACACAACATAGGCATCACAAGAAAAGTCTACATGCCACAACCAGCAAACGAGCACAATAGAAGATACCAGAAACAAATTGCAATCCAAATCCACAAGGAAAAAAAAACACTACCTAAAGTCAAAAGTAGCATGAATGAGAGTGTGAACACTAGCTAGATAGTAAGCATGCAAGGAAATAGTTTAAGTTTTAACATCATAATTCGTAATTAATGGTAGTTAATTTTACAAATGAAAAAGAAGTATCTTAATGATTCACCATTAATCTTCACCCAAAAAAATTTATTTTTTAGTATAAGAAGAATACTATATAGTAAGCTTGGAGAAAAATTGATTAAGTTTAAACATCATAATTCTCCATTAATGGTTCTTAATCAAACAAAAGAAAACAAATGAAGCTACATAATTCATCATCAATCTTTAAAAAAATAGTTTACACACACACACATATAGAGAGAGACACTTCTATTTGGGCTTATATGCATTATTTCTTTTACTCTCTTTCCAGATCCCCACATTTGGTGTCTTACAATTTTATGAGGTTTGCAGAAAAATTTATTGCACTAAAAAATGATGAGAGAAATATGAAAAAGGTGTAAAGGACAAGATTCAAAGGTTCCTTGCATGAAAAAAATTGTTTGAGATTTGGAGTCACTTGGTCTTTTCCTTTATCTATATGAAATGAATGAATTTTTAGTTTGATAATTTTTATGTTAAATACCCATTGTTTAGCTTTATAGAAAAAAATAGGAAAGGAAATGGTTGAATCATACAAAAAACATTTCTTTACATCACTTTAAAGAAAAGGGAGAGAAGGAGGAAAAAATGGCGTGATGGGAAAAACATTGAAAAGAAACTCAAATCTAAAAAAAAGTACCCCCAACAATAACAAACTAATATATCAATTTAAAAAAATAAAAAAGTTCACAACCAAAATGTGAAAAAAAATTCCTTTCTAAGGATGCGATATTGGAAGGGAGTCAGGATTACAGGTAACAACTATCAAGCATAACACAACAAGAGCAACTTGCTCTAAATGCAATCAAGTACAAGTAGCAATCAATAATCTCATGAAATTGGGAATCAAGAAATCAAGGTCACCAAATGCTAAAAAATGCTAAGAAAATCAAAATGTTAGATTAAAAAAACAATTAAAAAAAACAAAATCAAGGGTCCATGTTGAAGAAGGAAACTGATGAAGAAACAGATCAAGGGTTCATGTTTCAAGGGTTCTCACCAGATAAACTCAGATGCACAAGCCACAGTGATGGTACGAGAAGTTAGTGTTCAATTCGCAGTGATTTTATTCCAATTCGTCGGATGCAGTTTGCGGCTCAAAATTGGGACTTAGGGTTCTTGACAAGTAAAAGGCTAAAAGTTTTATTTGTGAATCATGGGTTAGGGCTATTGAAAACCCTATCATAAAATGGGTTCTTCAACAAAGGGGCCAAATGTAGGATTCAGGAGCTGGCCTATGGATTTTAGTCCCCCCTTTCATAGCTTAGGGGTAGGAGATGAGAATGAAGATAGGGTGATGGAAAGGCTCTTCAATAAAGGGACCACATGTAGGGATGAAGTGATGGAAATGGGGGAGTAAAAGGAGAAAGGAAGATTCGGGTGTGGTTGATATTGCAATCAGGGGATGGGGGAAGAAAGAAGATGTGGGGAGGGAATGACAGGTGATCGAAGGGAATAGCGATGGATGGGGTTAGTGTTTGTATTTTTCTCCTTACCTTTCTTTTATGCTTGATTGTCATTGGGATTAATTTTTTATGCAAATTTCTATATGCATAACTGCCACTTGGTGTTTCCTTCTTCATTTGAATCTCTTGACAGTTACTGACAAAAAAAAAAAAGGATTATAGTAGTATACACTGTCGGTGTTAAAAGTTTTATACTAACATCTATTAACATTTTGACATGCATGTGTGCTTTTATTTTAATAATTAGGATAGATAAATAAGAACAATAATAATTTATTAAGATATTATTGGATGTTGGTGTAAAAATCTTTCACACTTTACACTGACAGTGCATAGAATTAAACTAAAAAAAAACTCTATGGTTACAAGGGAAATATATAGAGATTGTCATAAAAAGTATAAGTAACATTTATCAATGTTTTCTAATTTTTAAATATTTTAATTTATATTTTAAAATTGACACTTTCAATGAGGTATTTTTAAATAATCATTTCATGAAATTACTTAAGTTCTGATCACCTTCGAAACTTCACTCATTAATAAATACATGAATATACGCAACTTTTTGTATGAATACATTAATTTACATAAATTAACTTGTATGAATTTAACTTCTTTGTGTAACTAGCCATTAATAAATACATGAATTTTACACAAAAAATAAGTATATATTTCTTGAATAAATCCTCGTAATCCTTTAAATTACTTAAACTGTAATGCACAAATCTAAAAGTATGAACATTCAATGCATTAGGGAAAAAATTTATATGTAAATTTACATAAATTTCTCTACATTAAATTGGACATGATTTCCTAACTATTTAAGTCTTTTCTCCCTAGAAAATAAAATCATTAGGGGGAAAATTTATAAGTGAATTTACAAAAAAAATATAAAATTCTCTTCATTAACTTGGACATGATTGCCTAACTATTTAAGTCTTTGCACCGTGGAAAATACATTAGTATACATAAATTTATGTCCATGAATTTAAACATGATTGACTAACTCATTCAGTCACCATCCATTAAAAGTATATGTATTTATCCAATAAATTATATGTATTTTTGCAATGAATTTTAGTGTTTTGATTCTAAAGAACTAATCAACTTCTTGAGTTGTATTAATCATATAGGTTATAAGGATGTTGAAATGGTCAAAGGCAAACACGAGAATGAGGTTGAATTAGGTTTAATAAGTTTTTTTTATGAAAAAAAAATATTTTTAAATAAACAGGAAACATGTCCAGAAAAAGTCATCAGACGATAGACTCATCTGATAATTTTTAGAACTTGTCTGAGACTAGTATTTCAAAGAGAGACACTAGAAAACTATGGCAGAAGTAGAAGCTTGTTTAGAAATCGTAGTTAGCCTCTTGTTGGAAACAAGTTAAATAAACAATCAACAATTAAAAGGTAAAGAGATAAGAAAATCACTCAAAAGATTTATCTTGGTTTACCTTTCAACAACGAGGGCTATGTCTAGTCTTTTTTTTTTTTTTTGACGGAAACCAACTTACTTCGTTTCTTTGCAAATTAAAAAAGCAATACAAGAGGACACAGTAAGATTTTTATGGGGGCTAGGATTAGATAGAGCTACCCTAGCTAAAGCATGGGCTACTCTATAAGCTTGCCTCCTGATAAACTTAACCCTAAAGTTTGACGAAAACGAGAGTAAACTAGAGCACTAATATCACCTAGTTCAGATACATCATATGGGTGTGGATTTAATTTCTCTACCATACCCTTACAATCAAGTTCAAAATAAACATTATTAAGCCCAAGGCCAATGACCCATTTCAAAGCATGACAAAGTCTAGCTGCTTCACAATCCAAGACTGAAACGCTAGGAAAGGACCACAAGGTTCTAGTAGCCACAAAGCCTCCAAATTCATCACGCAAACAAACCCTCCAACCAGTTTTTCCAGAACCAGGAACAAAAGCTGCATCTACACAGCACGAAAAGAAGTCATTTGGCGGTGGAGACCAAATGATTGAAGCGTGGGAATCCGAGTGCGGACCAGGAAAATTCTGCAACTCGGTATATTGATTCCAATCTTGAACACAAGAAGTGATCATTGCAAAAATGACTGAAGCTGTTTTCTGTTCCCATAAGAACTCATTGCTACATCTCCAATGGCACCATATAAATGTGGCGAAGACAACCGGTTTCTCCTTAGGAAGGGACTCCAAGAGGAGAATGAGACACCCCGATGTCCCATTAAATAAAACCGTATTTTATTTAATACTTAATCGCAATATTAACGTTAAGCAGATATACAAAACGACGAAGAAATAAAATCTTACATAAAACAACCATCCAAATATAAACATAACATCATACGTATATACATATGTATAGTATCACATAAGTACGGTCATAAGGTAATGTAAAGGGAATCCCATCAGTAGGATCCCAAATAGGTACAAACCAGATAAGATAATAAAATACATCAAAAGGTCTATACAAAAGATGTCTCGCTGCCACTCTACACCCAGTCCCCTCTCAAAATACATCAAAAAGACCTCACCACACATTTATGTACACCTAGAAGGATAGTACTGGGCTATACTATAATAGACGACTATTACTATCCTCACTCTCACCCCTTCCCCCTCTGGGTCTGGATGATCCCACCACTCCTCTTCTACTACTAGAAGTGCTCCTCCTGGAATGCCGCTTTAACAAGCATCGATAGGCAAAGCTGTGACGAGACGATAATCTGGAAGACTCGGATCCAGCTGGTCTCACATATGGAACCTCCGAAACGTCTGGGGCATGCATGTGGGCTACATCAGGTACAATATGGTCGTCATCAGGTATGGGCTTAAGAACGTGAACCGGTGCTGGCGCAAGTACATGTACATGGAATGGTACTGGGACTGGTACTACTCTGGCATCGGTGACTGTTTGACGAATCTAGGCAAGTATACCCAGTCGTGCAAGTAATACGGTGGTGAGATCGGTTATCGTATCCACGGGGATTGGATGTCAAGTACCAATTCACAAACTCAGCAACTATCTAGACTAAGAAGAGAAATCAAAACAAACAAAAGAAAAGAAATAAAATCTTATTGTCTTTTTGGGGACTTTTAACAAACACTTGGAGTGCAGAAAGGATATGTTGGGACTAGACTTCACCAAACCTCTAACTCATGTACTATCAGGACTAGATACCTCTCATTCATGCTTCAGATATTAAAATCAATTCACTAAATTACTCAAACCCCGATGTCTCGGATGGCAAGAGCCTAAATCCAATAATAGACCCTAATTTCTTAGGTGGCCTAGATTAATGAATTTGAATTAGGGATAGGGATTACGCGATTACTAGTAAACCAAACTCCATGTCTAGACGTAAGGGTTACTAGGTGATTAATTTCAGTTCCGGAATTGATAAGAACGTGTCCATTGCAAACCAAAACACTAATCGAGTCATGGGGGTGCTAGCCACAACAAGCATTAAGCATGGAAAATTAATCACTAATATGAAGGCATGAACACAGAATAATCAGTCAAGATAAATACATAATAATAAGTTTGATTACATCTAATCCCAACAAACAGGGTTTAGTTACTCATATTTACAGAGAAAGTCAAACCAGAAAAGCAGTAGAGAAAGGAGGAAAGGGAGAACTCCATTGAAGCTTCCCACTGTCGTCACAGCAACCCCCTAACTCAGCTCCCTTCTAGGGTTGGAACCCTAGCCCAGCCGCAGCCTACAAGTGCTTCCCCCTCCAAGAACTCTCACTTTCTTCCCTAAAACAGCAACTTATACCAATCAGTTCTGCGCTCGCTCGCGAGGCGAATGGACTCTCGCGAGGCGAATGTTAAAAATCTGCTGTTTCAGAGAATTGAACTCTCGCGAGGCGAGAGTTGATCGCGACGCGAAACGGTAAAGTACTTCTCCAATATGCCCGTGAGGAGCATCAGGGCCTGGGCATGATGACTTCTGGTTTCCATACTCGCGAGGCGAGACAAGGTTAGCGAGGCGAACCAGAAAGGCTTGCATTTTCTGGCACAGTCAGCTTTCAGGGTCGCGAGGCGAATCCAGTCTCGCGGGGCGAATCTCCAGAATTCTGCTTGGCTCAATTTCTTCTCTTTTCAGGCTCTATTTCATCCAAGCTCCATCATGGCCAAATCTGAGCATTTTTCATCAATTTCTGCAAAACAACACACAAAACCACCTTCACCCGTTCCAAGGGAAAATCTAACTAAAATCAAATAAAGAATGCCTAATCTATATGAAAAATGCATGCAAAAGTGTACAGAAAATATCATGTAAAATCACACTATCAAATCACCCCAAGCTTATTCAATTGCTTGTCCTCAAGCAATCACTAAGGCCAGAAGAATAAACAGAACATGGATAGTGAACCAAGAACCCGAGTAAATGACTAATCCAAGTAACAGGCATTTCAAACAATTCAGCAAGAGACAATCAATTCAAGTCCAATTAGAGGCTTAGGTTCCTTAGACTCATATTCTCACTGATTTGGGCACTCTTTCTCACCTGAAGCTCACCCCAAGCTTGTTCATTTGCTTGGCTCTCTTCCTCACCTCACTCAAGTGTTTAGGGGTATGTGACAATTCGCTCCATTTTCCTCAAGGAATGAATTCTACCATAGGCTTGACTATCAACCAAATCTCTACTTTATTAATGAAAACACCTAAGAATCAAGAGATCTTTACTTTGGTTGTAACGTGGCCATGTGATTAATCGTTAGGTGGGGAAATCAAGAAAAGGATATTTCCAAAAGGGCTAACAAAATATAGCATTGCACACATGACCTTCTAAAATACCCTTATGGGTTTTGATTCCTTTTTCCACCTTTCTTTTCTTTCTTTTTCTTTTTATTTCTCATTTCTTTTTGTCATCCCCTTCTCTACTTTATTTTTCTTTTTCTCTTTTTCTTTTATTTTTATTTTTCTTGGAGAAGGGGAGATTTTTCAACTCAAGAGAATTATTTTTTTGATTCTTTCATCCCAAACTTTTTTTCCAACTACCTTTTTTACCCTTTTTTTAAATACTTTAGAAGGTATCCTATCCAAACATATTTATCAAAATATTTCAAGGTACCAAGAAAAGTATTTTCTTCATTCAGGCTCAAAATTGGGCAACTAAGGGGTAGCATTTAGTCATTCAAAGCTCAGAAGGCCAGAAAAATACATAGTGCCTCAATCATTTTCAAAAAATGTTTTCAAAACTTTTTAAGCTTCAAAATGGTTTCAAGTCAAGTTCTAGAGAAAGCAAACCAAGAGGAATAACACTCTAACACAAAGAATGGGGTTGATTTAGTGAGTACCCCTTTTGGCTCAAAATCTCACATTTTAGTAGTTCAAGAATCAATGAAAAACACAAATCTACGAAACCATATGCTAATTATCAACTATCACAGATTATCTCAAACATTTTCATTTGCAGCCATATCACAAGAATAACAAATTGGGTTCAAAAATTCACTATCACCATTTAATTGGCACTTAGTTCTCACAATTGGATACAAAATCTAAGCAAGGGCAATCTAATCATGTGATCATGCAAACTATCATGCAAAACTATATGAATGCAACATGCAAAATGCAAATGCAAAATACCCCTACCCCAAGCTTAAAAATTTACATTGTCCCCAATGTAAACAATCAAGTTGGAGAGAGGAGAAAAATTGGAACGACTTACCGAGGCGGTAGCGGGTGTTGGCTCACATTCCAGTCAGAAACTTGTTGGGAAGTACTTCACGGCCGTGAGCCTCATCACGGGCAGCCCGTGATGCTCTCTGCTCTTTTCCTTGTCTTCTTGCTCTCCCTTCCTTCTTTCCCTGAAATCGCTTGGCAATTTTATTAGTAAAAGAAAGCTCTTGATCTTCTCAAATTATTCAAGAGTTAAAATCAAAAATAAAAACTAACTAAAGAGAAGGGTTAAGAAAACCTGGGTTGCCTCCCAGTAAGCGCTTCTTTAACGTCACTAGCTTGACTCATTAAGAAGCATCCACCTGGATCCCAAAGCCTGTGGTATAAAGACCAGTTGGTGCTCACAGTATAAGGGCATCCTCCACCCGGATCCCATGATTTATGTTGTGGTGATTGCAGTAGTAATATAACTCTGGCCACAATCCCACCCAGCCAGTGTATGAAAACCCCATTGACCTTTGTAACTGCAGTAGTGGATTCACTTTCCCCCGGGTCAAATGGTGTCTTCAGGAGGAAATTTGACAGACAAGTGGAAGGGGCTAGCTTTGCAGCGTCCACACATGCATGTAAGCCGACATATTTGTCCAATGCAGAAATTTCAAATTGCTCAGCACGCATGGTAGAGTCCACCACCACTTCATCTACATTTTGAACTATCCCCAAAACTGGATTCTGCTTAAACAATGCTTCACGTGGGTATTGTACTAGTTGTTTGCAAATCTCCCCCACTTGCATTTTGAAGCTTTCCGTCAGAGCATCGATACAATCATAATTGGCTCTTGCCTTGGCCTCAGAGGTGGATAGTTCTTGGGAATACTGTTCTAGAGCAGCTTTCAACGGTGTTTGCTCCTTCCATTCCCATTCCTCTTCCTGTTACTCTTCTACCACCACCACTTCATCTTCATTCATGTCCATGCTAGCCAATAGATTCTCTTCTGTTTGAATTCCATGTGGCTTTTCTTAGGTAATTTAAAAAATTCGCTGGCTTGTTCTTCCAACCTCTGAAAGATGTCGCTTAGCGATGCCATTATATTACTAGAATTTTTTCCTGCTCGCATCTCAGCCCTCTGAATCATGGAACCAATTTCCTCCAGGCTACGCTCTATGCTTAAGCTCAGAGGATAAGCATCTATATCCCAAAGAATCTCCAACAAATCAGGATCCAGCTCAAAGTGTGGTGGTGGTTGCAAGGATGACAAATAGGACTTCCATTCCTCCTTGGAGTATATCTTTACGTGCTTAGTGGTGATACCATCAAACATGATCCAATCAAGTTGATCTTCCCAAGTTGGACAGTAATGATAGTCCATGTGATTCTCAACCTTGCACAAACAAACACTCAAAAGAAAAAAAATCAAATCTGCACAAAGAAAATATCAAATATATATACAGAAAAATAAAAGATAAAAATGTCTAAATTAGTTGCCTCCTTTGTTACTAATGATATTGGCAAAACCAATCCCCGGCAACGGCGCCAAAAACTTGTTTGACGAATCTGGGCAAGTATACCCAGTCGTGCAAGTAATACGGTGGTGAGACCGGTTTATCGTATCCACGGGGATTGGATGTCAAGTACCAATTCACAAACTCAGCACTATCTTGACTAAACTATTAATCAAGAGAAAGTAAAACAAACAAAAGAAAAGAAATAAAATCTTTTTGTCTTTTTGGGGATTTTTGACAAACACTTGGAGTGCAGAAATGATATGTTGGGACCAGACTTCACCAAACCTCTATCTCATGCAATACCAGGACTAGATACCTCCCATTCATGCTTCAGATATTAAAATCAATCCACTAGAATACTCAAACCCCGATTCCTCGGATGGCAAGAGCCTAAATCCACTAATTGACCCTAATTCCTTAGGTGGCCTAGATTAATGAATTTGCATTCGGATTAGGGATTACGCGATTACTAGGAAACCTAACTCCATTCCTAGATGAAAGGGTTACTAGGTGATTAAATTCAATTCCGGTTCTGATACGAACGTCCCCATTGCATACCAAAACACAAATCGAGTCATGGGGGTGCTAGCCACAACAAGCATTAAGCACAGAAAATTAATCACTAATATGAAGGCATGAACACAGAATAATCAGTCAAGATAAATACATAATTATAAGTTTCGTTACATCTAATCCCAACAACAGGGATTTAACTACTCATAAAAAGAGAATACAAAGAGAAAGAGAGAAGGGATGAAGAAAACTCCATAAAAGGATCCTCCAATCTTCTTCCAGTCCCAGAGCAAGGAAAACATCCCCTTCAGGGTTGGAACCCTCTTCCAGCCGCAGCCTCCAAATGCTTCTCTACCTAATCAGTCAAAAACTCCCAAATCTCCAAAACTCCAAAAATTCTCAAACTCAAAAACTGTTCAGTTCTTCCCTAAAACAGCAACTTATACCAATCAGTTCTGCGCTCGCTCGCGAGGCGAAACATGTCTCGCGACGCGAATGTTAAAAATCTGCTGCTTCAGAGAATTGAACTCTCGCGAGGCGAGAGTGGCTTCGCGACGCGAAACAGTAAAGTGGTTCTCCAATATGCCCGTGAGGAGCATCAGGGCCTGGGCGTGATGGCTTCTGGTTTCCAGACTCGCGAGGCGAGAACAGGTTCGCGAGGCGAACCAGAAAGGCTTGCATTTTTTGGAACAGTCAGCTTTCAGGGTCGCGGGGAGAATCCAGTCTCGCGGGGCGAATCTCCAGAATTCTGCTTGGCTCAATTTATTCTCTTTTCAGGCTCTATTTCTTCCAAGCTTTATTATGGCCAAATATGAGCATTTTTCCTCAATTTCTGCAAAACAACACACAAAACCACCTTCACCCATTCCAAGGTAAAAACTAATAAAAATCAAATAAAGAATGCCTAATCTATATGAAATATGCATGCAAAAGTGTACAGGAAACATCATGTAAAATCACACTATCAGTGACATAGGCAGTATCGGCGCTGCCAGGAATCCAATAGGAAAGGGAAACATTTGGTCAGCCCGAAAGGTCCCAAACAAACCAAATGGAGCTCCCTCTCCAAATCTGGTAGTCACTGACACTGGACTCGTATATACTATATACTGTAAAGCGGGTGACTGGGTCCACTAGCCACCCCCGTTCGTCCACAAACTCAAACTCAGGTTCCCGTCAGAGGAAACCCCGCTGGCTGCGTCATCCAAGGATGATCCCAATGAGCCATCGATAAAGTCTCGGTCTACATGTATAACGATAGAAAAGACAAACCCAAAAGAAAGGAAAAGGGGATAAGAAACTATCTAGCGTCAAAACATGGAAAAGGGTACGTATCATTCAATCAATAAAAGCTCACAGACAGGTATCACATTATATACAAACATCCTCGAGGCATATTATCTTCCTATACCTTTCACATATCCCTAGGCTACTAGTTAATCGTCCAAGCGATGCGTCCCCAAATCCCCGGTGCAAACCCTCATCCGCGGTGAGAATGCTCGTGCAAAGCAATGACACTATAGCTGCACATATCGCTCTGGTGCACACCTTGGTTCTCTTGCAAGGGGTGCTCATGCATCGCAATGAATCTATAGCTAAACATCTTAATTTTAAATTGGGACGGTTCCGCGAGGACTCTGGACCTCGTGCATTCCCAATACATTGATATGATCCACAACATGCATATGAATGACTCTCATCACTATCTCATGTAATACCTCCATAATATTAAATCACTAACTTCATCATGATATAATATTAATTATATAGGTTAGGCATCTCCAACACATATGTCATATATCCCCCAACATACAAAAATCATCATATATCAGTAGAGTCCAGTAAGCATGTTATTGCACTCAATCATGTTATCACATCAAGCATATAATTAATAATATAATAGCCAGATAGTAAAATAAACTCAATCAACCCAAACATAGCATATTAAACCAAATAACACACAATGTACATAGATAAAATCATGCAACCTTGAATTTCATAAATTTAACCTAACGGCGATAAATCTACAATTTCAATATCATCATTGGTACCATTAAGTAGTCACCAATGTGATGTTGACAATGTCCATTATTCGCCCACTAGTAGGGTTTAGGTCGCCCTACGCCATTATTAAAATAAATGTTACTTAGCCATTTTCGACGTTAATGACTTCTTTCTCCCACTTGAGATGTCGTAGGCTCAACTAGAAGCAACAACACGAACCCTTCACGAAACTCCTAGCTGCTACCTTGCACAGAACAAGGGTCCCTAAGCCTTCCAAAATTCACCAGAATACATCATTACGAAGCGTACATTACAGGTAACCCTAATCTGATGTTGGAATTGAAAACCGATAGACGGATTGAAAGATAAACCTAATATTGTCACCGATGACATTTCGGCATAAAAAGGGTATAGATTACCTTAGCTTAGAGAAGAAAAGGAAGCTAGGGTTTAGAAGACGTCGTTGCCACGATCACAATGACGTAGTAGAAATCGCGTTAGGACGATCGATTGAGTCGGGAATCAAGCCAGAATTATCTTTCTCTCACAACTTCACCCTCTCCCTCTCTAACTTCTTTTTTACCTCAGCTTCGTTTTGGCATGAGGGTGAAATATTTCACCCTCTGCCCTTTTTATTTTTGCCAAGCTGCCACGCCACGCTTGTGCGTGGGATGGGTCACGCTTGAGCGTGCCCTCGCTTGAGAGTAGGATCCTCCACGCTTGAGCATGGTTAGCTAACCGCCATTGCACATGTAACCAATCAGAGATTGCCACATGGAGTAAATGCCAGAGCTTGTTTGGTTGACCTCCATGCTTGAGCGTGGAGTAGGTCACACTTGAGCATTGACCACTAACCAAAAACCCTGATTTTACGATTCATCGTATTCTGAGTCCGCTTGAAGTCCGGTTGATCTCAAATTTGAGATATAGACTCTTCTATACTTAAGGAACAATCTCAAGCCTCCAAATATGCCTAACCTCCCACTTAAATCTAAATTATTTATTATGTACTCTCGAGCGCTCTAAGTGATACCATAAAATCCTAGGTTACATTTACGTTCAATTCCACACTGGTTGATCGCGTACATTCCATGCAAAGGTTCCTACACCTTAACCAACATATTAAATATATAATACAAGTCTTACACTTCATCATCATACATATAACAAAGTCATAAAAGCAAGGATGTTACACTACTACCCCTTTAAAAGAAATACCGTCCTCGGAATTTACGTACCTGAAAACAAGTGTGGATATAGCTGCTGCATGTCTGCTTCACACTCCCAAGTAGCATCTCCGGAAATCTCATCCCATATGACCTTAACTTAAGGAATCTGTCTACCACGGAGTTCTTTAATCCTTCTATCTGCAATCTTAACTGGTAACGCTTCATATTCTAGATTCTCTCGGAGTTGTATCGACTCAGGCTTAAGTACATGAGAAGAATTTGGATAATATTTCCTCAATTGTGAGATGTAAAAGACGTCATGACGGTTAGAAAGGTTAGGTGGTAAGGCTATATGGTAAGCTACTGGACCAATCCGTCGAAGAATTTTGAAAGGTCCAATGAATCTAGGAGTAGCCTTTCTAGACTTGATAGCTCTGCCAATTCCAGTCTTCGAAGTGACTCTCAAAAAAACGTGATCACCTTCCTGGAATTCTAAGGGTCTCCTTCTCTTGTTATTGTAGCTCCTCTACCTATCTTGTGCTTCCTTCATATTTTCCCTTAACTTCCTAACACATTATGTTATCTACTGTACCACATCAGGACCCAACACTTGACTCTCTCCAGTCTCATACCAACATAACGGAGTCTTACACTTTCTGCCATATAAAGCCTCATACGGTGCCATCCCGAATACTGCTGTGAAAACTATTATTATAGTTAAATTCAATCAAAGGCAAGAATCCATCCCAATTGCCAGTGTGCTCTAGCACACATGCTCTTAAGAGATCCTATAATGACTGAATCGTCCTCTCTGACTGTCCATCCGTTTGAGGATGATAAGTAGAAATCATCCTTAACTTTGTTCCCGACGCACTATGCAACTTTCTCCAAAAACTAGATGTGAATCTAGGATCTCGATCGGAGACAATGCTCGACGGCACACCATGCAATCTAACTACTTCCTTAATGTAGATTTAGGTCAACGTCTCCAAACAGTAACTCTCACTAATAGGTAAGAAGTGATCACACTTCGTTAACCTATCAACGATAACCCAAATCACCTCATGCCTCTAAAGAGTTCGTGGTAATCCAACAACAAAATCCATAGCTATACTATCCCACTTCCATTCTGGGATATCTATGGATTGTAGCAAACCAGCAGGCTTTTGATGTTCTATCTTAGCCTTCTGACAAATCAGACAAAATAAAACATATTCTGCCACTTCCTTCTTCATCCTCAGCCACCAAAACATCTTCTTTAAGTCTTGGTACATCTTCGTGGCTCCGGGGTGAAAACTTAGCTTACTCTTATGTGCCTCTTCCAAAATCATCTTCCTAAGCTCTAAATCATCTAGCACACATATCCTGTCTCTAAACCTTAACACGCCATTTGATCCTCTATTAAACTCAGACGTTTTACTCTCATCTATGCCTCTACTCATCTCTTGCAGATATTGATCCTAAACCTGTTTATCCTTAAGATCTCTCAGAAACTCGCTACTAATGGTGATCATACCTAAGCATATTCTATCCTCAGCCAACTCCATACCTAAGTTCAAATCTCTGAACTGCTCAATCAATTCCATCTCTTTAATCATCATCGCCGACCCCTGTAAAGACTTCCTACTCAAAGCATCCGCTACAACATTTACCTTTCCAAGATGGTATAGCAGGTCAAACTCGTAGTCCTTGATAAATTCCATCCATCTTCGTTGTCTCATATTCAGTTCCTTCTGGTCAAACAAATACTTCAAGCTCTTATGATCAATGTAGACATTTAACTTAGCTCCATAGAGATAGTGTTGCCATATCTTCAATGCGAACGCTATAGCTGCTAACTCAAAATCATGGGTAAGATAATTCCTCTCATGAATTCTTAACTGTCGGGAAGCATAAGCCGAAACTCTTCCCTCTTGCATTAGGACACAACCCAACCGTTGATACGACGCATCACAATACATGTCAAATTGTCCTAGAGGATATGGTAACATCAGCACTGGAGATGTAGTCAACTTCTCCTTCAACTTCTGAAAACTTTCCTCAATTTCTCCGTCCAAACAAAGGCTGTATCTTTTCTCGTTAACTGTGTCATTGGTAACGTAATCTTCGAGAAACCTTCGATGAACCTCCGATAATAACCAGCCAACCCTAGAAAACTTCTCACTTCACTTACTGACTTAGGTCGCTCCCACTTAAACACTGCTTCCACTTTGGTAGGATCTACTGCTATCCCTTCATTGTTAATCACATGACCTAAGAACTGAACCTCCTCCAACCAAAAATCGCACTTGGATAACTTCGCATATAACTGTCTATCTTTCAACACTTGTAGCACTATCCTCAAATGTTCCTCATGCTCTTCCCGTGTACCGGAATAAATAAGGATATCATCGATAAACACCACTATAAACTTATCGAGGAACGGTCTAAAGATCCTGTTCATTTAATCCATGAACACTGATGGAGCATTAGTCACACCAAAAGGCATAACTAAATACACGTAATGATACCCGGACCTCAGATCAATCTTGGAGAATATCGAAGATCCATTTAATTGATCCATCAGATCATCTATCCTAGGCAACGAATACTTATTCTTGATTGTTACCTTGTTCAACTGTCTATAATCCATGCACAACCTAGAACTTTCATCCTTCTTATTTACAAACAATATCGGAGCTCCCCATGGCGAAACAATAGGTCTGATGAATTCCTGCTTCAACACATCATCTAATTGTTTCTTTAACTCGGTTAATTCTACGGGTGACATACGATCGGGTGTTATAGATATAGGTCATATCCCTGGTATGAGGTTTATGGTGAACTTCACTTCCCTCTTTAGTGTTAAACTCGGAACATCGGGAGGGAAAACCTCAGGAAATTCTCTCACGATAGGCATAGAATCTATACTCGGAGTCTCCTTAGCATCCACAAATAAAAGTATCACGTATTGCCGAGAATCATCACTCCTCATGGACACTCCTTCATTGGCAGATACTACACTAGAAGGCTAAAGAAAAGATAGAGTCTTTCTGGAACAGTCTAACACTACATGGTTAGCCGAAAGACAATCCATGCCATGTATAACGTCTATCTGCTGCATAGGCAAACAGGCAAGGTCTACAATAAATGTCCTATTCTCAACAATTATAGGACATTGTAAGCAAACAAACATGGTTGTTAAAGAATCACTGGTAGGAGTAGATACAGTAAAGGTGTAAGGTAACTGAGATACTAATAACTATAAATGATCCACACACTCATGGGAAATAAATAAATGTGGAGCACCTGAGTCAAACAACTCAGACGAGAGTCTCCCAAATATCAAACACATACCCTGAATAAGATCTGCAAATTGAGAGGATTTAGCCCCTCTCACTGTAAACACTCTCCCTGTGGCCTGAGGTCTGGTCGTTTGTTGTCCTACTGTGGGAACTCCTCTCCCAGCTCCACCTCTGTAACCTGCAGCTCCTCTACCAGCAGTTATCTGCTGCTGTACTCCCTCTATCTGCAATCTCGAGCTATGTGACTTAGTTTCCCATAGTGGAAACAACTAGGTCTCTCCATGTAATCTCTGACATAATTCGAACCTCTGCATCTAAAGTAGACTGGGCCTCTCTGCTGCGGACCCGCTCCACCAGCTGGTACTGTAGAAACTGGTACTGGTGCAGATGTATGAACACTTTGTACTGGTCTATATAGGGTCCCCGTCTCAACTGGGAACCACTACTGCTCTCCTCTGAAAACCCGATCTGATAGGGCCTCCACTGTAACACCCTAACTTGGTTACATCACATATAATAATTATACGCGTCTAATTATTATATGTGTATCAGAATAACTTGCTAAACATCTTAAATAACGATAACATAGTTTGAAAGCTAAAAGAAAACTTTATTTCATATACTCTTTCTCATCAAAAGAGAAGTACATTTACAAAACATAAATTACATAACTCTCAAACTTTTATATAATTGACATGTCACTGGGAAATAACTACTCTATCTCACTTTACATCCTACAAAGATACCTTAAAGGAACCTATGACGTAGCTCTTCAAGTTTCCTCTTCATCCTTCTCTTTGTTTGAGATCCTTGCTAATACCTGCATCAACATCTGATTGTACGACTATAATAAGACTACGTCTCAAAGAGGAAACCACAAACAATAAACATTTTAAAACAATGGTACAATCAGCCGGGTGGGAACAGGAAAATCCCCTCAAGCCAAACCCACATAAAACATAAAGCAATTATTTAATCACATTAAAAGTACCTTTATAAATACAGTTATTTAAAACTTAATATTGAACATAGATATCTTTGACTAAAACAGCTCCAACTTAATTAAAATATCATATCATCATCTTATAATGTAACACCCTGTTTTTCGTATGCTTCTATATCAGTAAATACACTCTTTAATGTGTTTATTTTTGATAAAATCCAGAGGATGATTTTATTTAAAATAAAATCATTTTCTTGTATTGTTTTACCGTATGAAGTCACACTAAAATTTTCGATCGAAAATTCAGACGAAAACCGGTCTGGGTTCTCACTGTCAATACAAGTTTACTGAGCTAGAGACCAAATTTTAATTCGTGACCGAGACGGTTAGTGTTTTTATGATGTTTTGTGTGGATTTGGAGTTTTTTGAAAAATCTTGTTCGGGGCCAAATCTTAGGGATTTCCCGGGTGAAATCGTCGGGAAATACGATCGGGGAAGTCATCTGATACGCAATGGAGCAGAGCATCAAGAGGATGAAGTGATATTAAGTGACTTGATATAAAGGTTATGACACACCTCAAAAGGTGAATCATGACTTTTTTACAAAAATCTCACTTTTTCATCTTTCTTTCTCCAATCACATCACATCACCTTAACTCATTATCCTCTCTACAAGCAACCCACCTTCTTTCTTCTCTTCTTTCTTCCTCTCCCAAAATCGTGACCTCTCCTCTGACTCTCTATAAACACTTCATTTCCACACTTCATCACTTTCCTCCATTTCTCACATTTACACTTTACTATATTTCTTCTTCTTCTTCTCTCTTACAAAGTTTACCTTTTTATCAAACTTTTCTCTTAGAGTTCTTCATCAAAGTTGTTTATCTTGCTAAGGGTAATACTTCTATGTAGTTCTTTTTCAAAGTTTCATATTTTGTTTCAAAATTTTCTTCATATGTCCTTTATGTGCTTTTAACTTCTGAAACCTCTCAAAAATGGTAGAAAATCCTTTTGAGTTGAAACCACTTTCTATATTCTTGTATTTACTCATACTATCACATACTAAAAGGTTGTGTAAAACAAAGTTTCCTAACCTCTTCTTCCTAAGGAGGCCGAAACCATGTATATGGTTTAGGTGAATCTTGTTTCAACTTTTCCATGTATGAGTTTGTATTTGAGTTTTGTTTTCCAAGATGATCATGGACCTAGGCTCCCTTATGTTAAAGGATGCTATGTCTAAGTGATTGGAAAGTTTAAAGATTTTTATCCTATTTTTATGTAAAGGCCAAAACCAATGAATTTTAAGGCAATGGTGTTTAAGTTTTGTTTTCCAAAATGATCATGTATTAAGACTCCTTGATATAGAAGGATGCTAAGTCCAAGAGATTGGAAAGTTTAAAGATTTCTAACCCCTATTTCTTGAAAAGACCGAAACCTTAAATGGTTATGGCAAAGATGTTGAGTTTTGTTTTCCAAGGTGATCATGGACTAAAAAGCTCCTTATGTTAAAGGATGCTATGTCTAAGTGATTGGAAAGTTTAAAATATTTTCTTGCTTTATTTTCATATGATGGCCGAATGTAACATTTGACCTAGGATGTGTTATTTTATTTTGTTTTCCAAGATGATTATGGATTAAAGCTCCTTCATGTTAAAGGATGTTGTGTCCAAAAGATTGGATGATTTAAAGATCTCTAACCTCACAAACTTGTTAAGGCCGAACCTAAGAGTTCATGGTCTAAGACATTTGATTTTTTTCCATTTTCTGAAATGATCGTGGTTTCAAGCTCCTTATTATGTATGGATGCTAACCTAAAGAGATTGGAAAGTTTAGAAATTCCTAGCCTATTTACCTGTGCTTGGCCAAAACCCTAAGTCAAGTACTTAGTGGGATTTTTAATTCAACCTTGTTAAAATATTGTTGTTTATGAACTTCTAGCACTTAAGGATCATAAATCCAAGAGTCGCATAAATTTCGGAAACCCATAATCCTAGTTTATTGTATGAATCGAACCTATATCTTGTGGTTAGTGTTCTCGAGTTGATTTCTTTTTTTTTAACTCATGATTTTATGTCGGTAACCTTAGACTTCCATCGCCGGAGAAGCGAGGACGTTCATGAACCTTCTTTTCAAATCCAAAACTCTTAACTCCGATGTGAGATAAGAGGGGATTTCCTAAAGATATTCAATAACTGTATGCATGTGTGTATGAGTTTAACTGGATATTTATTTGTTGATTGAGCTTACTTGGTTATCTAATGTACTTGAACTGTTATGCTATTATCTGATGTTGAATTGTGCTTGTTCTAAATGTTACAATGCATATCTGTGATGAACTGCTTTCAACTGTGATATTAACATTGAACTGAGAATATATACTGCTGTTGATTGAAAGTTTGCTAAGCCGGACTGTGTCTGTGCTCAACTATTATAAGGATTAAAAACATTAATAAGCTCTGAAGATGAAAGGATTGGTGTTCTTTTCCAAAAGCTCATTAACTTAAAGTACTTGTTTTAAATGTTGAAATGGTTTTGGTGAACTATTGTTATACAAGAGAAAAAAAATAATTTTCGAACTATGTGTCTTCAAGTGAAAAATTTCAAGATTATTTGGCAATATCCTATTGGGGATTTTCAAAGATATAAGTATTTCAAAGATGCTTTATAAATGATTTTCAAAGAAAAGGTTTTCTCCTAAATGTTTTAGAAACTTTCCGATATAGGTTATCGAGGATTCGGTTTTGAATTTGATTTTCACTGAATGAAAAATAAGTACTTAAGAAAGAAAATCTAGTACGCAAGATGTCGCCTCTAGTATTCAGTTATACACACGTGATCTTGGATCAGTGTTAATTCGGGGCCATGAGTCCTATTCATGATGTTATGGACTGAGAGTCCAATTCTTGAAATCGAGGACAGTGCGTTCTGATCTCGTTGTTGTGGACTGTGTGTCCTAATCACGTTGTTGTGGAATGTGTGTCCTAACCACGTTGTGATGAACGTTGTTAAAGGTGAATGTTGTTTTCTACGACCACAAGCCTAGGACTGGTGCATCGGTCTCGGGCATTGTGATTGAGCATTCGGATTGTGTGTCCTATGTTTCTAAGTTTTCAAGTGATGGGGAAATGATGATTAAGTCGTTAGCTTTGAGCTGCGACAGATAAAAAGAATGAACACAAAGTAAACCTTTTGAATAAAATATTTTCTCATGTGCATTTCCCCAGGCAGACGTGCTTTCTTACATATCAGATACAAGGTGTTATCTGGGAGTCAGTCCATGTGACCGGTTCAGAGGCACATGTGACATTGCTCGTCCTGAGACTTTAAATGCATGAGGGTATGGAGGCAACTGCCCAGTGGGCTAGAGATTGACCAACTCTAATTCTTCTCCAGTGGAAAATAGTGTTGATATCTCATGAGATTAAGTTAGAGCCTGATATTGAAGTGCCATGCATATTTTCAAAGGTTGACTGTGTGGGTTTGAGACCTTTTGATATAACACTGTTATGTTATGTATATGCATGATTTAACTGCTTATATGATTATGTGACGTGTGTATCATGTATATGGTTGTTGTGGGATATATCTTATGACGATATCTCACTCTTGCACATCTGTATGTTCTGTTCTTTTCTTCTTGTATCGGGCATGCACGTGCTTTTAGATGGATCCGAACGTTCCCTTGGCACAATCGAACTCGAGAAGCGGAGTGTTTGATTATGATGGGATGGCAAGGAATTGGACTATACATGAGGGTACGACGACCGCGACGTATTGGGGACGAGGAGGAGGAGGAGCCAGAGTACCATCCGCAGGCTCCCGGAGATGACGACGTCCCTATCGACGATGGCAGTGACGTTATCGATCCGGGATATCTCGTCTGGGGGTAGCGTTTGTGGTCACTATGCATGCAGGAGGCATTGGTAGATCGTTCGTCGGCTTTTGGAGTTATCCCGATAGTCCCTAGGCTTTTAGAGCCATCTTTTGAGTCTTGTACCCAGTTCCCTATCCCCGGTTTGATGTTTCTTTTTTCAACTGTTTCTTCAGTAACTGTTTTAGTGTATGTTGGCCTGTTCGACAAGGCCTGTTTTGTGATCAAACCTAAGATCTCAAGTGGGACAGTTATATTTATATGTGTGATGTTTATTTACATGTTCTGAGTGTTCATCACCTTTTCTTAACTTATTTTAACAAAAAAAAAATTGAGTACCCTTTTTCAGTAACCCTATATAAAAGGTTGTTTTTCCGAAAGCGACCAGCGTTTTAAATAAGTTTCCTTTCCGCAACGGGTAACCATGTGATACCGGGTTTTAGGGTGTCACATATAACATCAAAGCTTTAGTGAAGCATAAAGAATACATTTGACATCATAAGTTTCCATAAAACATCATGAACGATCTCAAAACAAGGGGGATGAACCTCATTGGTACGTGAGCTCACTACCTGGCAGGGCGTCCCACTACCTTACTTCAAATGCAAGTGTCATAAAAATGACCCTCAACATGATATGTTTATTTAAGACACCCTTAACATTCATTCATGAACTTTATAATAACATCATTTAGCCTTCAATGACTTTCAACTTTAAAATAACTTCATAGAACATCAACTTAAACATCATCTTCAACTTTTCATGAAAAGCATAACATTTATAAATCATATGACATTTATAAGCATAATAACCCTAACATTTCCAACATACAATCCTTTCATATCTTTTAAGAAACCATTCATAAAACATCATTTTAGACATTTTCTTCAAAATCATCAACATTTAGGGAAAACCCATGGTTCATGCATTTAGTAAAACACCTAGGGTGCTATCACTTTCCTCACTAGAAGAAGTAACTTAAAAGAGCACAAATACTCACGATTCTTCTTACAACCTATCTAAGATTCAACAACATAGAGAAGGGTTTGGTTATCTTGAGTTCCTTAAGTCTTTCTTCATAAATCTTGAGTTCCTTATGTCCCAGACCCAATTGTTCCTATCATTTGTAACGAATCCTTTCCTATCTAATTAAGTTCATAGGTTTCCTGTCAAAAAAAAAATTGCAAGATACAATGATAACATGTTCGATATATATTTAAATATTCATAAAATTTGTTGTTCACAAACTGGACAGCAAATGAAAGCTAAAGCAAAAGGAGCTGCCATATTAAAAATGCAACAGGGATGAACCAATGAAGCTAATTATGGATCTCTGTGGCATCGTGATCAAGTTGCCTTACTTGATTCCTTTTATAATAGACATGGCTACATTGCAATAGATAGAGAAAATCAAAAAATGTTTAAAGCACAAAATCTATATCACAACATTAAAAGAGAGAGGATTTAATTCTGATAAAATTTCATTGTATAGAGTGAGTTTTACACTAGCAAATATCAATGAATTATGAACCATATGGCCTGTCTATTTAGAAATCTGATTAACTTTGATCCCGTTCAAAGATGGTATAAAGAGTTTTACATAAAATATAGGGAGCTGCAAGTATATAGATATCAATTGTAATATAGGAATGGGAAGCCACGCCTTTAAATACATTTTTATACCAAGTTGCAAGTATGTAGATAACTGTTGTAATATGGAATAGGAAGCCACACCTTCAAATAACCTTGGCATTTGTGCCTGCCCCGTGCTGCACTTGGAAGGTTTTCTACCTCACTCACGGGCATGATCCCACGGTCACATTATATATGAAAAATCTCTAAGTTAATTTTGTCACTTTTTAGTTGTGTTTTCAGTTTCAAAAAGGTTAATTTACTGGGTTAAATTGTAGATTTTGGGGTGAAAGCATTGCCATGTCTATCAACTATATGATCAAGTTTAAAATAGCCTGCAAACATGCCGTAAATAATTCAAAGTGTTGATAACATCATTCATCCATTAAATTCATGCATTCATTCACTAAGACGTAGATCTTAGTACGTCATGGGTAATTTACCATGGGTATCTAGACATCTTGTATTAATTTATTTTTTCCATTTTTTAATATCAAATATCTCTCTCAACAGCTATGATTCACAATGAAGTGGAATATAGTTAGCAACTAACCAAAGAACTAGCTTTAATTTTAAATCGATAGCAGGCTTTATTACTTTGAAGTTTATGTTAACAATTACTCACAGAAATATTTTTGAAGTGCGAAAGAAAGAAAAAAGTAAGAGATCTTTAAAAAGTTACTTTAGTACAGAATCTCTTCCCTACAAATAGTACATAGCCTAACTCAGAGAGAGTTTGTCATTTAGTCCCATATCCCAATATAAGGTATAATAATTTTGCATGCAGTAACACACTCACGCGATATGAAAACTTATTGGTTGGTTCAATATCCTCTTCTCTCCATCACATCCATACACATATCTCTAAACCCATGTTCACCAAACTATGCTGCTAATAGATGGATCATAGATAAGAAAATTATAGCAACTCAGTGACAATCTTAGCTCAGTACCTTATTTCCCCCATTGCCGTAAGAAAAATAGAAAGAGCTTGTGAGAAGGATTGCTGGATGTCAATAGTATCTGAAGTTGGTACAGGCAAACACAAGAAAGGGGTTGAATTGTGTTAGTTAAATATTTTCGTAAAAACCCTTTTTAAAAGATTAACAAAACCAAAAACAAATCCAACAGTTAGTATAAATAAATAAAACTGTACAAGATAAGGGATACAAAATACACTCAGGTATTTTATCCTGGTTCACTCTCTTTCAACCAAGAGCTACGTCCAGTCCCTTCGACTTGAAGGATTTTCTCCACTATTCGTCAAATAGATTACAAGTATTCAATCACCTCTTCAGGCCACAAGTATTCTTTCTCTACCAAGCCTCTTCAGGCTCTAACTCTAACAAAGAGATTTACAACTTTGATCTACTTAACTATGTGTGAGAGTATATATAACAGTTTAAGATCAGTTGAATATTACAACAATATTCAAACTAATGAATACAGACTCTTGCTCTTGAAAGAATAATGGAATAAATAATAATCAAATGGCAAAAGTTCAGCTAGCAAGATTATACAGGCAAGAGTTCTATTCTTTAGTATCTGAGGTCTTCAATATATAGTGGTCTTCAACTTCTCTTGTAAATCTTCAACGGTTATTTGAATAGTTCCGTTATAGAGATAGCATTAAATGCATAATATTCGTTGATACGGATAGCTTGATTTTGTCCATGATGAAAAGCATCCTTGGTTATCAGAAAATCACAAAATGGAGGCTCACTGTTCTGAGCAATTGTACCTTAAGAAATTTCTTTCCTCCTTTGTGTATAACCCAGCTTTTGTCAAGTAATAAAGATGTCATCGTACAGATCGTTTTCCAATTCCAATTGTACTATTTGCTTTTTGTATTTCCTTGATAGTACTATGAACTTTCTCACAAAGGAACAAGATGTTAATAATTATAAAGAACATATATTCCTTTGAAATAAATTCAATGTGGTCCAAATTGCATTAAATCATGTTCAAGGTAGTAAAGATATAGAAGACGAAGAACCGTCTATAGGCATTCAATTTTAGAACGCGTCTATACAAGGTTTTATTTTACTCGTCCACGAACGCGGTAGAAATGCTCGTCCACACAAGTCTTTGGACTTGCTAAGTCCTTAGAGAAACTTCGTCTAGTGACGTGGCACTATGGACGTCTACTGAATTTTAGTTAGGCACTATGGATGTATACTTGAGTTTCAAGGATAGCACTCGTCTGCTGACGTGGCAAGATGGGCTTGCTTATTTTCAAGTCATTGGACTTGATGTACCTAACAAGTTATTTAGGTATTCATTTATAGCCTCGTCTACTAAAGAAAACAACAAAAATTACCACAGTTCTTGAGCGGCCCGTCTGCAGGGGTGGACGCATATTTTTCAATTGAACCTTATCCCAAGTTAATTTTACTTATAAAAGTGTTCCTGCATAACTGAAAGAACTAGTTAGATCTCAACTAACACTTTGCCTATCAAATTTAATCCTTTTGTTAACATCATAACCTAGAGATTATTAAATCCAAAATCACTTTGGTTGCAACAATCTCCCCTTTTTTGATGATGACAAAAACTGATTAAATTCAAATAGCAAAGTCTAAGAGAGTTTGCAAGGCTCCCCATAAGACAAGGCATTCAAATACTTAAGCAGACTAAAAAAAAACAGACAGGTACAAACACTTATCATTCTTAGAGTCTATATAAACGCAAGTAAATCAGAACAATATTTCAAGTAGAAAAGAATACGGAAATACAAACATATGCAAACATATAAGAGCTTTTCAGCAACTGATTTATATATATAATTCTCGTTCTTTTCCTTTCTCCCCTTTTTTATCATCAGCCAAAAAGGTAAAAAGGAGAGGATCATCATTGTCAGCAAAACAAAGAAGATAAGAAAGAAAATATTTAGGTAGAAGGAGGTGGTGGAGGGGGTTGGTTTGGATTTTGGCTTTTCTGAAAATCCATTAATAAGGCCAGTATTTGAGTCACCATAGCATTTGTAAGGGCCAAGGTATCTTGAACTTGCTTTTGTACTCTTTCCTCAATCTGTTGTACCATCTGCTCTGTCTTCTCTTCAACTATCTTACCAACCTTATCATCAACAATTCTTCCAATGATGTCCTCAAGATTTGATGGCAAGGATAATTGTCTTGAGCTCTCAGCAGAGTCTGAGACAGTGTCTTGAGCTTGGGCTGGAGGATGAACCATAGCAAGAGCTAATGGTTGAGAGGATGTCTTAGCAGACTCGGCACCTTGCTTAGAAGCACATATCTCATCAGACTGCTTTTTCAGAGTTGGCTCAACAGTAGCAACAGTAATGGCATCAGCTGAAGGAGTTGAAGGTTCAAAAGCAGGTTTTGAGAAGATTTCAACATTCAGCTCAGGGCCTTCTTCTGTTGTATGCTCAGAGGATGAGGTTGAAGCTGAGGTAAAGGTATATTGTAGAACTGGCTCACGGACATCCTTTGCCCAGTGAATTGGATTCGAAATTCCACATCACGACTGGTTATTGGCAAACCCCAAAGATCCTTGAAGATCAGATATCTAACACGAGAGAGTCCACATCTGCCTCTGAATTTAGGAGTTTTCTTCTTCTCTTCAGTAGTCAGGCCAGAAGTGGAGGCTTCTCTAGTGCAGTGAATTAGGTGGGATTGCCAGAAAGCTCCTGCATAATTAGCCTCAGTGACCATCTCAATTGGCAAAGACTAAATATAATCCATCTGTGAATGGTCAAAGGTTTCAGAAATTGAGATCCAGCATAATGTCTTCAACTACTGGCATCTTTCCTTTGTGCCTTGGATGCTTCCTATCCTTGTCCTTGTTTAGCTCGATCATTGACAACCTAGGACAGATCTTCTTGGGCTTGATTCCAACATTTGTGAAAGTGGAGTGTCTTAACCAGGTTGGAGGGACAAACCGTGCAGCTCTGTCTGCTCTGAAGTGGCTGAATTCCCATTTCAGAATTTCATACATCAGTGTCCACAAACTGGTCAACAGCAGCTCCATATACTCTTGGGTGTTTGAAAGTCATCCATTTTGTAGTCTTGTCCATGACAAAAGGAATTTCCCTGAAGGATCTGGCTCTTTTCTCGAGAACACTCCCAAGATCCTTCTTGCTTGGATCAGTATGGCAGTCAGATATGATAACTCTTTCTACTCCATTAGTGAATGGTTTAAAGGGTGGAAGTTTCGCTAGGTTGGGGTAGATTTTTCTGGCAGGGAATCTTTGTTGGGAAAGGTGGGTGAGGAGAGGTCCATGTTCATTGAACATTTGGGAAGGGAATGGGCCAGTTAGAGTGTGGGGTTCAGGGTTGGCCCAGTATGGATAGATGTTGAGGGATTCATACTCATACTCAGTCAGGGGATACCACTTTGTTAGAATGAGTTCTGGTTCTTGTGGAATGGTGTGGAATAGTATTTTCCATTCTTTCTGTACTTTGGCCCAATTTTTAGATTTGCCAGTATAGAGAGTGGAAGAGGTAATTATGCGTGGAAACAAGGTTTTCAAGGGTTTAGAAAAGGGGGCTCCAATGGTAATGCTATTATCTATGTGTGGTAGTGGTGAGGGTGGTGATTGTGGCAGGGTAGGAATATAAACTTCATTCACATCATGTGGATCAAAGATATTATCATCATGAGTTCTCAAATTAGACACTAATTCATCTACTGCTAACCTAACAGGATCATCAGCAGAGATTACTACCTCAGAAGCCAAGGTTGTTCTAGCCCTCTTTGTTGGTTGCCTCTTCTTCTTGGCAATTGGACCAGCAACAGCAGCAACTTGTTTTTCTAGAATGGCAGCGATAGGTAGTTCATCATCATCTTCTTCTTCAGACATGATGACTTTCCTTGTCCTTTTTGGTGCAGGTGGAAGAGTAGCACCAGAAGATACAGAGGGGACAGAACCTCTAGTAGTCCTCTTAGGAATGGGTTGCCTCACAGCCACAGTCTTCCTCTTGGTTCCTTTCTTTAAACCAAGAATTGCAGCTACGTATGCCTCAAGTGATTCTTCCTTAATCTTCTTTTTTTCCTCAAGCTTTGCCAACTCCACTTGCTTATAAGTGCTGAGTTGTATGCCACTGAGATTAACTCGGCCAAAGTCAACAGCTTGCAATCCTTTCTCATGAAGGAGTCTTTCTTGTTCATCCTTAGGCTTTGCACTTAGAACATCGTACACGCCTTGCTGCTTTAGAATTTTTGACAGAAGATGAGTGAAGGTAATGTGAGAAGTAGATTCTCTGTTGGTAATGGAATATTTGAAACGATGAAATAGGATCCAGGGTAGGTTAATCTTGGTTTCAAACACCAGATGGCAAAGGCAGAACTTGTGAAGAGCTGATAAATTGTCCTTAGAGCCAATCTTATGCAGCACCACCTTGTTCAGAATCTGGTGAAGAATCCTGATGTGATCTTTCATCCTAGAGGATTTCCAAGAATGAGTTCTCACGCTGTCTTGCCTCATAAGGGTAACAGCAATTGTCTCCGGACCACCTAGGTCTTATTCCAAGTTCTCCATGAAGACCAATCCTTCTTGAGCACAAGCAATCGCATCAGAGATAGTTTTCTCTGATACTATCACTTTCATTCCCAGCACAAATCCAATCACTTCCGTTTTAGAGATCTTTGGTCTTCTCCAGAATTCCTTATCAAATCTGGATACATTGAGACCTTTTCCAGAAAGATTCTATCCCATCCAGCAGCGTTAATGAACTTACTCACATTCAAATTGTATTCTTGTAGAATTCCAAAGTTGAAGTGATGTTCCAAGGATATAGACATAGTGTCAGTTGCAAAAGCAGGAATGGGAGCAGTGGTTGAAGCCATTGTTAAGTAAGATGATTTTTGGAAGAACAAGGGAGATAGAGAGTTCGAAAGATTCATAGAGAGTGGTTGATGAAGAAGAGACGCGAAAAGTTTTTTAGAGGGAAAGAGGTTACTTTTAAAGATTTCTGAAAAACAATAGTTTCCAAAAATGACAAGACATGTCATTAAGTGTAAAACGACGTTGGTAACTTGGGACCGTAAAAAGTTACGATGGGATTGATGAGGGTAGCTGACTCAGCAAGGAAAGAGAAGTATTTTATATAAATGTGTTCAAGAACAAATTAATATAAGCAACAAATATGTGCATAGACGAATCCACACAAGACTAAGAGTGGACGCATAAAGACATATGTAGTGGACGCGTAGAATCCACTTGCTCTGGACATCATGACTAGTGGACGTGCAGAGAAAACATGCAATGGACGACCAAATTAACAATAAATAAACTAGCTCAAACCACATACAACATATTCAGATGCTTTCTTATAAAGTTAAATCTGTCCTCAACAAGAGGTTTAGTGAAGATATCTGCCCATTGGTGGTCAGTATCTACAAATTGAACAT
Source organism: Sophora flavescens (assembly GCA_030762895.1). Classification (NCBI taxonomy): domain Eukaryota; kingdom Viridiplantae; phylum Streptophyta; class Magnoliopsida; order Fabales; family Fabaceae; genus Sophora; species Sophora flavescens. The sequence continues at coordinate 113,322,718 of CM061064.1, read as the reverse complement.
CAAACACACCTTTTTGCACATAATCTCTAATAAAATGATGTTTGATTTCTATATGCTTAGCTCTAGAATGTAATATTGGATTCTTAGATAAATTGATTGCAGCTGTATTATCACACATAAGTGGAATACTACTTGCAAATACATTGTAGTCCACCAATTGATGTTTGATCCATAGAAGTTGTGAGCAGCAACTTGCAGCTGATATGTACTCTGCTTCAGCAGTTGATAGAGCAATGATACTTTGCCTTTTGTTTGACCATGACACTAGGTTTGCTCCAATGAAATGACATCCTCCACTGGTGCGTTTTCTTTCAATCCTATCTCTAGCATAGTCAGCATTATAAAAACCAACTAATCTGTAATCATCATTTTGCTTAAAGCACAAGCACGGATTAGTAGTACCTTTTAAATATCTAAATATTCTTTTAACTGCTGAGAGATGAGACTCTCTAGGATCAGATTGAAAACGAGCACACAAGCAAACACTGAACATTATATCAGGTCTAGACGCAATCAGATATAAAAGAGATCCTATCATACCTCTATATACCATTTGGTCTACCTTTTTCTCTTTATCATCTTTGTTCAGTATTGAAGTGGGATGCATAGGGGTATTCATTGGTTTGCAATCATCCATCTTAAACCTCTTTAGAAGTTACTTTGTATACTTAGTCTGATGGATGTACACCTCGTCCTTAGACTGTTTAACTTGAAGTCCAAGGAAGAATTTGAGTTCTCCCATCATGCTCATTTCAAATTCTTTCTGCATTAACTTAGAAAATTCCTTGCATAGAGAATCATTAGTAGCACCGAAAATGATATCATCAACATAAATCTGTACTATAATGAAATCTGACTTAATAGATTTTCTAAATAGAGTTGTGTCTACTTTTCCTCTGTTAAAACCATTTTCCATTAGAAACGAACTTAACCTATCGTACCAAGATCTAGGAGCTTGTTTAAGTCCATACAATGCTTTCTTAAGCTTATAAACATGTTCAGGGTGATTTGTATTTTCAAACCCTGGAGGTTGCATGACATATACTTCTTCATTAATAAAGCCATTCAAAAAAGTACTTTTAACATCCATTTGAAAAAGCATAAAGCTATGATGTGCAGCAAACGATATTAAAATTCTTATAGCTTCTAGCCTAGCAACCGGTGCAAACGTTTCAGTATAGTCTATACCTTCTTCTTGAGAGTAGCCTTGAGAAACAAGTCTTGCCTTGTTTCTCATAACCTTACCGTCTTCATCAAGCTTGTTTCTGTAGAACCACATTGTTCCAATGACTGACTTGTCTTCAGGCAGGGGTACAAGGGTCCAAAATTCACTTCTCTCAAACTGATTAAGCTCATCTAGCATAGCTAGAATCCATCCTTCGTCCAGTATAGCTTCGTCCACTGTCTTCAGTTCACATTCAGAGACAAGAGCAGAATCACTTTGTTCTCTGAAGGTTGACCTAGTTCTTAGCTTGTCATTGGGGTCATCAATGATTTGATCTTGAGGATGGTAATTTCTGAAATACCAAGATTTCTGAGCATTTTCCTGTTGAGAGGTAGACGTTTCTTATTGATGTTGAGAAGTGTCGTCTACTTGGATATCAGACTTGATTTCCGGTTTCTCTCCTGAGATATTTAGATCAAGATCTGCAAAAGCTTCATCTAGCTCTAATAGTCTCTTATCAGGCTATTTGTCATCAAATTTTACATGAATACATTCTTCTACAACTAAAGTTCTAGAATTAAAAACTCTAAAGCCTTTTGAAGTTTCAGAAAATACTAGAATGATTCCATTATCTACTTTAGCATCAAATTTACCAAGTTGATTTTTTGTATTCAAAATGTAACATTTACATCCAAAAGGGTGAAAGTATGAAATGTTAGGTTTTCTACCTTTCCACAATTCATAAGGAGTCTTATTCAGAATAGGTATAATGTATATTTTGTTTTGAATGTAGCAGGCAGTGTTCACAGATTTAGCCCAGAAGTGCTTAGGGATAGAGTTGTCATTAAGCATAGTCCTAGCCATATCTTGAAGAGATCTGTTCTTTCTCTCTATCACACCATTTTGTTGTGCTGTTCTTGGTATTGAGAAGTTGTGTTGAATACCACCTTCTTCACAAAACTCATGGAATAGCTCATTGACAAATTCTCCCCCATGATCACTTCTAATTGAAGCTATACACATGCCTTTTTCATTATGTACACGTTTGAAGAATACAGAAAAGACCTTGAATGACTCATCCTTGTGAGTAAGGAACATAACCCATGTCCATCTAGTATAGTCGTCTACTATGACAAGACCATATTTCTTACCACTGACAGAGGCAGTCCTTGTTGGACCAAAGAGATCAAGGTATAGCAATTCTAGTGGTCTGTTGATACTAACAACATTCTTAGATTCAAAGGAACCTTTGACTTGTTTTCCCTTCTGACATGCATCATAGAGAGGATCATATTTGAAACTAAGGTTTGGTAGACCTCTTACAAGGTTATGCTTTTTCAGTTTTGAGATTAATCTCAAACTTGCATGGCCTAACCTTTTCTGCCAAATCCATCGCTCATCCTCAATGGACACTAGACATGAGACACTTTGATTTGAGAGGTCCTTTAAGTCAATCTTATACAAATTGTTTTTCCTCTGGGATATGAATAAGAATGATCCATCAGCTTTCTTGAAAGTACACATATTCTTATTAAATGAAACAGCAAACCCACTGTCGCACAATTGACTAATGCTAAGCAGATTATGTTTAAGACCATTTACTAACAGAACATTATCAATGGAGGGAAAAGGATGTTTACCAATTTTACCTATACCAATGATCTTTCCTTTTTGGTTTCCTCCAAAAGTGACCCAGTCACCATCTTTGGGTCTAAGGTCTTGGAACATACACCTTTCTCCTGTCATGTGTCGTGAGCACCCTTTGTCCAAGTACCAGGACTTTCGTTTCTCGTTCATTGTTAAACAGATCTGCAACAGGATTATCTTATCTTTAGGTAACCAAATTGGTAGGGTCCTTTCTTGTTAGCGAACATAGGTCGTGAATGCTTTGCATGCTTGTTATGTATGCATTTAGATGACACGTGCCCACTTTTTCCTCATACTTTGCGTAAGTATTGGAAGGGCTTGGTTTTGACTTAGTGTACTGTGGACGAACTTTAGAGGCCTTATATTGTGTATGAACTTTTGGTTTATTCAGAGACGCGTCTTGCTTCTCTTTATCATAACCAATGCCATATTTGTCATGTGGTGATTTAGAATATCTTAATATAAGGTTTAATTTATCCGAGCTTCCAATCGGTTTTGACAGAGAGTCAAGTATGTCACATCTTGTTTCAGTTTTTCAACTTCACAAGAGCTATTAGACTTACACTTAATCTTGTCAGCCAGACTAACATTGTTTGATTTTAATGTTTCATTCTCATCTTTAAGGTTTTGATTTACTGTGCAGACCTTATCATAATCTCTAGAAAGTTTAATAAACTTCTTCTTGAGACTCGTATACTCTTTAGACAGTATGCATGATTCATGCAGCAATTCATCAAAAACAGTTTGACGAGTAGATGGAACAGATTCTATTACCTCAGCATCAGTGAATTCACTTTCTGATGCAGTGTCAGCCATGAAGCAAGTGTTTGCTTCTTCTCCAGCTTCATCTTCTTCATCTGAAGAAGACAGGTCAAGATCCTCCCAAGTAGCCATCAAGCCTTTATTCTTTTTGAATAATTTCTTTTTCTCCTTCAGACTGCAGGCAGTCACTTTGAAGTGTCCTGGTTTCTTACATTCAAAACACAGGGGTGGGCCTTTCTCCTTGGAATCTGACTTCTCCTTGGAGAATTTTTTGTTTAACTGCTACCTTCTGAACCCACCTTTCTTTCTCCACATGTGTTGGATTTTTCTGGAGATAAAAGATAGTTCATCCTCATCTGAGTCATCTTCATTAGTTGATGAATCAGCTTCATCTCTGAACTCAACAACTTTAAGAATTTTTGAGGAACTAGCTTTCTTGGCCTTTAAGGCAATGGACTTTCCTTTTCTGGAGTTTTCCTCTTTATTAAGTTCAAGTTCATGAACTTTTAATGACCCCGGAAGCTCTTCCAGAGAAAGAGTATTTAGATACTTTGCTTCCTGGATAGCAGTTACCTTAGGTCTCCACTGCTTTGAGAGACTTCTCAAAATTTTTGTCACATGATCTCTATTCTCATAGACATTTCCAAGAGACCTGAGACTGTTGGTGATTGTTTGGAATCTTCCAAACATCTGGTCTATAGTTTCATGATCAGCCATCTTGAATAGCTCATACTGATGAACCAACATGCTTATCTTTGATTCCTTCACTTGTGAGGAACCTTCATGAGCTAGTGCAAGAGTATCCCAGATTTCTTTAGCTGTGTTGCAACTATGAACCTTGTCATGCTCAGATCTGGTGATAGCACACATGAGATAGTGCTTAGCTTTCAAGTTTATTTGATGTTGGCTTTTCTGCTCTTGAGTCCATTCAACTCTAGGCACTGCAGCTCCAGCTTCACTCCTTGGCTCAGTGTAGCCATTTTATATTAGTTCCCAGATGTCAACATTCTGTGCATCCAAGAATGCCATCATCCTCTTTTTCCAATAATCATAATCAGTTCTATCAAAGAGAGGGGTCTGTTGATAGCTTGTCCTTCTGCATCCATGATTATAGGATCATACTGCTTAAGCACTTGTTAGATGCTCAACCGTATCAAGGCAGAGCTCTGATACCAACTCAAGTTGGCACAGGCAAACACAATAAGGGGGGTTGAATTATGTTTGTTAATTATTTTCGCAAAAACCCTTTTTAAAAGATTAACAAAACCAAAAACAAATCCAACAGTTAGTATAAATAAATAAAACTGTAAAAGATAAGGAATAGAAAATATACTCAGGTATTTTATCATGGTTCACTTTTTTTCAAGCAAGAGCTACGTCCAATCCCTTCGACTTGAAGGATTTTCTCCACTATTCTCCAAATAGGTTACAAGTATTCAATCACCTCTTCAGGCCACAAGTATTCTTTCTCTACCAAGCCTCTTCAGGCTCTAACTCTAACAAAGAGATTTACAACTTTGATCTACTTAACTCACTATGTGTGAGAGTATAACAGTTTAAGATCAGATGAATATTACAAAAATATTCAAACTAATGAATACAGACTCTTTCTCTTGAAAGAATAATGGAATAAATGATAATCAAATGGCAAAAGTTCAGCTAGCAAGATTGTGCAGGCAAGAGTTCTATTCTTCAGTATCTGAGGTCTTCAATATATAGTGATCTTCAACTTCTCTTGTAAATCTTCAACGGTTATTTGAATAGTTCCGTTATAGAGATAGCATTAAATGCATGACATCCGTTGAGACTGATAACTTGATTTTGGCCATGATGAAAAGCATCCTTGGTTATCAGAAAATCACAAAATGGAGGCTCACTGTTCTGAGCAATTGTACCTTAAGAACTTTCTTTCCTCCTTTGTGACAAGGAGCAATATACTCATGAATGTGCAGTGTTGGTGTGTATAAAAATTTGTCTACATCACATTTGGTTTCTCAATTATGTAGTTTGGCCCGTAAATTGAAATAAACAACTTTAAATAACCACAGGACGACAACCAAGTAAAGTAAGCCTTGTTCCCTTTTAGCACCTACCTATAGAATGTAATTGCAAAGTTTAATTAGAAGAAACAATGAGAATGGATAAGTAAGAAAAGTAAGAAGCAATATCTTAAAGGGGGAGCAGCCATAACCACAGGTAGCAGTCTGCAATTTCTTAGAGACGTTTCAAAAAGGTAGTGGTGGTTTAATTAGTCAACAATTTAACACTACAACCAACCTTAAGCACCTAAGTTGTGGCAAACGCCTTGGATTTGTAAATTGGACCTACAAAAAAAACGATCATCTCTAGATGTAATAAGATAGTGTGCTGATAAAATAACCACCCGCCAAGTGACAAGTAGAAGGGGAAAATGAAATAGACAACTATAAACACGAGAAAGATGGTTGAATTGTGTTTATCAGGCTCTAGGATAAAGTTAAAAACTTTTTCAACACAAAAGCTAGGGAAAGACAAGTTATTTAAAAGCACGCAGACATGTGATTTGTCTGATGATTTTTTAGCAGAAAAACACAAAAGCATGCAAGATTAAAACTTGTTTGATATTCACATTTTAACCTCTTTAGTTAGTTAACAGATAATAAAAACAAATTAACTAAAGAGATAGGGATAGAGATAGACACAAATATTTTATCCTGGTTCACCGCTTATAACCTAGGGCTACATCCAATCCTTGGCAGCACCAAGTTTTCTCCACTATAACTGATCAGGTTATAGACAACAAGTATTCTTTGTAGACCTTGCCTCTCCATGCTCAAAGACAAGTATTATTTGCACACCTAACCTCTTCAGGATCACTTAGGTTTGTTTGAAAGAAGATTGTAATAAATACAACTTGGAAGTCTTTCACTAATACTCAGAAGAGTGAATTTAATGTGAAGGATAGAAACATTGTGTAATAACTTCAAATGATTGAAGACTAAAGATTGAAAGAACGAAGAAATAAATGCGCAGAGTAATGTCTCTTTGAATGTTGTGTTCTTTATATCTTCATCTTCAATGTCTTCTCTATTTATAGAGTTCAATCATTTTGAATCTGTTAGAGAGATCCCTTATGATTTTTGGCTTTCAGCTGAGCTCCATTAAATGCAATAGAGTCGTTTTGGGTAACCATTTAATTCATCAGAATGTTGGTTGTACTCTAACAGAGATGGGCAGTGCTTTATGCTTTGTGCAACAGCCAAATCAGAGTTGTTCAGGTTGCTTTTTTACTTCTCTGAGCACATTTCCTTTTTCTTGAAACTTCCAAATGTACTAGGGAATAAAGCATTTTGGAAGCACTCCTTTTTTGAGGTTCAAGGTTGCTTGAGTGTTTGACCTTCTGAAATTCTTGATCTTTGTGAGAGAGAGGGAGCTTCAACATCCTCTGACCGAGTAGACATCTCATAAAAGTTCTTCTGTCCTTGCGTGTTCCACATCGAAGGACCACAGTCGGGTGACAGCTTCATTAGACCGGTTGACTCTTCTATGTAGAAAGTCAACAATCCAGTTGAGTCAATGACAGTGTTGACTTTTCTCAATAGATGGGTGTTCTCCACTTTTGACCTAGACAGAACACCCAAAATTAAATACACAATTCACCTATACTATAAAACTATATCAACAATACACAACAACCAAAATTAAACACAACTGGGAAAGGCCACCTTCTGTGTGTCTTACAGAAAATAAACAGTTTAAGTAGATCCACCCCGTGCAGCTTATACTAACCTTGTTGAGAAGTAACCCCACACAACATAGGCATCACAATAAAATCCTACAAGCCACAACCACCAAGAGAGCATGACAAAAGATACCTTAAAGAAATTACAACTGAGAACCACCAGGAAAAAGCACTACCTAAAGTCATAAGTATTATACAAGAAATAGTGGCATTGGAATGGCTTACTTGGCCTTATCAGGGGGAACATCTCCTAACACTTCAAGATCAATGTTTCCATGGTCTTTAGCCAGTCTATTAAGAAATTCTTGGATTACAATAGAAGTTCTTAGTCAAGCATTATCTTGAGAAAATAGTACATAGTGTTCTACAAACTTGAACGTACCTCGATTTGTTTGGCTAGAATGTTGCTAAAGCCTCGTTCTTTGATAGCTTCACAGTTCTCTTCAACGGACGCACATCTCAATGCTTCATAGTGCAGTGAATCCATTATATCTCCTAACACTTCAATATCAAGTTTTACCTCCCTAGCTTTCAAAACCTTGAGTTTGCTCTCTATATTTGTAGGACCAGAAGAATATGAATGCTTCTTTGGATGTGTTTCAGCCTTACTATTATCTAAGTGTACTAGCCTATTTGCAGCATATACCATTTTTCCACCATCAAAACCTTCTATTGTGTGCTTAGGGATATTGGGGGAATCATTCACTAAGTCATCATGCATTCCACCCAATGTGACACCCTTCTACCCAGCATGTTATAAGCGCTTTAAGATAAGTAATTAATAAAATTTATTCATGATCATACTGGTTAAAATAAAGCGTCCGTCCATGGGTAGAAAAGTCCACATGAACTAGTTCTCAAATCGCGGAAAATAAAACGAGTTTAAAACAATTTAACATAATAAAGAAATAAACATATCCCAACCCGATGTCACATACAGAGCTGGTATAAACTGCTCCTCGGAATAAATCCACGGAATACAAACTGAAAACTAACTAACTGAACATAAAAACAAGCCCTAACTATGAGTGGCGGCTCCTCAGAGTCACTCCTCTTCGGGCTGCTCGTCATCCTCTGCAAGGTGCCAATCAGACCAAACAACAAACAAATAACGGGGAGTAAGAATCATGTAATCATAATAGCAAGGAGGTAGGAAGTAAAGTAAAACATACAAGCATGGCACCAACGTAAGCATATATCAACAACATGTATAAACATACATCAACCTCATCAACATCAAGCATGCTATGCAGTGCAATGCAGTCCTACTCTGCTAAACCAACAATGCATGTGGATCCACTAAACTTGGGATGGACGACTTCGGAGTTACATATCCATATTGAGAATCTACTCAACACCGGAGAATCTACTCCTTGGATAGCCAACGCATCCAACAAACGGATGCCTCGTCACGGGGGTGCAAGGAGAATCTACTCCCACCATGGATGGCCAGATCGCCGTACTCTAGGATGACCTCCCTTATGTTGAACATCCCTCAACAACAACAGCAACTATGATGCAATGTGTATGTAACACAATGACCACGGACAACCACCACCTCCATAACTCCAACGAAATCAACCGAAGACATCAGCAGAATCTACCGCAACACCTTTAACCAGCGGAATCTACCGCAGCAGAATCGACTGCAATACTTTATACCCAAACTGTGGAGTCAAGGCCCCTCTTGGGACAAACTCTTGGTCCCAAAGGTACAACATCAATAACACATTAGACCCAAACCGCGGGGTCAAGGCCCTCTTGGCCACATGGCACCAAGGTACAACTCAAACAACTTGCGGCAACTCAACGGTTACCAACTTAACCATCTTAAATAATCTTTAATTAAGTTATCTAGTCTTCATTATTAATTAACTAAGTCATCATTTGTCGTTGGGGAAGATTGGGGTTAAAACCCTTATTTAAGTCCTTAACCTCAGATTATGTCCAGAGGGGTGAGCACGATCGTGCTTAACCCCAGCACGGGCGTGCTGCCACTTAAATGGAGCACGGTCGTGCTTCCTTTTTTAGCATGGTCATGCTCAGCTGAACGAGCATGCTCCTCTGCTGCAGGCCCTGCTTACTGCGCGGCCATTTTCCATAATTCAAACTGGGAGCACGGGCGTGCTCCCTGTTCAGCACGGGCGTGCTCAATGCACGACAGTACTGTTCTGGGCAGAGTCTCAACACAGTTCCTTAAACAATTTTTAGGGTGTTTAAACCTATTAATATCTAACTCATTTTAGAACCTAATTTAACCAATTAATGTTTTTAACATTTTAACCATCAACTCGGCAGTCATAGCATCAATTATACAACCAACATAACATCAACAGCCAACATCGTAATAACAACGACAATCATCATACTATCATGTTCATATCAAGGCAACCAAGATAAATATTAACAACATGTCATGAACATGGAAAACATACAAATAACATACCAAAATAGCCAAGAACATACCATCACCAAACAATACAATTTAACATGTTATTCATTCATACACATAAAACAACACGGGGTTATGGGAACCCCTTTACTTTACACTAACCCCAAGCCTATGAATACACTACCATTACCCCCATACCTAGAATAGATATCACGATTCAAAATAGAGAAAGAAGATCCACTTGGGTCCTGTCTCACTAGCGCTTGTCTACAACCTCAAGAACGACAAAGAGACACTTTGGTTCAACTCTAAGATCAAGAAATTAAAAGGAAAAGATCAAGAACTTGAAAGAAATAACACAAGGGACAGGGTGCATGAATTTTACCTTTTCTAAAGTCCCAAACATCAAGCACAACGAACCCCTATTCGTAGCGATGTTCTCATATCAAGAAGTAGTGAAGAACCGTGCAAGAACGGGATCCCTAGAGAGAGTTTTAGGGAGAAAAACCATAAGGATTCAAAGAGGAAGGAGGGAGGCAGTTTTTTGAGTGTTGGGGTCATGTAAACTAGGTTTAGGTCGAGTCTAATGGTATATATATGAGTTTGGGTCATAATGGGTTCCTATTTCAGCCCAAACTGTATACAGTTCCGTATTTTGACCATAACTTGAGTTACAAGTTTCCGATTGAGGTTTTCTTGGTGTCGTTATAAATATCAGAGAAATATCTACAAATTAATGTCTAATGATCGAATCATAAATCGGACTCTAATATGGTCAAAAGTTCGATGGAAGTTTAGCGACAAATTTGGTAGTTATTCCTAGATAGGATCCTTATGAGATTATGATAAGATCCTAAGATATAAACAAAAAGAGGATGATCCTATATTGATAAGGACTAAAATCTGATTGGTTGAGGGGCTAAAATCTAAGAATAACGATATCTTATCATATCATTCTTAATCGCTTATTATTAATAAAATCACATATCAAATATTAACATATAAAATAAAACATTACGAGACACAATCTCATATTAATGCAAATAATCATATATTAATATACATATTATCATATGAAATAATATATACACATATATATAAATATCAAACATATCAAACATATATATTCAATAACTAAGACATATAAACATAAGGGTGAATCTTGAGATGTTACACCCAACATCTAATAAGTACTTACTGATTCTAAAAATGGTGTGCTTTTTTGTTTCAAGGTTTTATGAAAAGTACTTTCCAAACTCTTGCTACTTATTGACATAAGAGGAAACTTTACTGCAAGAGATATAAATGCAGAGCTTCAAAGATAGGATGAAAGCATCAAGTGTTTGTTGGGTTACACTTCATCTTTTTCTATCACTTGACATTTTTGTGAAAGGTTTTGATTTTCAATTTACCTTGAAAGATGGTCAAAAACATTTTGAGTGAGGAAAACTCCTATAATTGAATCAAGCACTAACCCATCCCACTATGAAAAGTGTCTATCTCCTGCAGATGTAATTTTTATCAATAAATGTATGTTGATAAATGAACAGATCAATAGCAAAAAAAGTGAATAATGAAAGTGTTACATCATTATATCAAATTACAAATAAGGTTTCTCAACTCTAGGAAATGTTTTTCACTGTTTTAAGTAGGTGTCATCATACGGTTCACTAATAGGGTAACGGCACTGACATCTAACATCTCTTCCTACCTAGGAATCATTCTAGTTGAGATATCTCTACCTGCCATGCTTATTTGTATTCACTTTCTGTGAATTGTAAGTACATTAATTGTGAAGGCAAATGCCTTTTTCCACTTTGTTTTCTTGAAAGTCTTTCTTTAAAAAGAAATGACCGGCATATAGCTATTTCATTCACGGTTCAATAAATAAAGATTTTTTTTATGTGAAGATTTATTCTAGGTTACATTGTCATTGATGCTACAATAAAGTAGAAACCGGCATATAGTATGCAATTAACATATGTTGATATCTTGATTTATATAATATCTTATTATTCTTAATATTAGTAATCTTGTTTTCATGTTTCTAGAGTGTGCTTGCCAGCTTTGATTTTTGTCTTTACATATTACTCTCCTTTTGTATCAAATTTTAACTTACCTTTAGAATTTATATTGATATATTGAAGAGCATGATAATAAGAAGGTTCAATATCAATAATAATACTTTCACAGAAGAGTTTGAAAAGAGTAAAAAGAAAAATAAATGGTTGTTGTGTTGTGATATAGAATCAACAAATTGTGGGGATAATGATATTCGATATTTAGGCTAAAATATATGTAGTGTACCTTGAAGAAGATGCGTTCGTACAATGTAGAGATCAGATTGTCCATGATAAACTTTTCTTTCCTCTTCCCACCACCTTTCCTTTTCACTGTCACTTCCTTCAAGCCATTTTCTTCCTTCCTTTCCTATATCTTCCAGATTCTCTCTATTTATGGGTCAAGATTCACTTTAGGTCTTGGCTTATGTTTCTTTTGAAATTAAAACCCTCATAGGGTAAAACTGAACCATGTCCCTTATACAAGACAAGTGCATTTTGTTCTTCCATTCGGATGCATTGCTGGCCCTTAGGTTGGGTACTTTCATTTTATCAATTATCTTATTTATCATGAAATTTGATACAATGTTAGGCACTTACTATAGGATTCCGACACATCAGTTGTTTAGCATTTTGAGGGTTTTCAATACATGTTTCTGATTGAAAGGGAACATTGTTCATTTCTGACTCAAAATTTAGAGCTTTCCTACTGGATTTTCAAGAGGCAGCTTTAGAATCTTAAGTCTCTTTTATAACCACATCTAGCGTTGTTTCAACAGTTTTTGGGGACATCCTTCCTTACATACTTCGTCTTTTTGGTTGCCTTCTTCTTAAGCTCTAGCTTCTGAGTTGCAGGATTTTGTCTTCTAGGATTTCCCTTTGCAATTATCTTTGGTCAATGTTTTCTTTGTGTGGGTGCTTTCTGCTTTGGTGTCATGTTCACGTCAACGCCCATGCTACCTTTGTAGCTATTGAGACACCCCGTTGTGCCCCGGTGTTTTATTAGATTAAAGCCTTCTTAATTCATTTCTTACATAAAAATTAAAATTAAATATAAACATATAACATTTGAAAGTTAAAGCATCACACTTTATAGATATAATACATACACCATATATGTCATGCATAAGAGTTATCAAAACAGTGTATAGGGTATCCTCACAGTAGGATCCCTCACAGGTTTATACTTAAACAAACTATTATTTAGCGGAAAAATATAAAACGTCTTGTAAGACTCACTGGCCCTAAAACACTAAACTACATTGCCGAAATCCATAGCTCTTCCTCCCCCATCCGGTTCATACGGAGTTCCATCTAACTCATCCACAACTGGTTCCTCTGTTTGGCCTTCTCGTACGATCACATCAAAAATACAATACAACCGACAACATATAGGGGATAAGAAACAGTTCTATCATCAAAAGGCGGAAAAGAATCATAGCATAAAATATAATAACTATCAACCACACACATCACACATAACTAACAATCATCCTCAAATTACAATATCACCCTCTACGCTCAACTCATGTAATTCATCCTCTATACTCCTGTCACACTAGTCAGTAGTCCAGAACTATTTGAGGTCAAAACTCGGTGCGCACATATTCCTTTATCTCTCATAGGAAATAGTGCATAAGCATAGTATGCATCACTATTTCCCCCATCAGAAATAGCACATAAGCACATAATAAATAATAACTCGGTGCACCTCTATTCCCTTACCTCTCATAGGGAATAGTGTATAAGCACAAGTATGCGTCACTATTTCCCTCATTGGAAATAGCACATAAGCACAAAACATATAGTAATTCAATGTGCCACTATTCCCTAATATCTAATAGGAAATAGTGCATAAGCACGATATGCGTCACTATTTCCCACATTGGAAATAGCACATAAGCATAAAAGACTTTATAATTTGGTGTGCCACTATTCCCTAATCTCTAATGGGAAGTAGTGCATAAGCACACGGTATGCGTCACTATTTCCCCTTAAAATAGCACATAAGCATAGAAGACATTTTTACTCTATCTCCGATGGGATAATCATAACAACACGTCCAGGACTAAAAGATTATATTTATCAATGCATCTATATGAATCTCACTACCTAGCATCAATAACAACCTAGTGCCTCAAGCTCTCATCATAGCCTCCACTTGCATTCTATGTCACATCTCATCCATTAGATAATTTAATTAAGCTAGGCACCTCTAAGTCAATTCATTCTCTCACCCAAACAATTATCTCCCGAACAACATATATCTTTGCTTAAAATCATCTAAGCATAGTATTAAAACCAGGCAAATCATGCATAACAGATCAGAATATTCAAATATCTCAATATCATATAAAGCAATTTATCACAGCCAACCCATAATAATCAAATCAAATAAATAACAAAGTCAGACTCTGTCATGGCCTGGTCATGATAGCCATCACGGCCGTGACAGACATCAAATGCAAGAATTCTACAAAACAGAACCTGTCACGGCCTGGTCATGACAACCATCACGGTCGTGACAGACAACAAACATCCTCAATATCATAAATATTCAAACACCAAAATAATACGTCACATGTAGATGGAATACCTCAACCAACGTATCACAGTAAATTCAACAACATAAAGTCAGACATCCTCAATATCATATAATCAACCTAATGCCGATAAACCTACAATCCCCAAATCACCATTGGTTTTACAGAAAATCTTTCCAATGTGATTTTGGTCTTGTCGATTACTCGACTACTAGTAGGGTTTAGGTCACCCCTACACAATCATTATATAATATACTACTTATCGTTTCCGACGATGGAATGGTTCTTTCCTCCACCTGATTGACGTGCGAGCTTTCCCGTACAAGCTCCTTATGCGTCCACGCTACTTCCAAGAACCTCTGCACGCTGTCCAACAACATCCACAAATCTTCTACCATCCATCCTTAAACATCCACCGTTCCGCTTTGTGTCCCAATTACACGCATCGAGTAACACAATGCATGGAAACGCCAAATACCAACCGACTCACCAATAGGGTTTCAAGTAACTAAATCTATTTGAATCAAGAGACAAAATCGATGGTAAAAGTTACGAGAACAACGGCTGGACTTAGGGAAAATCGGATTCAAAATAAGCTCATGAATCCTAGGGAAAAGCTACCAAAATAGGGCTCTTGTTTGAGCTTCATTCCTCTCGGACATAGAGCTCTATTAGGAAACTGAACGGTTAAAATGAATAAGTATCCTTTCTAAACCATCTCACAAAGTTTCAGCCCGATCCAACGGATAAAACATCTCAGATCGTAATTCTTTGGTGACAGCTTAGATGGTATCCGGGTTGAATTTCTCACCTCCTAAGCCTACAGTTCGAGCTTCATATCTCACACTCTGGAGGTTTGTTACAAATTCGAACGGTTGGATATGAAGCACCAGAAGTCTTTAAGATTCTTCTAAAATTTGGGAATGATCCAACCGTTGAAGAGTGTTTGGAGAATCCCTCACTGCGACTGCTCCAACTTGGTTTCAAAGCTTCCAACAAAGGCTTCTTGTAACTATTGAGATTTCTCTCTCAATTCTTCTCCTCTAATCCGAAGTAGTGGTTGATAAAGAGAGTTGAGGAGATGAGTAAGATAACTAAGATCATAAAAGTGAGGGTTTACCTCTAGATAATAAAATAAAGTGAAAGAATGATCAAGTTGTGCAAGAACAACAATGGAGTTTTTGAAGAAAAAGTGAAGAAGAAATGGAAGAGATGAAGAAGTGAGTTGGGGGGGGGGGGGGCCCGGTTTTGAGGAGTATTTATAGGCTTGATTTAGGTTTTTTTTTGGTTATGAGGAATTGGTTTAATGGGTTTTGTGAATATTTAATTAATATAAGCTTAACCATAGTTAATAGTTAACTTAATAAGGGTTATGTTACTAACTAGGGTTAAAAAGTATGTGGCTCACAATTAATGTAGGTGTGGCTGATTTTGGGCCACATCTAATGCGTCATCCATGACTCATCGATCCAATCCCTTAGTGGTTCCCGGAAATCCCGTACGCAGCTGCGTCAGTTACTCGATTTCGGTTTTTGAGAGGAAAATGATGGAATGAAAGCAAAATGAAATAGGTATGGTTTATTGGAGGTTTATGCATGAAATTTAAGAGATGTGGGAGGTTTACAACCATGTAAAATGAGTGGTTAAGAGTGCGTAGATGTGTCATGTTAATAACCGCGAAAGCTTGGGGGTATTTTGGTCATTTTACCTAAAAGTCATGATTACTAGCATTTAATTCTCATAAATGCTTGGTGACTCATCCTCCATGAGTCATCATGTATGACTCGTTGTCCCGATCTCTTGACGGGTCTCTGCAGTTCCGTTTTCGACTGTGTCGGTTTCCTTATTAGGGTTTCTGTCTGTTTTCGATCGAAAATTTTCAAACTAACCAGACTCGTTGGAAATATGATTTAAACATAAACCATTTCGTTCAAGAGTCAAAATTAGGGTTTTTCGATCATTAAAATCTGATCATTAGTGAAAACACCGACTGTATTTCGTCCGAACTTTTACCAAAATTCGTCCGAATAAACATAATATTTTATTTCTGATCAGAAATTTGGAAAGTAGGATTTCTCACGGACATAATATAAAAAATCTACAAATTTCAGTTTCGTGTCAAATTAGGGTTTTCTGTCGGTATAAAATTATACTGTCAGTTAAAAACGCCGACCGTATCCGTCTCGAGTTTTAAAGCCAAATTTTAACCAAAGCTTCCTACCATAGAGTAGGTTCTATATATGATTTTACATTTAATACAGCGTATCCGAAAATCGGGCTGTTACATTACTACCCCATTTAGAAAAAAATTCCGTCCTCGAAATTTCGTGACACAAACTAGTCATCATCTTGAAATCGTATCTTAATCTAAAGATCCCACATTATATTTCTCATCGCCGTCTTTCCCCTAGGTGACAGCGGTAACTTCATAACAAAATTCATTCTTATATCGTTCTATTTATCTTCAAAACAATCCATCACTACATTATATTCATTATCCTTATCATTTCACCTTGATCTATCATGCTTGAAGGACATAATTAAAACTTAATCCTTTCCTCTTCTTCATATTGATCCACTAGAGAACCTTATTTCAATATCTAACCCCCACAATTAACACCACAATCAATTCCAACATCTAACTTCTACCATTACCGACAATTAACACCACAACTAATTTCAACATCTAACTTCTACAATTAACACCATAATCAATACTACCCTAACTTCCTACTTCATGTATCCAATCATAGTCTTAGTTACTTAGAATGTATTTCACTATTCTAGATTGTATCAAAATCACATATTTCAAGTCTCCAACTAAACATCTCAACACTCCTTAAGATAAACTGTGCTCATATTCAACTTAGGTGAAATTACTATATGCACTTTCGTTTACTCTTCCCAAACTCATACAATCCATCTTAACTACGAACATTAATCATTGCCCTAGGTTCCATGATGATACTATACCACGATCAACATTTGACTTATGTTAATTGTCTTACTCACTGATATTGATCTTAAGGGTTCCCATCCTACCAGTCACAACTATACCTCAAAAAAACTCTCATCACTTTCTTGTCTATCATGAAATCAAATACCAGGGTCATGGGTTAACCGTTCATCTTACGCTACCCCATAGCCTACATGTTCATACTAGCCATTCTCCCCATACCTGGTATGAAGATTCCCAAAATGATAACATTGGCAAACTAGACACGTTCCCTCAAGCGGCTCGACGAGTTCCTCCAGCCTTGACAAACAAGAAGAGAAGAGAACAAGCAATTAATCCCAAATTCAAAAGAATGGAAAAGGAGATTAATGTGTGATAACTACGTTACCTTAAACGAAGCTAACACGTGTAACTTCTCCCAAACGAACTCACAAACTCTAAGAACTTCAAGGGGTTCAAGGGAAGGGAAAGGGAAGATGTTTCTGTCGAACTAGAATTTCCCAAAGTTCTAAAATGAGGGTTAGGTCGATCAAATCCCTCACGGAACTGCTCTATTTAAAGGCTCTGAGACCTAAGCACAACCTTGCTCCCTGTTGAGCACGGCCATGCTCAATTCCTGAGCATGGGGTGATCAAAGATTTCACTGTGAGACCATCTAAACTACTGAATTGGACAAACCACATAAAATAATACTTGTAGATAATGCTCTTATCTTTCCAACGCCACAAAGATCACCTTGATTGGACATCTATAACTCATGATATGGCCAAAATGGTGAAACAAGTTACTAGGACTCTAAAAGGATTAAATATTTCTAAGGCTAAACTTCCCCCAAAACATTAACTTAGGCATCAAAAACAAACATAACAAGCATTTACAAACATAAATAAAAGTACGAAGCTTATTTATGAAAAACGGGGTGTTACATCCCCAGACCCTATTTGTCGAGTAGTCGACAATGGTTAAACCTTGTTGGAAAATGGTTTTACAATGATATTTCGGATTTAGTTATTGTGGGCTTATCGGCCTTAGGGAAAAACCCTAGGTTAGACAATTCCGGTTGAGGTTGTTTGTATGTGTTATCTATTAAATGATGCTGTTTATGGATTATTGTGTTGTTTGACGTGTGATACCTGAAATTAAACCTAAGATTGTCTCAAATCAGCAAAGAGGGTTCATTAAAGGTAGACACATTCAAGAATGCATTTGTGTGGCTTGAGGTAGTTAATCTTTTGGATTATAAGTCATTTGGGGGTAATTTGGCTATCAAACTTGACATTAAAAAGGCATTTGAAACCTTGGATTGGAATTTTCTAATTACTATTTTAGAAGCATTTGGTTTCAATTGCAATTTTTGTAACTGGATTAGAATTATACTTCAGTCGGCAAAATTGTCTTTTCTGGTTAATGGCAAAGCAAAAGGATACTTCTCTTGCAAGAGGGGAGTTAGGCAAGGCGATCCACTATCCCCTCTTCATTTTTGTATAGGCGAGGATGTACTCAACGGGGTATTACACATTTGGTGGATTCGGGAATAGTTCAAACAATAGAAGGCCCAAAAACTCTCTCAGCTCCTAGCCATATTTTGTATGAAGACGATGTTTTAGTCTTCTGCAAAGCCAACAAGAGTTGTTTAAAGGCTCTAATGGATCTTTTCAGCAAATACAGTCAAGCTTCGGGCCAACATGTTAGTCCAGGAAAGTATAGGTTATATTCAAGATCTATATCTGCAAATAAAAGTGCAAGAATTGCATCCATTGTAGGTTTTGCTCCTGGTTCTTTACCATTTACTTACTTAGGTGCTCCTCTTTATAAAGGGAAACCTGATAAAATTCATTTACAAGACATTGCTGACAAGATTATGTTGAAGTTTGCATCTTAGAAAGGTTCTCTTCTATCGTATGTGGGTAGGGTGGAACTTGTCAAATCTGTGATTCAAAATATGTTGTTATATAGCTTCCATGTCTATTTATGGCCATGCTCTCTTATTAAAGAGTTCGAAAAATCCATTAGAAACTTTATATGGACAGGTGACAAAAAAAAAAGGGTCGGGTATAGTTGCTTGGGACAAGATTTGCTCTCCTTTGTCTGAAGGTGGCCTTGAACTCAAGTCACTAAAAGCTCTTAATGATGCAGCCCTTTTACAGCTTTCTTGGGAAACAATATCTTTAAATAAGGAATGGACTGAGTTTCTTAGAAGTAGATTCAATGTAATTTTGTTTTTTTTACAAAAGCTTGGTATGCAAAGGCATCACTAAGACAACTGATATCCCAGCTATGCTGGCACCCCAAAAGCTACCAATCATCTGCAACATACCAAAAATTTAATAATAACAAAAGGACAAAATAAAGATAAAAACAGGGGGGACATAGACCAAAACCCCTGGGAGAAATCACGAAAACCTATAATTAGGTAAGCCTACTCTATTCCTAAAAAAACCTCACTAATAAACATAGGAATAGTGTTCCACCAATGAAAATCATGAATAGCAATTCCATGAGAAGCAATTTTATCTGCACAATTATCGCTCTCACGAAAAATATGAGAAGAGAAAAGCCTCATCCTCCTAATCAATTCTCTACAATTTTTCCACCTATTTCACTTGTGGAGACCATTGCTTCTCACAACCTGATAGGATGGAATGCACTGAAGAGTTGTCCAACTGCAAGCCAAGGATAGATCAGCCAGTTCCAGACTTGAAGAGCAAAGGGATGTTGAGTAGATTCAAAAGCTTTTTCACAAAGACTGCACATAGAAGTAACAATGCAGACTCTACATCTAAGGTTGTCATCTGTAGGAAGCTTATTTTGCAGAATTCTCCATACAAGGAGAGACCTAGATGGGGGGATAACTTTATTCCAGACCTGCTTTGCCCAAGGAATCCATTGACCAGCGGGACAGAGAAAAAATAGGCGTCTTTAAAGGACAACTCTCCAGAGTCATTCAACTTCCATCTATCTTATCTTCACAAGGAACTTTTGGAATAGATATCAGCTTCAACACATTACCAGTTTCAGGAAACTTCTGCAGCAGGGAATTAGGAACAAACCATTCTCCATTTCTAATAAAATCTTTAAATTTCGAGGCTAAAAGAGAGTGAAACTGAGATGGAATGTTTAGCAAAGAAACCATACTCTCAGGAAGTCATGGATCGGTCCAAAAATTCACTACATCACCCGAGCCAATCTGCCAAACACTGTTGTCAACAACTACTGTGAGTTTGTGCTTCAGACCTGACCAGATTAAGAGCTGATGTTGTACTTACTAGAAGATCTTTTCCTAATAACTCTCGATCTTATAAAAACAGCCCAATGTTCTGTTGAATGCAGCTGCTCCCAACACAATTTTAAAGCAGTAGCCTCATTAACAACCCGAAGAGATCTAAGTCCTAACCCTCCTTCACATGATGGACTATAAACTGTTCTCCAAGAGCAGTGCAGATATTCTTGCAATTGACATCACCAGATCAAATAAGTTCCTAATCTAACCTCCACAGTTTTCAAAAGCTTTATAGGCCAGGAATACACCAGAAAGCTGTACAGCATCATGCCAAAAATGCAAGACTTTACTAGTTCAACTCTACCGGCCATTGACAATAAAGAAGCCTTCCAAGTAGCCAATTTAGATTTGATTCTGTCTGCTATTGGTTGCAATTGAGATGTTCTTGGCTTGCCTTTAAAAATTGGAATTCCAAGGTATGTGAATAGGAATTTACCAATAGCAAAGCCAAGGAAATCAGCAATGGCAGACTGCCTCCTATTAGAGATTGATCCAGAATAGAAGGTGGACTTGTTTGGATTGATAAATTGGCCTGAGGCAACTCCATATCCTGGAAAAGATTTAATAAAGCTTGAAGGTTCTTTTGAGTTCCCCCACAGAACAACATCACATCATCTGCATATAACACATGAGATGGAATTTGACAACCTCTAGGGCCTGAAATGAGGGACAGATTCCCATCTTGAACAAGCTTTAGAATGCCTCTACTCAAAAATTTTTCAGCAAGGCAAAATAGGAGAGGGGATAAGGGGTCACCTTGTCTCACACCCTTTTTGCAAGGAAAGTATCATGTTGGTTTCCCATTGATGGAAATGGAGAGCTTAGCTGAAACCAGAATGGACTCAATCCAAGAGCAGAATTTCTGATCAAAGCCAAAAGTCCTCAACACTTTCAATAAAAAAAATACCAAACTAGAGTATCAAAGGCCTTTCTAATATCAATTTTCATGGCCAAGTTTCCACAAAATTCCTTTTATCAATCAAATTAATCACCTCTGAAGTTAAGCATATACAATCAGAGATTTTTCTACCTTGAATGAAGCCCCTCTGATTAGAAGAGATAACGTGAGGAGCAATTCTTGCCAATCTATCTGCCAACACCTTTGATATGATCTTGAACTTAAAGTTATCAAGAGCTATAGGCCTATATTGCTCTATCTTTTCTGCTTCAGCTACTTTTGGAATTAAAACAACTAAGTTTGCATTCCAATTTGGGAGCAGCCAGCCAGAAGTGAAGAATTGAGATACAGCATTGTAAACATCCGCAGTAACAATATCCCAAAAATTCTGAAAAAAGAAAGCACCAAACCCATCAGGCCCAGGAGCTCCATCTGAATTCATTCCAAAATCTGCTTGCTTAACTTCAATAGAAGGCATAGCAGTTAACATCAGATTATCCTCTCTAGAGACTGAATTAGGGATAACTTCTTCAACTAAGCCATTGTCTTCACAGCTATTTTCAGAGCAGAAAATGTTTTCAAAGTAAGACAGCACATGACTTGCAATCTCAGGACCAGTGTTAAGGACAGTATCATTATGCTTCAGCATGCTCATTTGTTTTGTAACATTGATGACCTTGGTCATTTTATGAAAATACTGTGTTTCTGTCACCATGAAGATGCCATTTGACCCTGGACTTCTCATGCCAAAACTCTTCCTGGTATTTCAAAGCTTGCTCTAACTCTCTTTGAGCATTTTTTCAAGCTCAAACAAAGAATCAGAATAGCCAACTTCATCTAATTGATGCCGAATAGAGTCAACTTGCTGTAATGCCTTGTCCACTGATAACTCTTTGAATGAAGAGTTATTTAGATCCTTTTTATTGTGATTCTTTGCCATCCTTAAGGTTTTAAGTTTCGTTTCTATTAGAAAATGTTAGTTTGTAAATATTTGTGTTAAGTTTAGTGAATATTAGTCATTTACTCTTGATTGCTCTGTCATTGTCTAAATATTTTGTGTCTTGGTATGCAGAAAACTTGCTGGAGCAAGGCTGAAGCATTGGGATACAAGGATTTGGTTGTTGCAGCAAGGACTACCTTTCAAAGTAGTATTGCACTAAAGGACAAAAGCTGACAAGGACACCTTTCCTCTCTCTCTCAAGGACGCCGACGCTATCACTTTTAAGGATGCACACGTGCCTAGGATCGATTGCCCTACATCTTTTGGAATTTGGGCTAGGATTATTCTATGAATTCTTTTTGGTTGTTGGCCCAAAATGGAATGAAAGAGAATAGGGTTTTGTGTACTAGAAAAGCATTTAGCAACCCTAGTGAAAGCGGACTTGAACATATTTTTTACACATTGTCTTGTTGAGAGCTGCATTGGTTTCTTTCTTCCTGAGCTGCTGCTGCTGTGTTTCTTCGTTGTTCTTCCCTTGTAATGGTTTCTTGCTCTTCTCTTATATTTGATCTTTCTAAGCTCACTATGAGCTAAACCCTTTAAGCTTTGGGTATGCTAGTATAATGAATGTTTAGCCGAATTATGTGTTGGCTATGTTTACATCTTCTTTTATCACGCATTTAATGTAGTTTGATTAAGATTGATCAACTTGATTAAATACTTAGCTTGCTAAATTTGGAAGAATTAAGTAAGTGAAAACTTGATAAAAGATAGGGGTTAAGTCATTAATTGGAAAATTAATTGATGATGAGTAGGCTGGGAATAGCTATTCATGTCCCTAAGCTAGCTGGAACGAGCTTAGTTAGAGGGTGGTGTAATTAATATGAATCTAGGAATAGGACAAAGTTAATGAACCTGACCCTGTAGTGTTGGAAAACAAACCTTAAATTCCTAGAGCTAGATGCTAGAGCATGGTCAGAGCATAATGAAGGCTAAACAGGATTTATGATACAGCATACCTGAAGCTGTTTTAATTATCTAAATCAACAGATTATCCGTTTTCTGTTAACCTGTTTTAACTTTAATTTCAAGTCGCAACTTGTTTATTTTCTAGCATCATCACCTTTATTTCAATTTGTTTGCACACAACAATTTTTGGTTACTTCATCCTAACTCCTAGACTTATAATCTGAACTGGAATTTTGTTGCATCAATTTAATCCCTGTGGGAACGATATCTGAACTAAAGTTATATATTACTTGAGGCTTCTGTGTATACTTGCACAAGCTTAAGAACAACTGCTTTTAAGGAAACATCCACCCTCAAATGAACATCACCAAAGACAGTTTTGTTCCAATCCTTCAAACTTGATTTTAAAGACTTCAGTTTCTTAGAGAAAACAAACATAGGGCAGCCAAAAACCTCCTCTTTCCAAGCAGCCTTCACTATCTCAATACAATCTGGGTGCAGGGACCACATTCTCATGAATTTAACACTGGATTGATGCTTAATAGTATCCTTTTTCATGTCAAGTAACAAGGGATGATGATCTGACTTACTTTTAGTTAGTGTACAACATGAGATACTAGACCAAAAGTTAATCCATGCATCATTACAAATTGATCTATCAAGTAGTCCATAATTGGAAATCCTCAGAGGATACCTTTGAGGGCCTACCATGACCTCTATACTCATGAGCCCCAATAACTGAAATAAAATCTCCAAAGAAGCACGAAGGAATGATGTGACTGGTCAGCAAAATATTCAACTGCTGCCATAGGACTCTTCTCTGAATATAACTAGTGGCTGCATAGACAGCTGAGATGCCAACTTCCTAATGATCAATATTGACTGAGAAAGAAACATGCTGGGAGGAACTGACTAAAATAGTAGGATTCCATGCTTCAGTACAAAAACACCACAAATTAGGCCTCATGCCATCTCTATTATTAATAGCAAAAGCTTTCAGATTCAACTTCTTCCAAAATTTAACAGGCATCTTATCAAACAACATCCAAGGCTCTGATATAAAAACAAAGTCTGGTTTGTGAGTGTGACAAAATTACTTCAAAACAACCCTTGAGGAGGGGTTGGCCAAACCTCTTACATTCCAATAAAGGCACTTCATTTGGCAAGATTCAAAGATCACCCTTGATCGGGTAAAATGCACATCCACTTATAAGTTCTCCTTCTTTTTTTGCCTTAGCCTTTTTTTCTGAGATTTGGTTAAAGCAACTTCAAATCCATCCTCATTATCCTTCAGAGAATTAGACTGAGAACTGGCCTGCTCATCAGTCCTCAATTCCTCATGTACAATGTCATCCCAGCTTTTATTCAAGACAAGCATATCCTGCTGGACCACCTCAGGAATATTATCATCAGCTCTAGGAACCTTTGAGGTGGAACCGAATAAAGGAGATGAATCACTGCTAATTTTAGAATATGGAGTTTCCTGCACCACTACATTATAGTAACCTGATAACAGAGGGGAATGCTGCCAATTTCCCTGCATTGAGCTATCAGTTTCCTCAACAGTTTCAACATGTAAAAGACAATTATCTTTTAGAGCTACCTCAGTAGATTTTAACTGTGCAGAATCATCAGAAACCTCTTCCTGAGGAACTTTCTCAAGATTAGAACTAGACCCCTTTTCTAAGGGATGAACCATTCCAAGAATTGGATTTGTTTCCTTGACTTTATCACCATTACAAGGAATATTATTAATCCCAACCAATTCTGATCTATCAATAGGTTCAGTCTCCACAACAACTACATCCTTTTCTTTTCCAGAACTTGAAGCTCCCTTTCCCACCTCCTTATTACTAGTACATTCATTAAACGGAACTGCAACATTAGAAGGTTTAGAGGAATCAATAACTATTCCTTTTCCTTTGTCTTGAACATTCTTTTTAGGAACATACTTTGTAACAATCTTCTGCTTCTGAACATTAGCATCCAAACTAGATTCGCCTAGTTCTTCTTGATTCTGATAAGAACTGACATAAACATTCTTTTTTGCAAGAAACTATAGAATGACCAATAGATTGGCATGTAACACAGAATTCAGGCAGGTTTTCATAAACTATCCCAACAAAGAAAGCGAAGTCATCTCTCTCTATCATAACTTTATTTCACAACTAAGAATTCAGGTCAACATCTATCTGGAACCAAGCATAGTGGCCAAAAACTCTATCAACCGTGCACTTGCTTGTTGCTGAATCCAAACAAGGAGTGCCAATATTCCCAGCAATGGCAAAGATTATTTTAGGTCGCCAATACTCTTGTGGAAGCCCTGAGATACGAACCCAGCATTGTGCAGAAGTATGCTTCTGATTATAGGGGTTGAAGTCTTGGGACCAAGATAACAAACGAAGGACTCCAGGCTTTAGGTACCAAGAAACCACCGATCTTACACTCCTAAGGTCTTCCACCGATGAGAAAGAAAACCCATAATACCCTTTCCCTAAGGAGATTACACCCCACTTACCTAGAGGCTTCCAAATAATTGATAGCTTCTGTCGTAAGCAATCAATTTTCAAAGGCGCATCACCCTTAGCAAGGATCAAACGGCCATCCAGATGCTTTTTACAACTCTCTAATCCAGTCTTGTATTCCTCTTCCGGAATCTTGACTGAGAGTCCGTCCTTCTTGATGCAAGGTTTAGGAAGTTGGCTATAAGGAACATCACATGCATTACTAAGTGCTTGTGCAAAAGTTTTGCGTTGCGGAAACATAGATGAAGGAGAAGGATCATGGGAGGGATCCATGACAAATATGCAAAAACCTAGAAAGCTACGTGAACCTTCAATGTATTTAACAAACCTTCTGTGAAATACATCAAATCATCTATCTGGCGAAAAATTAGAATTAATTTGCAAACAGTGATCTACAACTCAGTTTGGCATATTGGCAATGACAAATCAATTAGCTTTTGGCTTGATAACAAACCTCTCAACCTCTAGTGGATCATTTTCACATTCCAACTCATCTACACGAGTATTTGCATTCTTCAGTTGCAGACTATATAGATAATAGCAGATGGTGTATTCCTACAGTTCTTCTTGAAATTTTTCCGGGACTTGGCAGTTTCCTTGCAGCTATTGATGTTCCTTGCTTTAATGAGCCTGATCAGCTCATTTGGATAGATTCAACATCTGGAAACCTTTCTATTAAAGATGCTTTCATTCATTTTAAGCCACCACAGGCTCATTGTAGTTGGACTAAGGTAATTTGGAGCAAATTCATTCCACCTTCAAAGTCTTTTTTAGCTTGGAGATTATTTCAAAACAGATTACCAACAGATGACCATATGCAAAAGAGAGCCCGTATGCTTGCTTCCATTTGCTGCATATGTCATTCTGCAGTTGAAACAGCAGAGCATCTCTTCTTGAATTGTAGTTTTGCAATTTCTCTTCTGATGGTGCGTCAAAAGGGTGTCCTGATTCTGCTGGTGGGGGTGGAATATTCGGAGATAGAATAGGGGCAGTGCTAGGTTATTTTGTTGAATTCTATGGTGTGGTGGACTCTTTCATTGTAGAATTGCATGCTGCCGTGACTTCAATTCACATTGCTGCTGCAAGGGGTTGGAAGTGGTTGGAGTGTGATTCGTTATTGGTGGTCCAAGCTTATTCTAATCCAGAAATTGTTCCATGGAAGATCAAGAATAAGTGGAAAAACTGCATTTTAGTTGCTAAAGTTTTGATTTTAAAATTACACATACATGCATACATACATACATACATACATATATATATATATATATATATATATATATATATATATATGGAAGCCACAGTGCTGATAACGTCTAAAAAAAGTCTGACGCTATTCGGCCAGACGTTAAAAATGTAACTTTTAACGTCTGTTTAAACTGATGTAAAAGTTTACATTTAATGTCAATATTTAATATAACTGACGTTAAATGTGATACTTGTAATGTATGATGTTTTAAACAACAGACGTTATAAGTATTTTTTTAAAAAAATATTATTTTAAACGTCAGTTTATGGCCTCGATTTTGAACTAGCCAAAAAAAATTTGTTAACAGAAAGTACCTAGAGGAGAAGAGAGACGTTCTTGCAAAGAATAAATCCATAAAAAAAGAAAATGAACCCAAAAAGTTTCAATAATAGAAAGCATCAAAGGTTACAAACCATAAACAAAAACAAACAATGAACAAAAAGCAAGAAAGTTTGGAACTTTCAAGAAAAAGCAGGAAGTTTCTTCACAGATCTTCATTCGCATGTCTTCTTCTTAACAGATCTAGTCCTTTCTTCTAAGATCTGACCCCTTCGCTCATAGATCTAGCCCCTTCGTTTGCAATCTTCTTTTTCGCAAATATGGTCACTCCTTCGAAGCTGTCAGTCTTTGGTTGTCAACGATGATGGAGCAAATATAGAAGGTCGGGAACGAGACATTGAGGATAGGGCGGAGAGACTAAGGAAGAGACTTGAGGGTTTCAGAATAAAATGAATAAGGTTTGAGACTTGAATAAGGGAGGATTAGGAAGAGAAGGAACTAAAGAGGGAGAGAGCCGTTGTTGCGACTGTGCTAGGGTTTCGGAAGTGAAGGGTGAAACTTGAATGAAATGAGAGTGAGTTGGTTGGGCCGGTTTTAAAACAACTCAAAAGTCACCTTTTACGTCAGTTGTTTAAACAATTGACGTTAAAAGTTACACTTTTAACGTCAGTTATTTAAACAACTAACGTTAAAAGTGATTTAAGTGAACCTGATAATTACGGTTCTGTCACCGCTTCTTTTGTTACGTCTCATTTTTGTTTAACAGACGTGTATCCTTCTCGTTTATTGCATATTTTGCACTAGTGGATTTGATTCCTTCTTTTATGTGGGATGACTTCTATCATAATAGATGGGGTCTTCCTAATTATAGGTTTTCTTAGTCCTATTTTCTTTCCAGGAGAAAGGCCATAACTAGCTAGGCCATATGCATAAGAGTTTCCTTCTCGAAAAATATGAGAACAAATAAACTTCATTCGACTACATAAATGCCTACAATTCTGCCATCTAGTCTTCAATTTCCATGGGACATTATCTTCAATTGAGAAATCTTGAAGGTATCAAAGATGAGCTTCTACTGATCATTGCAATCCATAGCTCGGAAGATCTTCTCAGTCTCCCATAACCATAGCAAAGCCCCTTCCAAATCATACGCTCCCTTGAACGATGGAGGGTTGTTCCTCTGGAACTTATCCAGTCCCTGGAACTCAGCTGGCCCACCATTGTTGTTGTTATGGTTGACCTGTCCGATAGCATTGGCCAGATGTTCCAATGCGTCCGTAATCGCCTGATAGTTGCATCCTCTACCTACCATGAGTTCTTGTACACGTCCAACGCAACTCTTAGATACAGAAACTTAAGTGGGTAAAAGCTTTAGATAACTAACTTAAAGCATCATTGTCGATAACAAGTATAGACAATTCAACTAGAGCACACAATAGACTCATAACAGACTCATACCACGGCCTGATAGGACAGACCCGTTCTAATACCACTAAATGTGACACCCTTCTACCATGCATGTTATGAAGCATATAAATAAAATAAAAACAAAACATGCTTTACTGAATAAATTGAAACTCTGTCTATTAGTAGAAAAGTCCCACATGAACGATTTCACAACGCGGAAAATATAAAACCGAGTTTAAACAAGATAAACGAATATCAAACGAACCCAACCCGACGTCACAACAGAGCTGGTATAACTGTTCCGAATAAACCGAAATACAACTGAAAACTAACTAACAAGATAAAAGCCCTAACTATGAGAGGTAGCTACTTAGAGTCACTCCTCTCCGGACTGCTCGCCATCCTCTGTAAGGTGCTAATCAGGAAAAACAAACAAACAGAAGAAGGGGAGTAAGAATCATGTAAACATATACGGCATGGAGATAGGAAGCAAGATAAAACAACCAGCATGGAATCATCATAACATACATCAACATATACATAACAACGTACATCAATATCAACAACATCATCTCAACCAAGTATGCTATGTTGTGCATCGCAACAACTACTCCACTACTCCGTTATGCATGTGGATCCAAAGTAACTCGGGATGAACAACTTCGGAATTAAATATCCACATTGGGAATCTACCTAGCGCCGGGGAATCTACCCCAAGGATAGCCAACACATTAAACTAACGAATGCCTCGTCACGAGGGCGCATGGTCACCAAACCTTGGGTGACCTACCGTGGATGGCCAGATCGTCGTACTCTCGGGCGACCTCCCCTATGTCGAACATCCACCAACAACATCTCCAATGATGCATACAACACATAACAAACAACGGGCAACCGCCACCTCCTTTGCTTGGGCCTATAAGCACCCAAGACTTCAGCGGAATCGATCGCAACACCTTAAACTTTAGCAGAATCGACCGCAACACCTTAGACTTTAGCGAAATCAACCGCAACACCTTGGACCCAACCGGGTCAAGGCCCCCTTGGAGCAAACTCTTGGCTACCAAGATACAACATCAACAGCACCTCGACCAATGAGCATCGAGGGCACCTTGGCCAATAAGCACCAAGGTTGTACCCTTAACAGCGTGCGGTAACCCAACGGGTACCGGCTTACCAAACTCAACATCTCACCATCTCATCTTCTTAATCATCTTTGTTAATCATAAATCAAGTTATCTAAACTGAGTTATTTATGTCATCAACATGTTATTGGGAAGATTGGGGTCAAAAGCCGCTATTTAAATCTTTAATTACATCTCTGTCTGTTAGGGGAGCACGGGCGTGCTTGTCCCCTGCACGGTCGTGTTGGTCACATAAGTGAAGCACAACCGTGCTTCCTTTTTGAGCACGGTCGTGCTCAGTTGCACGGTCGTGCTTACTATGCGACCATTTTCTAGAATTCAAACTGGGAGCACGGGCGTGCTAACTGTTCAGCACGGCCATGCTCAATGCAGGACAGTACTGTTCTGGGTAGAGTTCAAACACATTTTTAGCCAATTATTTTAGGGATTAAGTCCATTAATCCTAAGTCACTTTTACAAAATATTTTCCATATTATAAACTCATCATCATTTCAACAGTTGTGGTCTTAATAACATCATCAAACATTCTTCATCCAACGATAGCATTCATCATCATCTTCATACCAACAACAACAACATAACCATTAATCATTTATTATGAACATAAGGCATAGACATCATATACTAAAAATAGCCAACGAATCATGTAATCACAAATAGTTCATTAATCACATAGGCATACAAAACCAACAACACCGGGACTATGGGCACCCATTTACCTTACACTACCCCCACTGCCTATGATTACACTACCCTTCTCCCCATACCTAGATTGAAGGTCGCTCCAACGTAAGCTCCTAACCGCAAACCAGTTCCTTTCCTCCAAGTGGCTCAACCCAAAATCAAGCCTTGGCCAAACCAAAACACAAACCCATTAGTTTCCAATTCCAAAACCAAGAAAGGAAACCATAAGGGAAGGAACGTTACCTCTAAACTGACACAGATTAAACAAGCTTCCCATAAGGCTTCCAAAATTCCACTATAGCAATGGACGAATAAGAAATAGAGAAAAAGGCACTCTCAGCCGCAATAGAGGCTGCTACAACTGAAGGAATATGGTTTCACGTAAACCCTCAGGTTCTGTGCCAACTATAAAAAGGTTGCAACTGAGCATGGCCGTGCATACCCTTGAGCACGGTCAGGTTCTGTGCCAACTATAAAAAGGTTGCACCTGAGCATGGCCGTGCTTACCCTTGAGCACGGTCGTGTTGGACTTAGTGTCAGCGAGACGCGGTCCGTACATTGAGCACAGGCGTGCTCAACTTAAAAACTGAAACACGCTTCACCTTTTAAGCATGGGCGTGCTGGTTAATGAGCACGGGCGTGCTCATGCACCAGAAAGGGACTTTTGAACCAAAAATCCCACTAAGCCCTTAACCAAAACAGCTTAAACAACCAAACAAGCCTTTAGAAAAACACTTAGCGAAAACGGGGTGTTACACGTAGCCCTTCCCATTAAGGATTGAGAGGATCCTTCCCAATTTGATAACTTGGTTTTAATCCTGTCAACTATCTACTATAAATGACATGCCTTAGGCTTTCCTTGGAAAATAGGAACTCCTAGGTATGTAAAGGGGAAATTACCTGCAGCAAAGCCAAGAAATCTGGAAATCTCGGCAGTTCTGCTACTATTCATGGCACCAACATAGAATTTACATTTATCTAAACCAAGCTGTTGACCAGAAATTGTTGCATACTCACTAAACAGATGCATTAGATTTATTAATTTCCTTTTAGATCCTTTACAGAATACAAAGGTATCATCAGCATATAAACAATGAGTAGGAAATGCTAGATTCCTATAACTTGATATAGGCTGCAATTAACTAGTGTCAACTAGAAAGTTAAGTCCTCTACTTAGGACATCTTCTGCCAAACAAAATAGAAGGGGTGACAAGGAGTCCCCTTGTCTAACACCCCTTTTGCAAGATATAAATCCTACAACATGGTCATTTACAGATAAAGACAGTTTAGCATAATGAAGTATAATGCTAATCCATTTGCAAAAAGTCTCATTAAAACCAAATGCTTTTAACACTTTTAACAGAAATCTCCAATCAATTGTATCAAGGACTTTTTTAATATCAAATTTTAGTGCAATGTTGCCACCAAAGGACCTATGATTCAACCTATTTATTGCTTCAGATATAGTTCATAAATAGTCCAGTATATTCCTTCCCTTTATGAAACCTTTCTGTTGATCAAAAATAATTCTATGAGCTATAGATGCTAACCTATCAACCAGCACTTTAGTTATGATCTTAAATTGGAAGTTTGCTAATGCTATTGGCCTATAATCAGAAATCTTGTCAGCCCCTGTAAACTTAGGAATGAGAGTCGCTAGATTGGAGTTTAGGTTAAGAAGAAGCCAAGACTGTGTAAAGAATTGGCAAACTGAATCAAAGACATCATGCTGAACAGTTTCCCAATGGCTTTGGTAAAAACATCCTCCAAAGCCATTTGGACCTGGGGCACCCGAGCTATTCATGCTAAACACAGCAGATTTTACCTCATATAATGATGGCAGATTGGTTAACATTGCATTTTCAAATTTTATGACTAAAGAAGGAATCACTTTTTAAATCAGACCATTATCTTCACATGAGTTATCAGTACCATATAAAGCATGGTAAAAATCAGTTACATGGTTTTCAATCAAATTCCTA
Source organism: Sophora flavescens (assembly GCA_030762895.1). NCBI lineage: Eukaryota > Viridiplantae > Streptophyta > Magnoliopsida > Fabales > Fabaceae > Sophora > Sophora flavescens. The sequence continues at coordinate 113,290,117 of CM061064.1, read as the reverse complement.
TCTTCTATGATCAAATCATCCATTCTTTACATTGTCATTTGCTGAGAAACCTGCTTGATTTTGGCCATTTTGTGGAAGAAGGGTGTATTCCTATCACCCTCCACAAACCATTTAATCCTAGCTTTTTCTTTCTAAAATTGTTCCTGACACATAAGTGCATGCTGTAGGGATTGCATAGCAATGATTTCTTGATTATGTAGAGCTTCAGAGAAGCCAGAATTGTTCAGCTCAGCTTGAATTAAGTCTAACTCTTCCTGAGCCTTTTTTAACACCTAAATTTACATCTCCAAACACATATTTATTCCAATTCCTCAATTCAAACTTTAACATTTTTAACTTTTGAACCAGCCTAGACATAGGACAACCAGAAACAGATTGTTTCCATACTTCACTAACCATCCTTTTATAGTCATTGTGAGAGTTCCACATGGACTGAAACTTGAAAGAGGATGGAAAGGTTCTTGAGCCTTTATCCAAAGACAACAGAAGAGGATAATGGTCTGTACAGGATCTAGTTAAAGTACAACAATTAACAGAAGACCAAATATTAAGCCATTCATCATTACAAATGGCCCTGTCAAGTCTTAGTTCAGTATGGAACCTAGAGCTTCTATTACCAGGAAAGATTGCTGCAGAGATGATAATTCTAGCCATAAATCTCTTCTAAGAATATGAGTTGTACAAGCATAAATGGCCGATATGAAAATAGTTTGATTTTCAAAATCAACAGAAAAAGAGAAGTGTTGCCTAGCAATAGATAAAACCACAGGGCTTAAGGACAAAGAACAAAATCCCCATAAATTTGGAAGAAGATTATTTCTGTTGTTAGTAGCAAAAGGCTTAAGATTTAGATTATTCCAAAAAGTTAAGGAAATATGATCAGAAGCCACAAAAGGTTCAGCAATTAATAAAATATCAGGCTTATGATTAATGCAAAAATTCTTTAGAGCTAACCTAGAATCTAGGTTGCCTAAGCCCCTTACATTCCAAAACAAAATTCTCATAAAGTAGGAAAGGTAAAATCTGCCCTAGACCGGGTGTTGTAGAAACTTTCCTTAAGAATGACATTCTTCTTATTTTTATTTTTTCAAGTGGTTTTTTTGTGACCTAGAAAGAACTGGCTAAAAATCATCAGCAGTCTTTTCTTGCATATCAATCCTAGCTAAATCAGCAGTCTCCAAAATTGAGTTCCAGAATTTACCTATAATAGCTAAGTCCTTTTGAATTAACTTTTATGAGTTGATGTTGATATTACCTTGATGCACAGGACGTCCTGAACAATCATTAGTGGAAGATTGAACTTGAAGAGCAGAATTGTCTTTCTGAACAACTAGAACACCCACCTGACCTTGATCCATATTAACGGCACCAGAATTTTCTTGATTCTGGACAGTAGGTTCAACAACCTGCCTCACATCCTGAACCAGATTATCATCATGACTATTATCATGATCTTTTTTAGCAGCACCCTCACCAGAAACCTGCTGATCATCAATATCTATTATAGAATGATAAGAAAAAGAATCCGAAACATGACTAGGAATGTCCTGATTCATAGATTCCTCAAAAATAGTTTCAACAGAAGATGAATCATCAATATGATCATTATCTTTATTAGAACCATATTGAACATTATTATTTACTAGAACATGTTCCTCCAAAACGTGTGGAACCTTATCAGATAAAAACTTGGAAGAACCTGCAACTGAGCTCGATGCTTTACCTTATCTTTTGGAGAATCTATGACCACTACTTCATTTCCTTTTGATACTTGGTAGACCAGGTCCTCCTTGGCTTTGTCCTTCTGAACATAATGAGATACAGATTTCTTGTTAGCCAAGGCATCTGAATCTCTCCTAACAACCTCCTTATTTTTCTGCAATTTAAAACAACCATCTACACAATGCCCAATTATAGTGCAATTAGTACAAAAAGGAAGGAAGATATTCATATTCAATCCAAACAAGAAAAGCATAATCTTCCCTTTCTACCATAATCGTTTCCTGAATTGGCGTAAGTAAATCAGTGTTAACAAGAACCTATGCATAATGACCAAGAGTCTTGTTTATCGCTGCATCATCTAGAGACAAAGGCACACTGATAAGCCTCTGGCTCGACTAGTTTTATAACTAGTAAGACCATGGCTTTTGCACTAATTACTCGAGTTTAATCTCGTTTTCGCCCGAATTTGGATTTAATTGTCCTCAAGCAACATTTTGAGTTTCTTAAGTAGTTTAGGACATTTTAGTTAATTTTGAGTCAAATAAAGCATTTACTGCTATTTCATGTTTTCAGGTTAATAAGAAGAGCAAAAAGGGAAGGACTCTTGAAGCAGAAGCCATCACGGCCAGGCCGTGACACTTGTCACGGTCGTGATGAGCCACCCATGAAGATCAGAGAGCATCACGGCCCAGCCGTGATGACTATCACGGGCGTGATGAGAAGACCCTGAAAGTCAGAAAGCATCACGGCCCAGCCGTGATACCCATCACGGGCGTTATGAGAGAACCCTGAAGAACGGAATTGATCACGGCCTAGCCGTGATGGAGGTCACGGTCGTGACAGATCAGCACCCAAAGTCAGAAAGCATCACGGCCTGGCCGTGATTAGTATCACGGCCTGGCCGTGATTAGTATCACGGCCGTGACAGACTGGAATTTGAATGCGCGCCCTTGGCAGAATGCGTCACGGCCTGGCCGTGATGGCCATCACGGTCGTGACACGAATCCTGATTTATAAAAAGCACCCGGGGCAGACGCTAATCATATACAATTTTCATTGTTTTTAGTCTATTCCAAGGTTTTTTATCATGTTTTGTGATGGAGAACTAATCACCAGGGATTAGTCTGCTATAATCGGTTTCCGCCGACACTTGAGGTTCCATAATTCTCGATCAATTTGCTTGTCTCTTTCAATATTATGCTGTATGCCTTGTTTGCTTAATTCAAGTTGTATAGGATAAGTATTGATTTATTTCGATGATTCCATGTTTCTATACCTTGATCGCGTTTGCTTAATTCACGCGTGTTGATCGTGTTTGCTTAATTCACGAGCGCTTCATTCCGTTTGATTAATTCGAAAATAGGAACATGTATCTCGTAGTGTCGATTGCGCTTGTTTAATTGCCGCTACAATCGAAAAGGGATTAGAATCCGCTCAGGGCTTGGAATTTATGTGAATCGATGATAGTTGGGAACCCGAAACAGCAGATTAATCGTTTCATTTATTGATACTCACTTAATCGCACTGTTTTTCTTAATCAACTCTCCTCTCGCTGAATCTAACCACCCCCAAAAAAAAAAAATTTTGATTCGTAGGTTAATAACAATCCATGAGCCCTTGAGATACGATACTCGAGTTGTCTTGCCCTAACTGCAGTTTTTTTTAATCACTCGTTCTTTTTGACCCGTGTGCGACAGCGGATCAAAATTGGCGCCGTTGCCGTGGGCTCTTGTTGTTATTAACGGATTTTCTGATTAATTTCTGGATTAGTTCTGGCTACTAGGTCTGGTTGCTCTGACTTGTTTGATTTCGATCCTGAAATTGAGAGAACTTTGCACACACGCCATAGGGCAATTCAGGCTAGCACTAGTTCACCAACCAATAGTGATAACATGGCTGATCAAAGAACATTAAGACAGCTTGCTGCTCCTGATGTTAATTATAATAATGGTTTGTGTATTGAATATGTTGATGTTGTTGCTCCTTTTGAATTGAAATCTGGTTTAATACACTTGTTGCCAAGGTTTAGTGGTCTTGCAGGTGAGGATCCGCATAAGCATCTGAAGGAATTCCAGGTTGTTTGCTCTACACCCTTGAGGCCGGAAGGAATAACAGAAGACCATATCAAGCTGAGAGCCTTCCCATTCTCACTTCAAGGTGCTGCGAAGGATTGGTTGTATTATCTTGAGCCGAATTCCGTTACAACCTGGAATGATTTGAAGAAGGTCTTCCTAGAGAAATACTTCCCTGCCTCCAGAGCTGCATCAATCAGGAAGGAGATATGTGGCATTAGACAAGGCAATGAATCATTGGCCGAGTACTGGGAAAGATTTAAGAAGTTGGTGTCCAGTTGTCCTCCACCAGATTTTCGAGCAGCTGTTTATTCAGTACTTTTATGAGGGATTGCTACCAATGGACAGGAACATTTTAGATGCGGCTAGCGGGGGAGCACTTGTTGATAAGACTCCAGCTGCCTCCAAGTCACTGATTGAGAGCATGTCACTCAACTCCCAACAGTTCACAACCAGAAGCAATTCTGTCGAGACAAGGGGTGTGAATGAGGTCCATATTTCTTCTTCCCACAAAGCCCTTGAAACCAGACTTGATGAGCTTACTTCTTTAGTGAAGCAGTTGGCAGTGGATAAAGCTCAAACAGCAAGGTTGTGTGGTATTTGTACTTCTCCTAAACACCTGACCGATACATGTCCCATTCTGAAAGATGAGTCGGTCACTGATTTGCCTCTAGCATATGCAGCCAATCTTTACAATCAAGGCAACAATCAGAGCAGGTACAATATTCCTGACCTTTCCACTAATAAGTACCACCCCAACTGGAGAAACCATCCAAACCTTCGGTATGGGAACTCATCCACACAACAACAACTGATGTTACCACCACAGAATTCTCCCCAAGTGACCACCTCTACACCTTCCGGACCTTCACTAGAGGACCTTTTCAAGAAAATGGCTGCAAACAATCTCCAGTTTCAGCAGCGAACGGATTCTAGTATTCATGCTTTGGAGACACAGATTGGACAACTTGCCACTTCGATGAATGCCATGCAGCAAGCTCAAGGATCGAACCAACTACCTGCACAAATAGTGGTGAATCCTAATGTCCTAAATCCTAATGTGAGTGCAATTACTTTGAGATCCGGAAAAGTTGCAGAACCAACCCCTGAGAATAAAAAAGTTGTTGAGGAAACACCTGAACCTTCTGTTGTTGTTGAATCCGAGAAAGAGTATGTGCCACCAATCCCTTTCCCTCAAAGAGTGCTGAAAAATAAAAAGATTGATGAGGAAGACAAGGAGAAAGAGATTCTGGATGTATTCAGAAAAGTGGCGGTGAACATTCCACTCCTTGATGCGATTAAGCAGGTTCCAAAATACGCAAAGTTTTTGAAGGATCTGTGCACACACAAGAGGAGGCTGAAGGGTAATGAGAGGGTCAATTTGGGGCGAAATGTTTCAGTCCTCATTCAGCCTAAGCCTGCACCTGAAAAGGTTCCTGTTTCAGTCCTCACTCAGGCAATGCCACAGAAATGCAAGGATCCGGGAACTTTTGCTATTCCATGTACCATTGGGGATAGTAAATTTGACAATTGCATGTTGGATTTAGGAGCTTCTATTAATGTCATGCCTACTTCTGTTTTCAACAATCTTGATCTTGGTCCCTTGGAGCATACAAGTCTTACTATTCAGTTGGCAAACAGGACCAATGCTCGCCCCATTGGAGTAGTAGAAGATGTGCTTGTTCAAGTCAATGATTTGATTTTCCCTGCTGACTTTTACATCCTGGACATGGCAGGGGAAACAAATTCAAGCAGATCACCAATCATTCTGGGCAGACCGTTCATGAAAACGGCGAAGACAAAGATTGATGTCGACGATGGAACCATGTCCATGGAATTTGGTGACATTGTTGCAAAATTCAACATTTTCGATGCCATGAAGCATCCCTTGGAAGAGCACTCTGTTTTTCAAATAGAGTTGCTCTCTGAAATTGTTGATGACACTTATGATGATTTGGTTGCAGCTGCTGATTTTCCATCTATTTCTAGTTTTGATGATGTTTATTCATGTGTTGATTGTACTAACACTGACCCTTGTGTTGTTGTACTGAGATTGATGCTTCCTTGCAGGGTGACAGTGTAAGTGAAGCTGTTTGTTCAGCTGAAGTTCTTGATAGCACAGCTGCCCCAAACATACCATCTATTGAGCAGCCACCCTCCTTGGAGCTTAAGCCACTTCCTGAAAATCTGAAATATGCTTATCTAGAGAGGAATGAGAAACTTCCTGTTATAATTTCCTCTAACCTTGATTTTGACCAGGAAACTAAGCTCTTGCAGGTTTTGAAGAAGCATAAGAAGGCGATTGGGTGGACCTTGGCCGACATACCAGGTATTAGCCCATCCAGGTGTATGCATAGGATTCTGTTGGAGGATGGGGCTAAAACAGTTAGGCAGCCCCAAAGGCGGCTAAATCCCTTAATTCTTGATGTTGTGAAGAATGAGGTAACAAAACTCTTGCATGTGGGTATCATATACCCCATCTCTGACAGTAATTGGGTGAGTCCAGTGCAAGTTGTACCTAAGAAATCTTGACTCATAGTGGTAAAGAATGAAAACAATGAACTTGTCCCCACTAGAGTTCAGAATAGCTGGAGAGTTTGCATTGATTACAGGAGATTGAACCAGGCTACTAGAAAGGATCACTTTCCTTTGCCGTTCATCGATCAGATGCTTGAACGGCTAGCTGGTAAATCACACTATTGTTTTCTTGATGGTTTTTCAAGTTACTTCCAGATCCACATTGCACCAGAGGATCAAGAAAAGACAACCTTCACGTGCCCCTTCGGCACTTTTGCTTACAGGAGGATGTCATTTGGTCTTTGCAATGCTCCTGGCACATTCCAGAGATGCATGATTAGTATTTTCACTGAATATATTGATAACTGCATGGAAGTGTTTATGGATGATTTCACTGTTTATGGTTCTTCATTTGATGCATGCTTGCATAGTTTGAATATGGTTTTGGAGAGATGCATTGAAACTGACCCTGTTTTGAATTATGAAAAATGCCATTTTATGGTTGAACCGGGGATTGTTTTGGGGCATATTATTTCTGAGAAAGGTATTTCAGTAGATCCTGCTAAGACTGAGGTGATTTCTACACTGCCTTATCCATCTTGCGTTCGCAAGATTCGCTCTTTTCTTGGTCATCCAGGTTTTTACAGGCGCTTCATAAAGGATTTCATCAAGATAGCTCTCCCTCTGTCAAACTTGTTGAAGAATGATGTCATTTTCAACTTTGATGACAACTGCAAAAAGGCGTTTGATTTCTTGAAGAAAGCATTGACCTCCACTCCCATCATCCAGCCTCCTGACTGGACCCTCCCTTTTGAGATTATGTGTGATGCCTCTAACTATGCCGTGGGGGAGTTCCTTGCACAAAGGGTGGGCAAGGTTGCCCATGTGATTTATTATGCTTCTAGAACTATGGATGCTGCACAGGCTAATTACACCACCACTGAAAAGGAACTTCTAGCTATTATTTTTGCTCTTGATAAATTCAGATCATATTTGCTAGGTTCCAAGGTTGTTGCTTTCACTGACCATGCAGCTTTAAAGTACTTGTTGAAGAAACCAAAAGCAAAACCTAGATTGATTCGGTGGATGTTGTTGCTCCAAGAGTTCAATGTGGAGATTAAAGACAGGAGTGGAGCCGAGAATTTAGTGGCTGGTCACTTGAGCAGAATAGAGAGGGATGAGGATCCTTCCCCCATTCAGGATGACTTTCCTGATGAGCAGCTTTTACAGTTACATGGGGTAACTCCTTGGTTTGCTGATATTGTTAATTATCTTGTTGCTGGTGTTTTTCCGACAGGTGCAACTAGGTCACAAATTCACAAACTCAAGAGTGATGCCAAATATTATGTTTGGGATGATCCATATCTTTGGAAATTTGGCAGTGATCAGGTAATTAGGAGATATGTCCCCGACTATGAGATTGAGTCTATTCTGCACTTTTCTCATGCTTCTCAAGTAGGGGGACATTTTGGGCCACAAAGGACTGCAAGAAAAATCCTAGATTCAGGTTTTTATTGGCCCACCATTTTTAAATATGATTATGAGGTTTACCGCACTTGTAAAGAGTGCCAGACAGCAGGTACAGCCATCACTCGTAAGAGTGAAATGCCTCAGCAACCTATGCTTTTCTGTGACGTGTTTCATGTGTGGGGAATTGACTTTATGGGTCATTTCCCTGCATCTTTTGGTTTTCTCTACATTCTACTTGCTGTTGATTATGTTTCGAAGTGGGTGGAAGCTATCCCCACTAGGACTAATGATTCTAGAATTGTTGCAAATTTTGTCAGGTCCAATATTTTCTGCAGGTTCGGAATACCTCGGGCTATCATAAGTGACCAAGGCACTCATTTCTGTAATCGCACCATGGAAGCTTTACTCCGAAAGTATGGAGTTGTGCACAGGGTCTCCACTGCATATCATCCCCAAACTAATGGGCAAGCTGATATCTCAAACAGAGAAATCAAACAGATCTTAGAGAAAGTGGTGCAGCCAAATAGGAAGGACTGGAGCCGCAGTCTAGAAGACGCACTTTGGGCTCAAAGAACAGCTTTCAAGACACCAATAGGGATGTCTCCCTATAGACTTGTGTTCGGTAAGGCATTCCATCTTCCTGTAGAGATTGAGCATCGTGCTTATTGGGCGGTCAAAAGCTGTAATTTGGAAATGCAAAAAGCAGGCATTGAAAGGAAACTCCAATTGCAGCAACTTGAAGAGCTTAGGTTAGAAGCCTATGAAAGCTCCCGAATCTACAAAGAGAAAACTAAGCACTTCCATGATAAGATGATTTCTAGGAAGGAATTCTCTGTGGGCCAACAGGTTTTATTGTTTAACTCCCGCCTGAAAGTGATGGCTGGGAAGCTTCGATCCAAGTGGATTGGCCCGTTTATTGTTACTGATGTTTTCCCTCATGGTGCAGTAGAAATAAAAAGTGCAGGTAGCAACAAGGTTTTTAAGGTTAATAGGCAGCGCTTGAAGCTATTCCATGAGAGCTCAGTGCCTGAAGATGCAACCGTTGAAGAGCTCTCCTTGGAAGAGCCCACCTACACTACAACCTGATCAGGGAGCACCTCCTCCTTTCCCTCACTCTTATTTTATATTTGAGTTCTTTCATTGAGGATAATGTATGTCTTTAGTGTGGGGGAGGGAACCAATTGTTTTGTTCTTGTTTTGTTTTCCTTGTTTGTGTTGCTTTGTGTCGTATGTGTGTTGAGTCTTGTGTCGGTGAGCTTGTTGGATTTTAATCGAATTTAGCATAGATTGATTGCATGATATGTGTTGACTGTTGATGATTTCCCCCTAGGCTTTGGAAATTGAAAATTGATCCCCATGCGAAAAATTGAAAATTGAACTTTGAGATATTCTGTTGTGATTGCATGATTTATGATAAGTTTGGGGTGAAGGGATGCACACACTAGGGATTGAATCTCGGTCAAACAAATTGCAAAAAATGTCCAGGTGAGGATTTGAGCCTCCAACATGTTTTTAATTGTGAGAATCACTTTTAAGCTGCACTTTCCCGGATTTGCTTGAATCTATTCATGGTTTGCATGCTTATGTGGTTGCATCAAATGATTTAGGCAATTTTCTTTGAAATAACTACTTGTCCTGAAAGAACCATCCCTAATGCATGTTCCCTAGTTAGCCACCTTGAGCCTAATAAGCCTATTGTTTCTTGATGACCCTACTTTATAAGCCAAAAATCTGGAAAAACCATGTTAACCCGATCTTAGGATTAGGAGAGCATGGAAGCTTAGCAAGAGAAGGGTTGCAAGAAACTAAGTTTGGGGTGGCTGCAAGGTTCGATATGTCATTCTGGGTTGAGAAAAAGAAAAAAATGAAGGTTGGAGCCAAAGGCAAAGAAAAAAAAGAAAAAAAGAAGAAAATAACAAATTGTCAACAAAAAAAAAGGGGGTATTGGAAGAAAAAGACTGTAGTCACCCAAAGCAAAAAGAAAAATGGAAAAATGAATTTGAGTGGAAGTTCAGTGTGTCAAAATGCTCATGCTCTCTTAGTTCCTAGGGACTTAATTCTAGTACCTTTGAATATCCTACCTTTAGCCAGGCCCCATTACAACCTTTAAAAGACCTTTTGATGTTGCATGCATGTTCTCGTGGGAACTTTGTTTGAGACGAAAATCAAATTCATGGGAAGTGCTCTTGAAATGTGAAATTGAGTGAAGAGTTGATAGCCTAGACAAATTGAGCGAATGAATGAAATGTTAAATGCCCTTTTGAGGAAGGCAATTGTTTGAAATTGGCGATCTCCCTTTTGTGTGTAACTTGGATCCCTTGCTCAGATTACTGATTGCATGAATGATGGAATTCTCAATTGTTTAAAGTAAATGAATGTGGGGATTACATTGTTGCAAAGGGGGAAAGCATTGAAGAAAAATTGTTTTGATAAAATTGCATGAAATTTGTGCGAAATTGGTTGAATCCTTAAATCTTGCCAAGTTTGAGTCTTTTTAAGTTTTAGTTTACTTGGGGACAAGTAAAGTTTAAGTTTGAGGTATTTTGATAAGCCTCTGGCTCGACTAGTTTTATAACTAGTAAGACCATGGCTTTTGCATTAATTACTCGAGTTTAATCTCATTTTCGCCCGAATTTGGATTTAATTGTCCTCAAGCAAAATTTTGAGATTCTTAAGTAGTTTAGGACATTTTAGTTAATTTTGAGTCAAATAAAGCATTTACTGCTATTTCATGTTTTTAGGTTAATAAGAAGAGCAAAAAGGGAAGGACTCTTGAAGCAGAAGCCATCACGGCCAGGCCGTGACACTGGTCATGGCCGTGATGAGCCACCCATGAAGATCAGAGAGCATCACGGCCCAGCCGTGATGACCATCACGGGCGTGATGAGAAGACCCTGAAAGTCAAAAAGCATCACGGCCCAGCCGTGATACCCATCACGGGCGTTATGAGAGAACCCTGAAGAACAGAATTGATCACGGCCTAGCCGTGATGGAGGTCACGGTCGTGACAGATCAACACCCAAAGTCAGAAAGCATCACGCCTGGCCGTGATTGGTATCATGGCCGTGACAGACTGGAATTTGAATGCACGCCCTTGGCAGAATGCGTCACGGCCTGGCCGTGATAGCCATCACGCCCGTGACGCGAATCCTGATTTATAAAAAGCACTCAGGGCAGACGTAAATCATATACAATTTTCATTGTTTTTAGTCTATTCCAAGGTTTTGTATCATGTTTTGTGATGGAGAACTAATCACCAGGGATTAGTCTGCTGTAATCGGTTTCCGCCGACACTTGAGGTTCCATAATTCCCGATCAATTTGTTTGTCTCTTTCAATATTATGTTGTATGCCTTGTTTGCTTAATTCAAGTTGTATAGGATAAGTATTGATTTATTTCGATGATTCCATGTTTCTATACCTTGATCGCGTTTGCTTAATTTGTGTGTGTTGATCGTGTTTGCTTAATTCACGAGCGCTTCATTCCGTTTGCTTAATTCGGAAATAGGAACATGTATCTCGTAGTGTCGATTGCGCTTGTTTAATTGCCGCTACAATCGAAAAGGGATTAGAATCCGCTCAAAGCTTGGATTTTATGTGAATCGATGATAGTTGGGAACCCGAAACAGCAGATTAATCGTTTCATTTATTGATACTCACTTAATCGCACTGTTTTTCTTAATCAACTCTCCTCTCGCTGAATCTAACCCCCCCAAATTGATTCGTAGGTTAATAACAATCCAAGAGTCCTTGAGATACGATACTCGAGTTGTCGTTCCCTAACTGCAGTTTTTTTTAATCACTCGTTCTTTTTGACCCGTGTGCGACAGCGGATCACACACCAACTCCTCTTGCAATAGCAAAGATAATTTTGGGCGTCCAATACTCTTGGGGAAATCCAAGTATATGTATCCAGCATTGCACATTGGATTGTTTTACCATATTTGGATTAAAGTCAAGGGACCAAGAAAACAACAGTAAAGAACTAGGGTTGATATTCCAAGCACCAACAGCAAGCACCTTCCTAAGATCTTCAACTGAAGCAAAGGAGAATTCATAATAGCCTCTCCCAATAGGGATTAATTTCCAATGACCAATCGGCTGCCAAAGCTTCAATAATTTCTCACAAAGGTCATTTACTCTTAATGGCGCCTCTCCTATAGCAAGAACCAATCCACCATGAAGGTTGTTCTTGCAGCTTTCAATGCATGCCTGGTACTCATCCTCTGGGATTTTTACTGCTAAGGCATCACATTTCATGTAAGGAATAGGTAGCTGACTAAGAGGGATGTCGCAAGTATTCTTAAGCACCTGAGCTTAAGTCATGGTAGGTTGAGGTGGAGGGGACGAAGAAGTTGAGTTGGGAGGTGTCAAAGGAGGATGAGAAGGTGAAGTAAAGGAAGAAGAGGGTGGAGGAAGGATGGATTTAGGGAAGAGATCATGCCATGCAGTCATGATGCAAAGGATGCATCAATCAAGCAACACGAAGAAGAAGCTCCAAGAAAGCATTTTGTAACAGTCTGATTTTAATTATGTTGTTCAACCGGTTAAAATATAATTAAATTATTTTTTAAATTTGAGATTTATAAAGTGTTTTTGATTAAAATAAAATCTATTAATAGTCTACTTTACGGTAGAGGGTTACGGTAAAATTTTCAGTTGAAAATTCAGACGAAAGCCGGTCTCCGTTTTCACTGTCGGTACAAGTGTACTGTGCAGAAAACCTAATTTTCACCCGTGAACGAGATAGTTAGTGTTTTTATTATGTTTCCTTCAACTTTGATTATTTTGAAAATTTTCATTCAAAAATAAAATACATTATTTTATTCGGGTGAAAACGTTGGAAGAATTACGATCGGAAATGCAACCGGGTACGAAATGGAGCAGAATATGAGACATAAAAGGCTTGAGGTGAGATGAGGGAGTGAGGTGACTCACTAGAGGTATGGCCTAAGCTACCTCCTAAAAAGTGGTCATGATGGGCTTTTTGAAATATATCATATTATATTCTAAAAACCTATTTTTTCTCTTTCCTCTTCAACCAAACAAGGCACAAGGTCAAAACTTGTTCTCCAAGCTCATTCCACTCTCCTCAATTTCGTGCCACCCTCTCCCCTCTCTATATATACCCATTTCATTTTCACTTCATCATCTTCCTCCTTCAACCTCCATTAAACCTTCATCTTCTTCTTTCTTCTAAAAGTTCAAGCTCCTAAAGCTTTAGTTTTTATTCATCTTTTCTACTTAATTTCTTCATTAAAGTTCTTCCTTATACTAAGGGTAATTCTCTCATATGAATCTTTTTGCAAGTTTCATCTTTTATTTCTTAGTTTACTTTATGTGTTCTTTATATGCTTTAAACTTCTAAAATCTCTATAAAATGGTAGAAAACTCCTTTTGAGTTGAAACCACTTTCTATAGTCTTGTATTAACTTATATTTTCACATACTAAGAGGTTATGTAAAACAAAAATCTCTACCTATCTCTTCCAATGAAGGCCGAATGCTTGCATTTGTGACCTAGGAAGTTTTTGTTTCAACTTTTGGAATATGATCATGTGATTGAGTTTCTAACTATCCATTGATCTTAAATCTATAAATCTTGGAAGTTTTGATAGCTTGTTCCTATGATGGCTGAAAATATGAATAAGTAAGCCTAGGATACTATGTTTCAACTTTCCAAGTATGATAATGGATTTAGAACTCTTAATACCTTGTGACTCTAAACCTAAGAGTTATTGTTAAACAAAGAATATTTTTTCCTCATCATCCTATGATGGCCGAAACTTAGTGTTTAGGTACTAGGATGTTTGAGTTTTTATTTTTCCAAAATGATCATGGACTTAAGCTCCATAAGATATTTGGATGCTAAGTCTAAGAGATTGGAAAGTTTAAGAATTTATAACTTGTTTATTATATGTTATTAAAGCTAGGATGTATTACTTTCATTTTTCCAAGATGAACATGGACTTGAGCTCCATAAGATATTTGGATGCTAAGTCTAAGAGACTGGAATGTTTAAGTTTCCATTGTTTTCCAAAATGATCATGGACTTGAGCTCCATAAGATATTTGGATGCTAAGTCTAAGATATTGGAAAGTTTAAGGATTTCTAACTTGTTTATTCTATGTTATTAAAGCTAGGATGTATTGCTTTCATTTTTCCAAGATGATCATGGACTTGAGCTCCGTAAGATATTTGGATGCTAAGTCTAAGAGATTGGAAAGTTTAAATTTCCATTGTTTTCCAAAATGATCATGGACTTGAGCTTCATAAGATATTTGGATGCTAAGTCTAAGAGATTGGAAAGTTTAAGGATTTCTAACTTGTTTATTCTATGTTATTAAAGCTAGGATGTATTACTTTCATTTTTTCAAGATGATCATGGACTTAAGCTCCGTAAGATATTTGGATGCTAAGTCTAAGAGATTTGAATGTTTAAATTTCCATTGTTTTCCAAAATGATCATGGACTTGAGTTCCATAAGATATTTGGATGCTAAGTCTAAGATATTGGAAAGTTTAAATATTTCTAACCTATAAATCCTATGAAGGCCGAAACTAGAAGGTTATGGACCTAGGATACTTTGTTCTTATTTTTCCAAAATGATCATGGTTTTGAGCTCCTTAATACATATGGATGCTAAATCTAAGAGATTGGAAAGTTTAGTGAATGCTAGCCTATTTTACTTGCCTTGGCCGAATACCTTAAGTTTATAACTTAGTGGGATTTTAATTCAACTTTGTTAAGTGATCATTGCTTATGAACTCCTAACACTTAAGGATCATAAATCCATGAGTTGTATAATTTTCGGGAATCTCTAACCCTAAGAACTAGTCTTGGCCAAACCTATACCTTGTGGTTTAGTGTTCTTGTTTGATTTTAACTTGTGATTTTGTGTTCATAACCTTAGACTTCCATCGCAGAGGAAACGAGGACGTTCGTGGTATACCTCTTCGAGCATCTAATCTCCTTACCTTCACAAAAGGTGGAGTTAGTACTTTGTGGTGTGACAACGAAGAGCTTCGAGTTCAGGAGTCCGGTGATAACCCAGGTGGGGGAAAGAATCAACCTATTGTCGGAATCGATAAGTAGTATATTATATAATAATTGTGTAGGGTGACCTAAACCCTACTAGTAGTCGAGTAATCGACAAGACCAAAATCACATTGGCAACCTTTTCTGAAAAACCAATGGCGATTCGGGGATTGTAGGTTTATCGATATTAGGTTGATTTTATATTGTTGATGGTTGATTTGATTTTATTACCTTTATTGAATTGATTTTGTGCTATGTTGGTGATATGGGAATATTTCGGTTGATATTGTGTTATGCATGATCTGCCTGGTTTGTATTATTATGCTTAGTGGTTTTTTTAAGTATAGATATAAATGTTGTCAAAGAGATGATTATTTTGGGCGTGAGTATAATAATGATTTAGAAGTGCCTAACCTAGATGATGTATGTTAAAGAGGTGTTATGGTATAGAATATGTGTCAAGTTCTAATGAAAGGTTAAGGCACTAGGATGTTATTAAAACGGGTTGGTGAGATTCAAGTATAGGTGTTGTTGTCCACAACCGTGTAATGGTAATATAATACACAAGGACAAAAGTGTATTGGTAATATAATACACAAAGACAAAAGTGTATTGGTAATATAATACGCAAGGACATCTGTGTATTGGTAATATAATACACCGTGTATTGGTAATATAATACACGTAAAACACTTCTGTATATTGGTAATATAATACACGTAAAACACTTCCGTGTATTGGTAATATAATACACGTAAAATCAAGAGTTCTCGCGAGACCACTTCCACCTTAGGAAATAGGTGTACTATGGTGTCTTTGAGTAGCATGAGATTGGGGGTAGAGGATGATATATTAACTTGAGAGTGATCTGTTAGTTATGTGCGTTGTTTATCTGTGACAATTACTGTATGATTTACTATGACTCTTTTCTGCTTTTTTATGATAGAATTGTTTCTTATTCCCTATGTTTCTTTATTTTTGTGGGTTACTTTGGTTTACGTTAGAAGACCCGATGGATGGTTATGTTACTGAGGAGCTGGACGAAAATTTGTATGAAACGAAGATTGTTGAGGAGTTGGATGGAATTCCTTACAAACCGGATGCTGAGGGTCAAGCTGTGATCCATGTCGATTAGAGTATAGACATTATGGCCAGTGTGTCTAAGGAGCATTTTTATATTTTCGCTAAGTATGTCTGTTATTAAGTTTATGCCCGTGAGGGATCCTACTGAGAGGATACCCTCAACAGTGTTTTGGTATTGTAATGAACAACTAAGTGTGTATTTACATATGTTAAAGTTATTGTGTTTTAAATTTGTAGAAGTTATATGATAATTAAATAAGTTTTTAATTTTTACGTATTTTCACGATAAGCGTGCGATTAAGAATTGATTTAAGAAGGTAATTATTCTAATAAAACACTGGTGCACAACGGGGTGTCTCACATTTCGGGTTTCTTGTTCACGTCAAGAAGTGTGTTTACTTCCAAAAATGTAAATCAGATGTCAAATCTCATTAGAGATACCTCAAACTAGTATATAGAAAACAATTTACCATAGGCTTGCTTACATATCACATCTTCACCATGGTGTCTGAAGCAAATACAAAAATCCAAGGGTTTTGAAGGGGTTGTAATGAGGCTTAGGTAAGGGTAGAATTGAAAAGGGATTGCAAAGGCTGTAAAATTGAAGGCATTATACAAACTTATCCATTCAAGTGTCGGATCAACTAAAATAAGCTCTACAATTCTCTCGTTTCAAGACACAAAACCAAACAATTTGTCAATCCCTTCTTTCTCTTTGCTATTTTTTTTCTTTTTCAACTTCTCGATCCATTTTTTTATTTATTTTTTTTCTCATTTTTTTGATTAGATGAAAGGGTCAAGAATACTGAATTTTCAAACAATTTATCGCAATATCCACAATTTTAACAGAAATTTCATGCAAACAAATTCATACAACCCTTCAATATAGGGTTAAAAAAAATCATTGGAGAATCAACAAAAGAAGGCTGAACAAGGCTTGTATTGTGGTTCTCGTGGCTCAAGTGGGTTCTCTAATGGTAATAATTAAGGTGGCACTTTAAGGTCAAAAGGTGGTAAAACTAAATGTTCTTATCATTTTGATGCATCTAATTAAGCAATGCGGTTGCTAAATGCATAATAAAGCAAGTTATGGAAAAATCAATCCATACACGACAATCACACAATCAAATGAATTAGAACATAATTTTATTTTATTTTTTGATAAGATAAAATATATTGATGAGAAGTAAAAGGATACAACCCGTATACAAGAAGTAGCCTAAGGATAAGCATCTGTAACTAAAATACTAAATCATCTTCCGAAAGTATTCATATTACAATGTTCAAAGCCAAAAGCCCTTCAAAATAACCAAAGTAATAAACTAGAGAAAACATCACCGTCAACACCAATACATCACATTAAAAACCAATATTCATAACCAAAAACCATCATATACTTCATTGAGCAACAAGCACGGAGACCACCAAAAAAACCAACCAGGGAACCATCTTATGCAAGACTCCCCAAAGACTCAAACGTCCAAGCCAGAAGTGGGATACCAGAATGAAGAGAAGCAACCAAAAGTTAGTGATATTTACTAGCTAAACAAACCAAGCGAAACAGAACCCAAGGTAAAGAGGTAATCAAGGCGGACATATAACCACAGCAAAGGGGCCTAGCCTACACCAAAAGACAAACACCCACAGGAGAGAAGCATCCTAAAAAATAAGGGAAGCCATCCCCAAACTCAAAGGAGAAGATCTCAACAGCAAATGAAACCCAACAACATAATAGCACCAATCAAAGTGATAGTAACAACATCAAATGATGAATTGTTGCACTTAAATCACAATACACACCATCCACCCCAGGATGTTACAGATCAATTCCAAGAACCATAAGGAAAGTACATGACATTTAAAATATCCAAAACCATCATAAGAACCGAAAGAAAGCTCATAACCCATCACCTGCAATCACATATCCTCAAGAAATAAACAAAATCCAGTTAACCTTACAATCCATATGCTGAGATCTAAACCAAAAAACCAAGTAGCCAATAACGTGTAACCAAAAACCAGACAAGACAGAAGAGATGAGCTCACTTTAGTGTAGCACTCTCACTCATTTGTGTGCCCATTGAGTAACCCGACACTCACCATATTTCACTCACACTCACCCCCTAGAAAAGGATCTTGAAGTCCAATGGTGATCACAAACCTCCAAAATACATGCAAGTACTTTGAAACATATCCAAAGCAGAAAAACATCATGAGCAAACTGTCAATTAGTTAGAACATAAAACAAAAACTCTCCTTTTTTCACTCAAATTTTTTACCCACCCGTTGTTTAACCCCCAAAAACCTTTTCAGTGTCTCTCTCCTTTAACTCTCAACCACTCAGGAACCAAGAAATGTAGTCCACTTGACAAAGACCATAAGTAATGGCTTTGCTTCTTTTTGATTTCACCTGACAAAAAACATAGCACCAGCATTTAAAATGTTAGATAAACTTATTAAAATCCAACCCTACTTCAACCCCTAAACACCACCAAGTCTAAACCTTAATCTTAAGGCATTCCAACGGGTTGATACACCAGGCCTCAAAACCTATTTTCCAATCCTTATCTACCACCAACCAAGACCACGCTATACATTTTATCAAGTCCAAAATCCTCACCATATCAAAGTGCGCGTCAGCGAAAATAATAGCATTTCTCTCCAACCACAATGACCAAACTAACGCATGCCATAAAACCAACCCTCTCCTCCTACATTTTTTCCTTACAAAGAGACTCTTATACTGCTTATAGAGCTCCCCGACAGTAGAAGGAAAAATTACCCCGAACCCCAGCCACACTTACATAATACTCCAAACATTATTACTGTAAGGCCAATTTAGGAGAAGGTGATTTGAAGTTTCCAAAGCCACATCGCAAAACACACAAGATAGGTCCTGTTGAGCATTAAGCACCTGCCTCGCACCTAGATTCATTTTGGAAGGGATTATATCCCTGAGGACTTTCCAAGAAAAGGATAGAACTTTTTGAGGAGCCTTCACCTTCCAGAACTGTTTAAAAACCCCATGCAGTTCTAAACTACCACCCTGATCCGAACCCTGACACTTCTGTTTAAGCCACTCATAAGCTGATTTAACCGAGTACGACCTCGAGTCGTCCATAACCCACTCCCAAACATCATTTTGATCACTCAATGGGCCAATCCCATTAACGATGTCCAGAAGTTCTGACATCCCTAGTTGTTCCCATGCAAAAAGATTTCTCCTCCAGTTTAAGGACCATTTCCACTTATTATCCATCCAAATCCCAAGTTGCTCTATCTCTTTATTTTTGTCCTCAAAAATTAAGTAAAGACTCGAGAATAGGTCCTTAAAGCATATAGGACCCAACCACACATCTTCCCAGAATCTTATCTTATATCCTCTTCCTAGCTTTCGCTTCAGACCCAACTAGAACCAATCAACCATATTATTTGTTCTTCCTAACCTGCTAATAGCCTTCCACCAAGCAGAGCTTTTAGCATAACCTTGTCCTGTTTCTATAGATACCAAGCCCTTTGGTTCAATCCCATACCTAGAAACCAAAATCTCTCTCCAGAGACCATTCTCTTCTTTTAGGATCCTCCATCTCCATTTAGCCAGCGGCGCCAAGTTAAACCAATCCAAATTCTTAACACCCAAACCACCTTCCTCTCTTGATTTACATACTACCTCCCATATAACCCAAGCTATTTTCCTTTTTTCTCCACTTCCAACCCACAAGAACTCCCTTTGTATCCGGATAAGAATTTTCAGAACTTTTTTGGGAATCCTCAAGAAGGAGAGAAAATATATGGGCAGACTATTAAGCACTGAATTTATTAAGGTGATCCTCCCCCCAAAGGATAAATGTCTGCTTTTCCAAGCTGCCAGCCGCCTCTCCAAGGAACCTATAACAGGTTTCCAAGTTGATAAGCTCCTTGGATTGGCCCCCATTGGAAGGCCAAGGTACCTAAATGGCAATGCCCCTCTTCTACAGTTTAGGAACTCCTCCGCTGAGCACAAGAATGATTCCTCCACATTAATTCCTAACACCCTGGTTTAATGAAAATTGACTTTTAAGCCTGAAACCAATTCAAAACATCTTAATACTGACTTCATCACCCATAGGTTGTCCCAACAAGCTTCACCTAGCAGCAGAGTATCATTTGCATATTGAAGAATAGACACCTTGGTATTATTACTGCCCACCTTAAAACCTTTGTATTTTCCTTGTAGAACCTCATTCCTCATTAGCCTACTCAATCCTTCCGCTACCATTAAAAACAGAAAAGGTGCCAGTGGATCCCCTTGTTTTAGACCTTTTGGAATTGACACCTCCTTCGTCGAGCTACCATTTACCAAGACTGAACATTTCCCTGAAAAAACACATGCTCTGATCCATTGTCTCCATTTATCACAAAAGCCAAATCTTCCCATCATATAGTCCAGAAAATTCCAATTTACCGAATCATAAGCTTTCTCAAAATCAACTTTAAGAATCAAGCACTTTTTCTTTGCCTTCCTTGCAAAATCCATGACTTCATTTATCACAACAACCACATCCAAAATGTTCCTATTTGCAAGGAACGCAGACTGATTACAAGAAATAATAGGGTCCAACACTTTCTTAAGTCTACATGCAAGTAACATGGAAATAATTTTATACAGGTCACCCAACAAGGAAATCTGTCAAAATTCACTAAGACATTGTGGATTGTTAATCTTTGGAATCAGTGCTACAAAATACGATGAGAAACCCTCAGGTAACTTCCCATGTTCAAAAAACTCATTTACCATCACCCCAATCTCAACCTTCAGTAAATCCCAGAAACTCTGGAAGAACTTGAAATTAAAACCATCCGGGCCTGGGCTTTTGTTACCTTCAAATCTTTCTATAATTAGAGCATAATGTAATGAAAGCTGATAGGCTCAAAAACTTACATTAGGTTATGTGTATCAAGTCCCATGCACTTTTCATCAAAATCACTTATCAAGAACAACCACTCAATTTGTAGAGAACAAGGACCCAACTATTCATGCTAATCTCCTATTGCATCTTGACCTGAAGGCAAAAAATTCATGGCGGTATTAGGACAAACTCAAATTTTACTTGAAAACTAAAGCAAAAGCTATTTCATCTTGTTCAAATCAAAATAAAAAAAAACTCATGCCTCTAGGTCCATTTGGTTCAAAGGAGGAGAGGAATTTAAATGGATGAGAGGGAAAGGGAGTGGAAGTGAAGGGAGGGATTTTAATTAGATATTGGATTTGGTTGAGGGGAGGGGATTGGAGGGATTTTAATGGTGGGGAGAGATTTTAAAAGAATTCATGTTTGGTTCACAAGGGGAGGAGAGGGATTTTAAAGAAAATTTACTTTTACACTCTTATAATTTTGGATTCCTAAATATACAAGTAAGAATATTTTAGCCAATTCATTTAAAATGTTTAAAATCCACTCCCTCCAAAAAATTGAACCAAACATGAAAGATTTGAAGGGAAAAAAACCCTCATCTCCCTTCCAACCAAACATTATGTAAAACAGAGGACGGAAAAAAAGATAGGTACA
Source organism: Sophora flavescens (assembly GCA_030762895.1). NCBI lineage: Eukaryota > Viridiplantae > Streptophyta > Magnoliopsida > Fabales > Fabaceae > Sophora > Sophora flavescens. Next base: position 113,268,671 of record CM061064.1, on the reverse strand, counting down.
CTAAAAATTTGGAAACCTGGATATTCTCCAAGAAAATAAGGGGCAAAAATAAAAACATATTAATTTATTATTTTATTGCTTTATTTTTTTATTTTGTTTTTTGGTGAACTCAGGTATCCTCCGATCGGGAGTCAGAGACTAATCCTGAGGTACTGCGATCCATACTAATAGACAATATTTGCAAAGGCATACCCAAGACAAATTAGCAAACACTTATTTTATGCCGGCACCCACTAATCCAGCATAATGAAAAGAAGTGATTCATGGAAAGAACCAAAAACGAAATGGCCTATTTACACAGAGTGCAAAGGGAGTTGGGGACCAAAGAAAAGAAGAGCAAAGGATTGCACGGTTAGTTATTGGAAAGATAATTCCATCTATGCCATTAATGAAAGTTGGCTTCTAAGGTGAGGAATCCCTCACTCATGAGGGAGCTTTAATCATCATTGGATATATTTATTAAATAAGTAATGGTTGAGATTAAGTTAGTGTGACAGGATGTTCCTGTTGGACCAAAAGGGCACAAGAAAAACACTGAGACCATGCAAATGCTTCGAGCTTTGGAACTTTTCAACACAACCTTCGTCCTAAAATGCCCTTGAATCTGCTCCCTAGTCCCAAGTAACGTGAGATAAAGAAAGAATGAAGGGGGTAGGAGTCGGCAAGGGCATGTGATCGAGAGAAGAAGCGGACATGGCGGACATGGTGAAAGAAGAAGACGAGAGTGAATTGAAAATATCGTCGCTCCGGAAGGAGACAGAGACGGTGGAGAAGCTCGTCGAGAGGGGTTCCCGTTCCGGTGTGGTGTTGTGTTGTTTCTTTGTTGTGTTGATGGGAGAAGATGATAAGTAACATGGATTCTGGAAATAAAATTATTGGATATTTGACAAATTAAAACCTGCTTAAACTCAATGTCCGATCTTGCTACAGAAGCCATCGTTCCCATGTTTATTTGTTAAAGTTGTAGTTGTCTTGTCGTTTAACTTATGCCTGGACTTAATTAAAGGGAGAGACATTAGAACCCAATTCCCAGTTAAAATTAACTCAATTGTTAGGGGAAATAGCAGTAAAAGATGGAGTAGATTAATTGTATGCACTGTGCAGATGAAAAAAGGGGGTCCTCACTCATCACAAGTCAGAGATGCGGAGAGTAACAAAGGTGATTATATGGTTACCTTTTGTAACTAGTCATTTTGGCTCCATTATGGGACATTAACTCCTAATCACATGCGGAAATAAATTTAAAAAAATTTTATTGGTTGCTTTCGGAAAAACTCCTATTATTTTCATAAGTCTGAAAAATATGTGGAAAACACAATAGTACAAACTATATCATATTCACCAACATACATAGATTGATTTTATTCAAAAGCAAACTCTTCTATAATGTACAGATTTCTCTTGAAAATACTTCATTATTCACAACAGAATTTCAAAATGTTTTCAACCACATAAACTGACTTTCTCAAAACACAACCCCAAAGGAAAATATAAGATGGTCACTCTACAAAACAACAACTGGAAAGAACTCTGTAGTTCTTACCATTATAATCATTGACAACCTCTTCATGGATCGGGATTTATATCCCTGAGTGAGGTTAGGAACTTCTCGGCACCACCTGCCCTAGCATACCAGGGTATATCGGCAAGAAACCAGGAAAACCTGATATATTGTAAGGATGAGATATCAATATATGGACGAATTATGACGACTACATGTACCACAAACATACAAGCAACAAGAATAGATAAGTATACATATTCAACATAATTTTTTTAAATAAAAGCATAGTATCAAGCAAATCATTGTCGTTCTTGAAAACATATGACACTTCTATATTTCAACAATCTTTCCTAATCTCCAGAGACCCCAACTCCATGCAGTTTAAAAAAAACAGTGAGCTGATCAGGCTCAAATAGCCAACACATGGCACTCAAATAGCCAACACGTGGCACAACATAATTCCCATAGCAACTGTCCAACTCAAGGCACAGTCATCAACGCATATGGGTTCCAGAGCACACCGTCCTACACAAGGCACGGTGAACAAGGCTCATGGAAATCATGGTCCATCAAGGCACCAATGATACACCGTCGCATGAGATACCTTTCCCTTCAAGGGATTCACACAAAACTTTTTCGGCACGTCTGCCAAATGCATGTAAAAACATTTTATTCTCGCAGCTTTTCTTTGTGTTTCATTCTTTCCCTATCGAGGCTCAAGCCTCACGACCATCCATAGATTTTCGACGTTTTAAAACTTTCATTATCAACACAGGACGTTTTAGTCCGAGTGTCCAATCCCAACAGTCCTAAATCTGTGCACTAGTCTTAGACTTTGTGGTCGTAGAAAAGCAGTTTTCACCTTTTTACCATGTTCACCACATTTTATCACATCTATAGGACACACAATCGACAACAAAGTGTATAGGACACACCGTCCACAACAACGTTTATAGGACACACAGTCCACAACAACGTGTATAGGACACACAGTCCACAACCAAAAGTAGTAACCATTATTATCAAATAATGGCTCAAACAAAGAGTTGAGAGAGGGTCTTTAAATCAAGCTTGTGAAAATTTAACAAAAACACCTACTTGACTCTATATAGGGTTTAGGCCACCCTATTAAAAATGGGTTTCAAAACTTTTTCTTATACATGCAAATCAATAGGATGAAAGTAGATGTGAGTATGAGTTCATGAAAAATTGGTTTTTTATCAAAAAGATTTTTCTAGGATTTTCTACGAATTTTTTAGTGAAATGTTTGAACATGCAACTATGAAAGAGCAACATGTATGTAAATGGAAAGAAAATTTTTGAGAATATGAAGAGTAAGGAAGAAGAATTATACCATTGATGATGAAGAGAAGATGAAGATGAGCAAAGGTCGTTAGGCTCCTACGAGTAACAATGAAGAAAAGAGTGAACAAGAGAGCAAGTAGGTGAGTGTGTGAGTGAGTGAACAAAAAGTGAGAAGAATATGAAGTATGGTATTTATATAAGAGGGGGGAGAGAGATGCGCAGTGAGTTGAGAGTTTAGGAGAGGATTTTTAATTTTTTTTATTAAATTAAAACTTGATTTTTAATTAAAATAATGGGTAACTTGTAAAAATCAAATAAAATGATGGTTTGTAATAAATATAATCATTATTCACATCAAATCAATCAATTCATTTTCACATCAAGTCTTTCAATCTGTACCTAATATATTTAAATAAATTTTGTTCGTCCCGGTTCCATTTGTTTTCCGTCTGTGAAAATCGATCGTGTTTTCCTTTGTTAATTTTCCACCCGAAAAATTTTTATATTGTAAGAAAATTTCTAAATTTATGGAAATGGTTATAATTGAGTTAGGAAAAATAAAAAAAATCTTATTTTACGGTTCGACATTCATTTTCCGGGCCAATGCAGTTTTACTGACAGTGAAAACACAGACCGGGATCGTCTGAAATTTCCACAGGAAATTTAATAGTAGTTTCCTACTATAAAATAGATTATGAAAATAATTTTGGTTTATTAAAATAATTTTCTCAAATTTAAAATACTAAACACACTTATACACAGATTATTAAGAAATAGAAAAATCGAGATGTTACACCTCATGAGTGAGGAATTTATTTGCTCCCTCACCCTATAAGCCACCTTAATGGAAAACATTGTTTCCAGTGTTTTTTATGATTTTGGGATCATAAATTAAAAAACTGAACAAAAACATTTCATGGATGTTCTCATAGGCTGATTCTAGGGTAGGAGACCACGTCATGTCTCCCACCATGAGTGAGTCCTCATTTGCAAAAATAATTTATTTTTCACTCCTTTCCCTTCTCTCTCACAGTTTCACCCTCCTTGTCTCTCCTCCGGCACCCACCCCCATTGCCTATCCCCCCCCCCCCCCCCCCCCCTCCCCAACGATCACCTCTTCACCTCATGGAACCCGACAGCCCCAACATCGACAAAGACAATGAGACTCCAGAAGGAGCGGAACAATCATTGGCGACAGTGGTGTCGACTGTATCCTTCGACGACGACAGCAACGAGTGATACCAGAAGGAACGGAACCTCCGACAATGGAGGCGGTGTCGAGCGGAACCTTTGAAGCTGCCACATGGGCATCGGCAAAGCCACTGTGTCTAAGTTGTTTAAGAAAAGTTGTTTCTTTGCTTAAGATTCTGTACTTTTGTTATAATTTTGGTTAATCTTTGTTCTCTACTGGTTGTTATTTAGCTTTTTTGGGTTCACTTTTTGTTTTTATTTTATTCAAAGTGAAGAGCTTTATTTGGTTCAATGTTGTTCAGAAGGGATTCATTGATGGTGCGACAGCACCGCTGCCTAAAGGGACTTTTGAAGCCACCACCTGGGCATAGGCTACTAAGCTGGATTTACAGGTCTCATCGTTGGGGTCGATTTCAGTGTACTTCTGGAGGGAAGCATAGGTGGCGTGTCAGTTAGAATAGAAGAAGAATAGATCGGTGTTGGAAGTGCAATGGCTAGAAGAGAAAGTAACCTTGCTTTTGTGAGGTGAGGGGCAAGGGGAGGGGAGGGGTGAGGGAGTGGGAGAGAAGGGGATGGGCTGATAGGAAAAGTAAAACAATTCAGGGAGTAAAAAATAAATTTTTTATTGCAAAAGAAGACTCTCTCACAGTGAGCAAGCATTATATGCTTGCTCACCCTGGAATTTTCATGTTCTCATATTTCTGTTTTAAAAACTAAATAACAGAAGATGTTTTTAGAATAATTTTTACAAAATAATCATGTCAAGCAGGTTCCTTTGTTCTTTGGTTTTTAAAAACAAAAAAAAAAACTATTTTTAAAAACAGTAAACAAACATGTTGAAACTCACTTTAAAGGTGTTTTTTTTTCACAAGTAAGCATTAGTCATTTTTCTTTTGGTTATTTTATAATGAATGAACAATGTGCTTAATTTTGTTCAATTAGCTTTTGTACGATTAAGGACGAGAAAAGTAAAATTGAGAATAGGAAGGGAAGATGATCATATGCATATATAGACGGTAAAACAAGTATGGCACATCACAAGTATGGATGAAGGTTTTTTTGTTGGAACCTAGGTATACACTCACACTCTTGGAAACACAGCAATGGAAAGGAGAAAGAAAATGATTGAAGAGAATAGAAGAGATAGATAAAAAGAACTCTATGTAAACTGAATGATACTTCTCTGTTATTAAAACTTTCATAATGATCACAATGCACACTTTCACACTTTGCACATTTTCCTCTCTATTGCACACTATCACCAAGTCTATTTATAGACTTCTAAACTTCACTTTATCTAACTAACACAAGCTTACAAATCTCAACAAACTAACTAACTCTTAAACTAACTAACTGAATTAACAAACTCAACACACCTCCCTAATTCAGTTTTGGGAGAGAACAATGATATGCTAATTGCATCACTATGGAGACTAACATCCCAACTATGTTGGCACCCTAGCCTCCATCTATCACTTGCAACATATCATTTGTGTGTTAAATCAGCTAGTGATACAACAGTAAGCTTGGTTCTCAAGTCTCTGAACTTTTCTGGCTTCAGTGGTTTTGCCAATATGTCTGCCAATTGTTCTTCAGTTCTGCAATACTCCAACTTCAATCTTCCTTTGGTTACTTGATCTCTAAGGAAGTGGAACCTTGTCTCTATATGTTTGCTTCTTCCATGTGCTATCGGGTGTTTGGCAAGGTTAATTGCAGACTTGTTATCTACTAATAACTTCATTGCACTAGAGTCCTTTATCTGAATTTCCTGCATCAGTGTGTCCAACCAGAGTGCTTGACAGGCACTCATTGAAGCTGCCACATACTCAGCTTCACAGGAAGACAATGCCACAATTGACTCTTTTTTTGAACTCCAGGAAATCAAAGCCTTTCCACATAAGAAAACATGACCTGTAGTGCTCTTTCTATCATTTTTATCACCACACCAATCTGCATCAGAATATCCCATTAGCTCCTCTTCTCTCCATTCATCTCCATTTGGAAATAAAATTCCAAAATCAGCAGTGCCTTTTACATATCTCAGCACCCTCTTGGCAGCTAACAAGTGTGGTGTTCTTGGCCTTCCCATGAACCTGCTAATCAAGCCAACACTGAAGGCTAGACCAGGTCTGGAATGACAAAGATACCTCAGTGATCCAACTATCTGTCTATAGTAAGTAGGATCTATCAGCTCTTCACTTCCATCCTTCTCGAGGTTTATGCCAGTTTCTGCAGGGGTTGATATAGGGTTGCATTGCATCATTCTAAACCTCTTTAAGAGGTCATTAGCATACTTGTGTTGATGCATGACAATACCTCTTTCAGTCCTCACAAATTCAATTCCTAAGAAGTATGATAACAGCCCTAAGTCTGTCATTTCAAACTCCTTCATCATCTGCACTTTGAACTCAGCTATCTCAGCCTCATTGCTTCCTGTGACCAGTAAATCATCAACATACAAGCACACCAGTAGTAAGTCAGTAGCATTGGTTGTTTTAACAAAAACACCATGCTCTGAATTGCATTTTTCAAAACCACTTTGTATCATGAAGCCATTGATCCTCTTGTTCCAAGCTCTTGGAGCTTGCTTTAAGCCATATAATGCTTTTCTCAGTTTCAGCACTTTACTTTCATGACCAGTTATCACAAAGCCTGGAGGTTGTGATACGTACACCTCCTCATTGATTGGACCATTTAGAAAAGCTGACTTCACATCCAATTGATGCAAGGTCCAGTTTCTCATACTTGAAATTGCTACAATCAATCTCACTATCTCAATTCTTGCAACAGGTGCATAGACTTCATCATAGTCTATCCCTGCCCTTTGCTGAAAACCCTTTGCCACAAGTCTGGCTTTATACTTGATCACCTCTCCATTTGGACCTACTTTGACCTTGTAAATTCATTTGACTGCAATTGACTGTTTCTTTGATGGCAATGGGACAAGTTCCCAAGTTTGATTCCTCTCAATTGAACTCAGTTTATCCTCCATGGCATTAATCCATTTTGGATCCTTCATAGCTTCTTCGAGTGTCACTGGTTCTGCATCACAGAATAGTGCAAATTGCACTAAGTCACCTTCTACTGTTTTATTGGAATCAGGCAACATCTCATAGTCTTGTAGCCTTAGGGGAACTTGTCTCAGTCTCTATGGCCTGTTGCTTTGAGAAACTGCTGTAGGAATCATCACTTCTTCATCAACATTGAGGTCTACTAGTGCCTTTGATTGCAGTTCAATGGCTTCTGTTTCCCAATTCCAGCATCTGTGTTCATCGGTGATCACATCTCAGCTGATAACAATTTTCTTGTTCTTTGGATTGTATAGTTTGTATCCACCAGTTGAATGGTACCCTACAAGTATCAACTGCTCTCCTTTATCATTCAGTTTTCTTCTCAGCTGGTCTGGAATGTGCCTGTAGCTAACTGAGCCAAAAACTCTAAAGTGAGTCACACTTGGCCTGTTCCCACTCCATGCTTCTTCAGGTGTTACTCCATTGAATCTTTTGGTTGGACATCTGTTCAAGATGTATGCAGCAGTGACTGCTGCTTCTCCCCAAAACTGGTTTGGCAGGCTTTTGGACTTCAACATGCTTCTGATCATGTTGACTATGGTTCTGTTCTTCCTCTCTACAGTGCCATTGTGCTGAGGGGTGTATGGAGGAGTGAACTCATGCACTATGCCTTCAGCTTCACAAAACCTGTTAAATTCCTCAGCCACATACTCACCACCTCCATCAGTTCTTAAGCACTTAATTAATAAAGCTACCTCTTTGTTTTTCAACAAGCAATTTAAACTTTTTGAAAGTTTCAAACACATCACTTTTCCTTTTGATCAAGTATAACCACAGCTTCCTGTTTTTGTCATCTATAAAAGATACAAAATACATGTTTCCTCCGAGTGATTCAATCTGAAGTGGTCCACAAACATCAGAGAAAATCACCTCAAGCTTCTGTGAGGATCTGGTTGGCACTTGCTGGTTGAATGCACTTCTTGGCGGCTTACTCTCCAAGCATTCTTCACACAGTTCATTAGGTACTTTTATATGAGGAAGGCCATGAACCATATTGAATCTTTTCAAAAGATTCAAGTCTCTGAAGTTTAGATGTCCAAATCGAAAGTGCCATAGCCATTCATCTCTATTCACAGCAGTAGCTAGGCATTTATGTTCCATTATGCTAATCTCAACCTGAAAGATTCTATTCTTGGTTAATGGAGCTATTAGAATCAGTCTCTTACTATCATCATACACCTTTAAGGCACTGTCCTCCATTCTCATAGTAAAGCCTTTCTCTAATAATTGACCGAGGCTCAGAAGGTTGTTTTTCATACCTGGAACATATAGTACATCTGTAATGAGAGCATGCTTTACATCCTTCCTTTTTATCAACACTGAACCACACCCTTCTGATGTGAGAGTTGTCATCAGCAAACTTGACTTTGCTTTTCAATGAAGCATCAAGTTTTACAAACCAATCTTTCCTTCCTATCATATGAGTGGAACAAACAGTATCTAGGTACCAAGAACCAGTGCTATCACCTTCATTCTTGGTAGTAGCCAGAAGCAGCACTTGTTCTGAGTCATCACCATCTTCCTGTGCAAGTTGTGCTTCATCTCCCCTTGGTTCTCTTTTGTTATTACTCCAGCATTCATCAGCAAAATGGCCCCATTTTGAGCAATTATAACACTACACATTGCTCTTATCAAACCTCTCACCCTTCCTTCTGACACCTCTACCTCGAGAGCCACCTCCACCTCTTCTGTTTTGCTGATCACTGCTTCTCTGGTCTGAGTGACCTTTGTTTGATTCAGATTTGTTCTGGTGCCTTCCCCTGTTAGCCTTCCATCTGCTCCTCCCTTTCTTGTTTCTATTTCCTTCTCTGGATTCTTTTGAGCTTGACTGAGCCTGCAAGGCTTGCTTAGTAATCTTGACTCCAGTTCTTGCATTCCTTTCTTTCTCCCTTTGTTCTTGAGCCTCAAATGCAGCCTATAGGTCCTCAATCTTTAAGCTCTCAAGATCTTTTGATGTCTCAATAAAGACAACAATATGATCAAATTTGGAGGGCATTGATCTTAGAATCTTCTCTACTATCTGTTGATTTGATAGTGTTTCTCCACAATTCTTCATTTGGTTGGTCAGGGTTAGAACCCGGTTGAAGAAGGCTCCAACCCCTTCACTGCTTTCCATCTCCATCAGCTCGTATTGCCTTCTGTATGTCTGAAACTTCACCGTCTTGGTTTTGTCAGCTCCAGCACAAGCCTTTTCAAGAATATCCCATGCCTCTTTTGCAGTAGGAGCCATGGATATCTTTTCAAAGTGTGCAGGATCCACACACTGATGCAATATGAACTGAGCCTTGTAAATCTTTCTTTTTCAGCTCCTTGAATTCATTTTTTTCTTCCTCGGTTGCGTTGCTGCCTGGTTCCTTCACTCCACCTACTGTCATCACCTCCCACACGTCTTGGAAGCCACAGATTGCCCTTATTTGAGTGCACCATTTGTCATAGTTCTTCCCATCAAGAATGGGAAGATTTGCTGGAAAATGACTACTTGATGCAGCCATGATTGTTGCCACGATTTGCAACAAGATCACTCAATCAAGAACACAATTTCTCTCAGGATCTCACAAAGCTCTAGATACCAATTGTTGGAACCTAGGTATACACTCACACTCTTGGAAACACAGCAATGGAAAGAAGAAAGAAAATGATTGAAGAGAATAGAAGAGATAGATAAAAAGAACTCTATGTAAACTGAATGATACTTCTCTGTTATTAAAACTTTCACAATGATCACAATGCACACTTTCACACTTTGCACATTTTCCTCTTATTGCACATTATCACCAAGTCTATTTATAGACTTCTACAATTCACTTTATCTAACTAACACAAGCTTACAAATCTCAACAAACTAACTAACTCTTAAACCAACTAACTGAATTAACAAACTCAACATTTTTCTTGGCTTGGTCAAGATGTGGCATTGCCTCCCAATATTCAGAATTTGTATTTGCAGTTTGGTGGTCTTTTCTCAGTTAGGAAATGCAAACAGCCACTACAACAGATTAGACTTTAGATAGCGTTTCCGTATGCCTTTTAATAGCGTTTGTAACCGCTATCTATGCTACCGCTATTAAAACTCGTTAGCAAAGATAGCATTTAGGAAGTGCTATTAATATGTGACTTTAGATAGTGTTTGTACACGGAAACGCTATCTAAAGTCAGACTTTAGATAGCGTTTCCGTGTACAAACGCTATCTAAAGTCACTTTAGATAGCGTTTGTTAATAACAAACGCTATCTATTCCCCTTTTTTTTTTAATTTTTACATATTTCTTAACTTTTACATCCATTCCTGCATATTGAACTACACCAAAATTCATTTATGCAAAAAGGAGGGAAATCTGTGAGAAATAATAACAAACATATATCAATGAACAAATCTACCAATGTTACTGAACCATCAATGTCAGAAATGTGAAATGTTCAACAAATAACAAGAAACTAATAAAAGTCATTGTACCTGCCCTAATGAACAATGTTACTGAACCATCAATGTCAGAAATGTTCAACAAATAACAAGAAACTAATAAAAGTCCTCCATCACAGTTGGGTAAGCATCCTTAAGGTCAATAACAGCAATGCCCTCTGGAAACTCGTGTATCCTTAAGCATCCTTAAGGTCAATAACTCCATCATTATAAGAGAACCGTTGCCCATCATATTTTACTTTTGGGTTTTTCCTCAGACTGTCAAAAACATCTTTGTTAGCCTTCATGTCAACATAGCATGCTTCATTTATTTGTTTTGGTGTAAAAGCCTGTCGGGTCTGTAAGCAAACACAAGCACCAAATCAATATGGTTTGAACTAAGTGTACCAGGACCAAGAGAAGATAGTACACATCCACCGAGCTAAAGAGAAGGCATGTATATGCTGAAAAAGGTGTATATCAACCACCATTTCCAGATTCATTAGGCATAAAATAAATTAAAGATTGCCAATATAAAAGTATAACCATACGTCCTGTTGGTTGTTATAGAAAACTCCCCTAATGAACTATTTATGAACAAGATTTTGAAATTTAGCATCAATAACCCAATCACCAAAGAAACCAAGTGCTATATACAATTTCATGTAATATTTATAAATTTCCATTCACTTTCTGCATCCTACGAAGCCAAAACATACACTTGTAACATGCATTACTTTGTGATCAAAAGCATTATTCGCATACCAATGAGTATTGCTGCAACTACTGTGATCAATTTGACATAATCAAACGAACTTTTCAACAATATAGCGACACCAATCTTCCTTGACTTTGGATAGTTGAGCAAAGTGGAGTATGTGGAGCATTTGAAGTCGAGGAAATCATGCGACATAAAAATTAAATAAATTAAGTTACAATTGCTAAAACATTTGAACAAATCACGAGTTAAAAGCTAAGTAAACAACATACCGCCATTGGTATTTTAACTTGGTTCTGCAAGATAGTTTCCTTCATGAAACGCATGACATAGTACCCACAACTGTCATTGTTGGGTTGTCTTGGGCACTATAAAAAATAAATAGTAAATCAATATAGTTTTTTTTATCTAATTGCGCATTAAGTTTTTGCAAATGTACCTCTATCTGAATCCATTTAATGTTGGTTGCCATTAAACGCGGCACCTTAGCTCCGATATTTGCACGATAAACTTGCAAAGCACTAATCACAAAATCAAACAGAGTTCATTAAGAAACATATTTTCAATCATCACAAACACACGCATGCTTTTTTTTATTTTGAACCACAACAGCCACAACCCAGTATATGTCAATTCAACACATGTTCTAATGTCAAAAATCAAAAGCACATTAGGACCATGACAACTTGCAACATGTATCTACCATGGAAGCCATTCGACAGAATCATAGAAAATCATAAATATAAAAGCATGCTTACTTATCGAACAGATTCTTTAATTCTGGGCGACCCCTAGGATCAACATTCAAGGGATCCAGATAGTAAATAATCTCTTCAACAATATTTATCGCAAGACAAAGACCCAATGATTCCTACAAAAATGTTGAGATAACAAATCCTAAGCACCTCAACTTTTATGTAATTCATTATTGTGAATTAAGTCCTATAGGATAAGTGACTCATCCAACATTGCACGGCGCTAGAAACAAGGGTTGATATTCTCTTTCTGTAGTTGCAAAGCGGTCAGCTATATACGTTGTCTGTGAATCCCTCCCGAAGAAGCCGTATGTATCTGTTTGATGTGGGGACAAGAATAGAAACCTCCTCGTTCTTTCCTTTGGAAGCAACAATTCTTCATACAAATACCTTCAATTAAAATATAAAAATGGATTACACCAATGACATCAATATTTAAATGGAAAGACTAAAAAAATATTGTACACTTTAAGCCTGATTTAGTACCTGATATATACGGAAATAACGGAGGCAGATACCCATTCATGATTTACAACTTCTCTGATATTTTCATTATTGATCATCTCAATGAAATGCTGACCAAAAATATTTTGTTCCATCTCTATGTCCAATTGGTCATCATTTTTCATATTCTTTCGTTCATGTATTTTAAGAAAATTCAAATATTCCAGAGAAATTGTAGTTGAACCAGCTGTAGGAGGGTTGGCCTCAGAGTTGCCTCCTTTATTTTCTGGGGTTGTAATTGACTCCTTTGTATATCCAGACACTCTGCCCTTGCCTTTATATTTTGCAGGTGCCTGGAAATTTTGTATTTCAATATGCCAGTTAGTGATCAACTAATGTAATGCATATATGCCATATATGAAAAGGTGGAAAAATGCAATTACATACCATATTGATTACAACCACGAGATCAATTGGCCATGCCACATAAGTACCTATTGCATCTCTTACTGTCATTACATCTGCACGATCGATAGGTACCGGCAATGGCGCATCCCCCTCAGTTGCAACATCAACTCCAACTTTCACATGGTTAAGGGCACTGGTCCGGTGTGCAAGTGTAACACCCGGCTCATTGTATACTTTACCCATAGCAACCATACGATAGTTTGGGGTTGATAAATATAGCTGACATGAGTTGACGCCCTAATCCAATGATAGATGAATAAGCTGTGAATTAAGGCATCCAATTGAATGTATTTAACTGTGAATGCAATACTAGTAAAAAAAAGGCATGCATTACCTCTGGAAGCCTGATGGCAGATGGTAGAGTGCAACTATCTTTGACGCTTGCTTGGGCTGTGAAATTAGCCTGCCTCTCCTCATCCTCCTTTTTTTTCAGCTTTTCTTCCAAAATGTTCAATCTTTCAGAGAGTTGAGACACCAATGTCTCCCACCTTTTCGTTTCCGAGTTATGTTTTGCACAACCTTCAGGTGGGAAGTAGTCTTTTTGAGAGATGCCAAAACCCACACCCCTAACACGACCAGGGTTCTCTGGCACACCTAGGGCTTTAGCAAGAATATCCTGGCGACCAAAATCTTGTATCTCTCCCTCTGCAGATCGTGATGTGAGTTCCTCCTGACACATAGTTATTGGTGAAATGCAAATGTTAAAATTATTATATATTATCATAAGAAAATAACAAATGAAAATGTAAACGTTAGTCTACTAACACATTTATTCCACACGGTCTGCGTATTTTTGTTGTCAATTACACCCGCCTTGTTCTCGCGGGCTTTCCTCCACACAATATGGCGTTTAATTTTCTTAACTTCTGGCCCCGCCTCCTGCATCTGTATATTGAGATAATATATATTAACCAAACAGTTTAAAAGTCATATTTACCACACATGCAGTTAAATATATATATATACATACCAATTCATCCTCAATGTCAGCATACCCCTTACGTGATGCTTTGTAAGGGCATGCAGGATCTAACGCCCTGTTGCGATTTTCATTGCTTAATTTCTATTCAGACACATATAAGTAATATTAATACATGGTTAATGTCATATGTACGTATTGCTATAAAATTATAAGGACTAACGTGATATTAAACATACCAGGAATTGAGCATCTCCTGTGCGTATTGCTATAAAATCTGTCCACTCATCCCTTGATATGTGTGGATATTGTGATGGAGGTTCCTCTATGATACTCCCGTTGGCATCTCTTAGAAATTTTTTGGTCAATCTAGTTCTGAATGCCCTATGTAGGTTACCAGCTTCCTGAAGTACAAATTTTTTCCGAGATTCATCAACATTAAAAGACATCTCGCAAAACAATATAAACAACGTGTCAAAGTAAGTATGTTTACATAGTTTACAATATAATTCATAAATTTTAACAATTACCTGTACATCAGCCCATATGCTCTCTTTGAAACCATCCAAAGCTTCATCCTTCCAATTAGAACAAATAATTGGGACCGTTTGACGAACAACGGCCCCAATGTAACTCTTCAATATTTTACCATTAGCACGAATTGGTTGGTCCAAAGAATTCCATTCAACCTAATAAAAATAATAAAGTAATTAAATCTAGATATCAAACAACATTATGAAATCCTTAGATTAGTAAGTAAATTACATCAAATTTTTGTCATTTACTCCTAGCGGATGACCGCCTTCATAATCTGTTGGCCCACGTCTGCCGCTTTGGCATCACTAGAATTACTTGAAGATGCCATTTACCTACAAAAATATTAGATACACGTAAAACATCAATGGACATTAATATAACATTAATTGATGCAAAATATAAAACAACTATGAATAACAAAATCAACACTAGCATTACCGGAAGATGCTAACTATAATATAAAAGGATCAGAAAGTTCATTTAAACACAAACACTACATACATGTTTAAGTCAACCTTTTTCTTTTCTTCATTGGATTGAGATTTGTTTGTCCTTTATTAGTATGAAATGGTGGATTGACCAAAAGCCCCTCATCATGATCATCTCTCATATACATACCATCATCCCTAGTTGGATCAATCTCAAGTGATTGTAATGTCCCGACGAAAGGATCATCTTCAATATCAACATCTCCATGGTCTTGATCATCAATCTTAGTAATTATTTTGTTAGTCAAAAGAACAATGGACCTTTTCATATCAGCTCGATCAGTGACATAGAACACTTGTTGAGCTTGAGATGCTAATATAAAAGGCTCATCTTTATACCCCACCCTATTAAGATCCACCTGCATGAACCCTGGCTCATCAATCTGAACACCGTTATTATTGTCAACCCACTTGTAACCAAACACACCAACCATAAACTTTGTGTAATCCAACTCCCATATGCGTTCAATGACGCCGAAGTATGACATATTTGCATATATCGGGTTTCTGTCTTTGGCACTTGAGATATGCATCGACTAAGCTACAAGAGTCACACCACTGTTTTGCATTGTACTCCGACCATCTTGTTCTTTTGTATAGAATGTGTACCCATTAATTTGATAACTGTGGTAAGAGAAGACATGCAAACTTGGACCTTTGGCTAACCATCTCAATCTATTTGAAACTGAAGTAGCATTTTCAGTCAACTCTACATAAATGTGATCTCTTAGCCACGTTATAAAACAACGATTGTGTTCTCTAGTTAGCCAATTTTGATTCTTATTTGGATACAAACTCTTAAGCATGTCCTTGTGTTTTTCAACATATGGCTCAACCTCATCGGCATTGTGCAGAACATATAAGTGTGCTTGCTCCCATTCTGTCCTTGATATAGTCACTATTTCATTTCCAGTAATTCCTTGCCCCATCATTCTCCATGTGTGACGAGACTTTGGCAGCCCTATAGAATCAGCATTGGATAGGTATTCGGTACATAATTCAACAGCTTCTTCGACAATATACCGTTCAACAATACAACCTTCTGGTCGTGATCGGTTTTTCACATACCCTTTTAATATCTTCATATAACGCTCAATCGGGTACATCCATCTCATATAAGCTAGCCCACACAGTTGTGTCTCTCTAACAAGGTGAATGGTTAGATGAACCATTATGTCAAAGAATGAAGGTGGAAAGTACATCTCAAGCTCACATAAAGTCACAACAATTTCTCTTTGCAATGATGGCAACTTCCCAGGGTCAATCACTTTGCTGCAAATTACCTTGAAGAAGAAACAGAGTTTAGTTAAGGCCCCCCGCACTTTGTTAGGTAAAATAGACCGTATACCAATGGGTATCAACTGCTCCATGAGAACATGACAATCGTGGGACTTTAGACCTTTTAACTTGAGATCTTTCATCGATACGAGGTTCCTAATGTTTGAAGAGTACCCTTCCGGAACCTTAACTCCTTCAAGAAACTTACAAAAACAGTTTTTTTTCTTTTCTAGATAGAGTGTAAGCAGCCGGAGGAAGATATGTACTTTTACCCTTCTTCGTCGGTCCCAATTCTCTTCTTATTCCCATACTAACCAAGTCCAACCTTGCATTGATGCCATCTTTAGTCTTCCCTGGCACATTGAGTAACGTACCAATGACACTATCACAGATATTTTTTTCAACGTGCATCACATCGAGGAAATGTCTTACATATAATGATTTCCAATATGGCAACTCAAAGAAAATCGACCTTTTCTTCCACCCTCTTGTGACAATATCTCTCGCAAAAGGTTTACCGAATTGGATATTCAAATCCTTTACCTTTTCAAAAAGTTGATCACCCGTCAAAGGTGAAGGAGCTCTACCTTCTTCCGAGTTCCCATTGAACGACTTTCTCCACCACCGGTAATGATTACTTGGATGCAAAAATCTACGATGCCCAAGAAAGACATTCTTCTTACAATGTTCTAACCGCATCCAATCCGTACCCTCTTCACATATAGGGCATGCACACTGACCCTTGATGCTATATCCTGACAGATTACCGTAGGCTGGAAAATCATTAATTGTGCCAAACAACATAGCTCTCAAATTGAAACTTTCTTCCTTATACCCATCATACACCTCCACACCTGTCTCCCACAGTTGTTTCAAGTCTTCAATCAAAGGAGTCAAATAGACGTCTATATCATTTCCTGGTTGTTTGGGCCCAGAAATTAATATAGATAACATCATAAATTTGCACTTCATGCATAGCCATGGGGATAGGTTATAAATCACCAAAATCACAGGCCATGTCTTGTGAGAGCTACTTTGAACACCATGCGGGTTAAATCCGTCAGTTAGCCAATGCAAGTCGTAGGTTTCTTGATTCTTGCCCAAAATCGGGATAATCATGATCAAATTTCTTCCATTGCGAGAATCTGCCGGTGCCGCAGACTTGCCATCTTTGATCCTTTCATCCTCATGCCATGTCAAGTGCTTTGAATCTTCAGAACTACGGTACATGCGCCTAAATCTGGGTATTATGGGAAAATACCACACAACCTTCTCTGGATCTGATTCTTTCTTCTTATATCGTGAGGCATTACATTTAGGACACATCTTTAACGATGCATATTCATTCCGAAATAAAATGCAATCGTTAGGACAAGCATGTATCCTCTCGTAGCTCATGCCAATAAAGCATAACATTTGTTTAGCCTCATATGTCCGACTAGGAAGCACATTATCCTCTGGCAACATGTCTTTCAATAGTGTGAGTAAGTCCGTAAAGCTCTTATCAGTCCATCCGTTGCCCGATTTCAAGTTATACAACTTTAACATCGCCGACAATCTTGTGAATTTAGTACAACCATCATACAATGGTTGCTCTGCATCACTTACCAACCTCTCAAACATTTGAGGACAATCCCGAAGATCCTCTTCAACAGCATTTGCTATGTCTTCAAAACGATCGCCCTCATAAGTATTTGTGTCGGTATCGTATGATGAATATCTCACACGATTCCTCATTTCACTAGACTCAGCTCTTATCTCACCATGTTTTGTCCAACATGTATAACTTTGATCGATTCCATTACACACTAAATGTTCTTCCAAATCGGCTGCACTAACTCGCCTTGCATAACAACAATCTAAACAAGGACATATGATTGTACTAGGGTTTTCCGCATGCCGAACTGCAAACCTAATGAACTCTTTCACCCCATCCTCATACTCCTTCGTTAAACGATTGGCAGACATCCATTTCCGATCCATGCTTTCCCGATCTACAAAAATATTTATTAAACATATTTACTTTGAGTTTAGAGTGGTTGATGTCTACATGCAATGTATACAGAATCTTTGCAATGAAAGGAATGAAAACTGTTACCCTTTTTCCGCATGGCAAATTGAGTGTGGACAATGTGTATTAGTGGGGAAGCATCAAAAGGGAAAGATGGGAGAGAGGGGGTATTCGATTGGGTAAAGGAAAGGATCAGTGTAGCAGTTTCAGGTCCCTTGAAGAACCTGTTGTATCTTTTATGTTCAAGGAGAGGATAAGGAGCATTGAAAGAAAGTTAATAAAACTGTACTTATCTTCAGTTTTCTATTGTTTGATAGATAGATATATGTCATAAGAAGAAACAAATTGTTACCGAAGAATTTCTCACCTCTGGCTTTAAAGACAATATCTCTCCAACTTTCTTCAACTCTTCTAGTGGGAAATAAGTGTCAATTTCAGCTCCCAATATAGCAATAGGCACCCTTACCTCTGAAGAAATACATAATTAAATTGGTCACTATAGTACTTTGACTTCTATGAATTAGAATGACGAACAACAGTTTACCTTTAATATCATCAAGTGAGAGTCGACCAGGATGCAACAGACTCGCAGCACTGAATGTCACAGAACCCGCTAATTTTGAAACCACAATCCCCGGAACAAAGTTAATATGTTCGAGATACTGCATGATCCATGTAAAACACCTTTTTCACAGATTTCTCGGCATATATAGAGATCTTTCTTATGCTTTCTTTTGTTAGTGAAATCTTAATCATACTTTTCGCTAACTGAGATCGACTATTATGTTGAGTGTTGACAGTGAGATGACTAACCTCCCCAACAGAAACCTGCAGCCCCTATGGCAGTAAAACCTTTACTCTTTAGAGCAACAATAATAGGTTTGGTGTCTTCAGCTCCCTTATCCTATAAGTAAAAATGAAAAATATATCAAAAGTATGCTTATAACATTCAACTTCTGGATTTAACTTGCATAAACATGGGGTAATGATTAAAGTGAAAGAAAATCTAAGTGCTAACCAGGCCTTATGTTATCATATTATATTGATTTATGGAATGTATTTCTGAACAACATATTAAAAACATGCAACCTTGAGCAGAAAACTAACCACTCCATGAGCCTTTTCCCATGCTTCTCTATCAAATTTAGGATCATCAAAATCAAAGTAGTCACCATACAAAAGATCAGGAACTGCAACCAAGAATCCAGCTGCTGCTACTTTTTCTGCTATTTTCCTTTACAATGAGAAAATGTCAAATCTAAATCCAAATCCTTAGAATCATAGAAGTGGCAAAATTAATTCAGTGATAAAGCCTAATAATAGCTAGGAGTTGTTAACATAAAAAATAAGGCAGACCCAGTTTGCAAACTTGACTAGGATGATCACGGGCAGCCAAAACCCAAGCTTAAATGGAGAATACTAGTCTACTTGGTTGATAAATTCAGGAAGGAGTTATATTTGTAATTGCTTCTTGGGACTATTAACAGACTTACAGCACCAACAACTTGCAACATTATCCACTAGTAAGTTGGTCTATATGACTTCTTTTAAACATAGACAGAGAATTCACTAACTGAGAGTATCATAGATTTATGTTGTCCCAACTTCTGCTAAATACTGGAGAGCAATGCAACTATAATAAGCATCCTTTCCAACAAGGGAGAAAAAAGAGAAACAAGGGGACTTACCAAACAGCGAAGAGGAAAAGGCGATGGAAGAGGGAAGGGCTTGAACGGGCGGTGACGGCTGCAGGATGGTCAACAACAGCAGCAGCGGCGGTGGGATGGTCAACAACACCAGTGGTGACGGTGGCAAATAAGGGTTCCAGCGATGGCAACGACAATAGGGTTGGGGCTGTGTGTGTCGAGTGTGGAATGAAGAGAGCAAGAAAAAAGAGGGAAGAAAACCACAGGTCCCGCGCGCGTTTAATTCCGCATGAAAATGCTAGTAAAGGTGTGCACCTAAGATAGCGTTTCCTTTAGGAAACGCTATCTTAGGTATCACCTAAGATAGCGTTTCCGTGTGGAACCGCTATCTTTTCCTAAGTGGCACTTTTAATAGCGGTTCCACACGGAAACGCTATCTTAGGTGATACCTAAGATAGCGTTTTCTAAAGGAAACGCTATTAAAAGTTCCCCCATCACTTTTAATAACATTTCCACACGGAAATGCTATAAAAGGTGCGTTATTAAAAGTCTAATCTGTTGTAGTGAGCGGGGTAATTTAATTTGGCATCTGGTGATTTGGTCTGTATGGCTACAAAGAAATGCGATAATATTCAAGAATTCATCCTTTGATATGATTCGCTTCCTTGATTCCATTAAATGCTGCTCATGGGAGTGGTTTTCGGCCTCTTGTTGTGTCAACCCTGTGGGATGTATAACAGCTAGGAATTGAATTGGTTCACCGATCGTTTCTTGCTTGAAGTAGCAGTGATCTTGCAGTTTGTATCTTTTGATTGATATTTCGGTATGCCTTGTTGGGGTGGTTAATGGGGAATCTGATATTGGTTTTCTTTGGGGTTTGTATGTTAAGTTACAAAGTATACATAGATGCAGGGCTAAAGTGGTGAATTGGTCTGTGATTATTTGTTGATGCGGCTTCTTTGGCAATCTCATGTGCGTGCCTTTTTTGTGAAACTATCAGCAGAAGTCGATCGTTGATTCAGGGGCTGCGTTGCGACAGGAATTTGATGGTGGTAGGGGTTGGGTCTGTAACTATTTAGCAATGTTATGGCTTCTTTTTGCTTTTGGTTGCTGTAGTTACTTTGCCTCCTATGTAATTTTTGTCTTATATATGGTTTTGGATGTATCTAATACTCTATTCATATAATCATATGTATGACGCGTCCACAGACCATCTTTACCGTCGAAAGACCATATTTATTATATTTTATAATAAATATTTTGTATTAAATATATAATATATATTATAATAATTTCTATCATTTTAAAATAAAGTAAATTTTATTTTTTATCTTATTTGATATTTTTTAGTGATTAAGTCCTTAATAATAAATTTTTTAAAATATATATAGTATATTATATAAGGTTAATATAATGTTAATATAATATTATATTATATTATATTATATAATTTTATTTTATTTTATTTTAAATTCTTAAATATTTATGGATGTTCATAGATATTCACTACCCACATAAATATCAATAAATATTATCGAGAATAGATATAGAGGAAGTACTTCCCGTATCCACCCGTTCCGTTGCCATCTCTAGCTGTGACGGCATAAATTGGTACTTTGTACTTTTAATTTCAGTCTTTTCTTTATTTTTTAATATTTAGAGGATTGACCCACAAGTCAACCTAATCCATCCACCGCTTTTTGATGGATTAGTGGCCGATAGTGCGGGACAGGACAAGACACTAGGGGTCAGCTTTGCCATATCTAATTTAGAGTCCCTCATCATAATTAGACAATAATAGAGTATGTTTGTTTAAGATTAAAAAATAAATAATTTTGATATAAAATTATTTAATTATTATTTTTAAAGATTTTAAATAATAATAAAAGTAGATTTATATTTGTTTATAATAAAAATAATCATTTTTTAAATGATAGTTAATTATAAAGATTGATTTTATTTTTCTAAAAGTTAATAAAAGTTATTTTTTATTGTAACCCTAAAAATGGTTTTTTTTAATTTCTCATTATATTCAAAAACAAAAATAAACACACTAAAAATTTGAATAATGATTATTTAATTAAAAATAATAATTTTTTTAATAAAATAAAAAATAACAAACACATTCTAAATTAAAAATATAAATTGGATTGAAAAAGACAAAAATGAAAACGAAATATAACACCCTCTAATAAAAAACTGGAGGACCCAACCACTTCTAATCTGGATTGTTCATATAATATTATTTTAAATCAATGACTCAGATTAAAAGGCAAAAATGGCATTACACCATGACATTCATCCCAGTCGAGAAGCTTTGTCACCCCTTCTCCCACCCCAGCTTTGCCTCTGCCGCCGCATCCGACGAGTTCTTCCCCGTCATTGACACGAGGCCGGAGATCGTCTTCGTCGCGACACCGCATGGCCAACCGTCGGCTGGCCTCCGTGCGACCGCCCCTCTTTTTCTCCCTTTTCAGCCACACCCATGGAGACCTGAGACCCGAATTGAGAAGTTACTGCCATCCTCGCCATTGTTCGGACATAGCATCGTCGGAGTTCTTGACTCTACAACCAGAAGCTACCAAAAGTGCCCCCGCACAACCTGAATGGAGCGGTTCATGCAGAAACCCTATTTCATCCCCTGTGATTGGGTTGCATAGTTGCTGAGATTTGCTGGTGGAGAGCGGAGCAAAGTTTCAGACCCAACTAAAATTGCAGACTCACAACCCAACTAATACCAAAATTATAACTTTGGACTAGGAAATTAAAGCTTTAATTAAAAATAGGAAATAATTGAAACTAGAAAGAGTTTCAGCAAAAGTAACAGACCAAAGAGGATCCTTGTCTGCTACAGCTCAGGCAATGGCTCGTGTCGGTGGATTGGGCTGTCGCCAGAGCAGAGGCACGAATGAGAGGTGATTATTGTGTGACTAGTATTGGTGAAGGAAGGAGGTGGCTCTCACAGTGGTTGGGAAGGGGGAGATCTGTTGGGTTTTTGGTGCGCCGTGCGGTGGAGAATAGAATGCGTGCTGGTCTGTTCCAATGAATGACAAGTATGGTGGTGCCTATGGTGGTAGGTCGTGAATAAAGGGTCTGCGAAAGTCCTCGGATTGGTCATGGTGACACACCTACTAGTAGCATGACACGAGTACCTTGATAAGTAAACCGTAGAGGTGTAGCAGCGACAGCGGCAACGAAGGTCCTTGGGTTGGTCATGGATTTTTTTATGTTGATCACGGCGGCAACAACGGAGGAATAAGTGGTGGTGGGAGTTCCTCTATTTGGTCGAGTATTAAGCCTCATCTGCATACAGTTCTGTAGAATTCAACTTTGCTTGTTGACAATAATGGTACAAAAATAAACTTTTGGGTAGATAGATGGCTTTCAAAGCCATTGGTTCTCTTATTAAATCTTCCAGGATCATTGCATCTCTCTCTCAAGGCTAAGCTGAGTGAATTTATTCAGAATGATAAATGGTGCATTCCAGATCTTCTCATTACTGCATATCAAAGCCTTAAGTCTGGGGTGGAGCATGTTGTTATTCCTAGATTGAAGGATGAGGATAATTTAGTTTGGAGTAACTCAGAATCGAGCAAGTTAACATTAAAAGATGCTTATATTTTCCAAAATCATGTTGGTAATGTCTTTTCTTGGGCTAAAATCATTTGAAGAAGTTGTATTCCTCAATCAATTAGGTCATTCTTGCTGTGGAGAATCTTCCATTACCGATTACCTAATGATGATCAGCTCTGGAATAGGGGTTGCATCATGGTCTCAATGTGTAGTTTATGTGAAGCTGCGGCTGAGTCTACAGAACATCTGTTTCTGCATTGTCAGCTTGCTCTTATTTATGGAATTGGTTTAGTAGTGTTTTGGGTTGCTCAATTGATTTCTCCTCATTTCACTCTATTCTACAGGTATGCGAATTGAGTTGGTGCTCCAATGTAAAAGATTTGGTTGTGGCTGGTATCATTTATATTATTTGGGTGATGTGGCATTGTAGAAATAAAGCAAGATTTGATAGCAAGATTATTCCAATTAAGTTAGGTATTTCTATGATTATCTTTAATGTATCTATCTCGGGTAGAACAAGTCCTGGATCAATGTCTTCATCAGTTTCAGAATTCATGATCATGAAGGCTTTTTCGGTTGATGGTCATCCTTGCAAAGCTCCCATGATAAGGCAAGTCAATTAGTATCCTCCAATTTGCAATATGATCAAATTCAATTCAGATGGTGCGGCAAAGGGTTCTCCGGACTTGCAGCTTGTGGTGATATCTTTAGGGACTCTAGTGCAGCTATCCTTGGTTGTTTTGCTATAAATCTTGGTATTAAAAAAAGCCTTCTATGCTGAGTTACATGGAGCTATGTTTGCAGTGGAAATTGAACATACTAAAGGTTGGAAAAACTTGTCGTTGGAGTGTGACTCACAGTTAGTCATCGCTATTTTTAAGGATAATAATTTGGTTCAAATAGAGGGAGGAATTGTTTATTCTTAGTTAAGTCCATGAACTTTTTTTTCCTCATATTTTTTCGGAGGGAACACTTATGCAGATAAAATTTTCAATTATGGAACTTCTATTCAAGGATTTTGTTGGTGGGATTATGTTCATAATTTATTTAAGGAGGATTTTTTCGTAATAGGCTAGGATTACCTAACTATAGATTTAGATGATTCTAAAATGAGTTTGGTATATGTCCCTCCATTTTTTTTTTTTTGTATTCTTTATTTTTTATATTTTTAATAATATTTTGATGTGCTAATGATTGATAGAGGCATGAGTATCAACTTAGTTGGGATATCTATCTCTATTGTGATGCCTCTTCATACCAATTTGCTTAAAAAAATAAAGTGAGCTAATATATCCACCGCTTTTTTGATGGATTAGTGGCTGATAGAACGCCAGCTTTGCCTTCTCTAATGGCTTATGACTTGGAATGCTGGCTTCCGGAAGGTTGTTTGTGAGTTAGATTCACAGGTTGCTATTACCCTCGTTGAAGAAGGTGTTACTCAAGTTCACCCTCCACTAGTACAATAAGTGCCTTTTACGACAGTTAAAATTGATTTTATACATTAGAATATTGTCTGACGTAAATACAGCTGACATTAATAGTTAATATTTTAACGTCAGTTGTTTAAACAACTGACGTTAAATATAAAATTATTAACATCAGTTCTTTAACACAACTGACGTTAATGTTGTTCAAACTAAAGTCAGTTCTATTAAAGAACTGACGTTACAGGTTTTATTTTTAACATCAGTTTTCTAATACAAGTGACGTTAATAATGTACTGTATATTTTATAAAATACTATTAACGTCAGTTATTTGATACAACTGACGTTAATAGATTTTTTTTTAAAATTCAGTTTTAAAATATCACTCCCCTCAGCTATCCCTGCATTCAGTAAATATCCCGGTAACACAAAATATCACACACATTGCAAAATTGCAAACACTACCCTTAAATTTCAATATTAACTAAAAGAAAAGAAATATACAAAGGAACAATGGGGGGACTTAAAACCAAAACCCATGTATAGGAAAAACATAACTATCTACAAGTATATATATATATATATATATATATATATATATATATATATATATATATATAAATTTTAGTCTCTAATGTCTAAAAACAAAACTACCAATCTAAGTATATATATAAATGTTATTAATTAGTTTCTAAAGTCTAACAAAAAAACTATTCATCTAAGTATTGCGGAGGTATCTTGTCAATTCCTTTTTCAGCCGCAAACTTGAAGAAGATTTCTGCCAACCGCATCCTCAAGTCTTTAAACTCATCTTTTTGAAGAGGCAATTGGTTGTTAAATGCCTACACACGTTCAAATAATAACAATAACATTAACGCAAGTCATCACCAAAACTATAATATATAATTTAACAAGTTGTTTAAATATTACCTTCTTCCATCCATCCGTAATAGATGCGGAGACTATGTTTAGCATATGAAGCATCACATAATAGCCGCACGACCACTCGTCAGGTTGAAATCGAGACTACAAACAAAATTAATTTCAATGTCAATTAAATATACTTATAAATTAGTAATTATAATATTAATTATTTTATAAATAAACTAACAAACCTTGAGATGATCCAATCAGGATTTCCTTTAGCCTTAGAAGTCATACTTCTCCCGTTGGCGCAACTTAAGCTACTCGCCTTCAGCGCGCTATCATAAACAAATAATCATGTCAATTAACAAATTCATATATCATGTGTGTAATAAACTAAAAATAACTGATATTAAAACTTAAATTAAATTGAAGATTAGTTACTTACGTATTTACAGCTTCCACCACCTCCTGTGGCGGGTTTTGGTGGAAAGAGCAGAAGAATATGACAGTATGCCTAGATGGGTGAAGTACGAGCAACTGCCAATGGTTGTTCATACAGTAAGGAGCCAGATATAATTCTTTCCGATTGTCTCCCATCAAGTTCCCTATGTATTTACTTAATTCATCGCCAGCAAAGAATTGATGCATAAGGATTGACGGATCTAAGAAGCCAAAAACAGATTTGGAGTCCTTATCAAGCTGAAGACGATGGAGATACCTAAGATATGAAAAGGTGTGGATGTTAATTACATAATATATATATTGAAATTAAAATAAATTATTAAATGGAAAAATACCAAAAATAAATAAGTTATAAAATTAAAATTAACTTACGTGCACCAGAGACTCAAAACCGTACTGGCCATCCACACGTTATCTCTGCAGGCGTGCCCGATATCTTCACCACAGAAGGAAAATATCCTCTCTTGATTTGGGCGTGCCACCCATCCATCGTGCTCCAATGGACATTCAAAAATCTCAAAGGCATAATCCTCACCAAGTAAGAACAAACGAGTGACAGGTGACTGCGATACTGACGTCGACTTGGCCTTCAATTTATAAAAAATAAAATAGATAAGTTGTTGATAATTAAAAAAAACACAAGTAATTATTTGACTAATTTGGACATTAATAATGAATACATACCTTTGTTACCATTTCGAGCTCACGGTGTTTGAAGTCCAACTCAAGCTCACGCCTTTGCATTTCCAACTCAAGCTCACGGCGTTGGACTTCCAACTCCCGCTCCCAAGCTGCCAACTCATCGTCCTCCACATGTGCCCTACTATAACTCTCTTTTGTGCTTACATGTGAAGGGTTGGCATGTCCTGCGGTGTCTGGGATGAACCGACGGAGGAAAGCTCTCTAGCAAGCGCCTGCTTGAATTCTGGGTTGGATAGGAAGGTTTTCATCAGCTGCGTTGTAATAGCAGTGTTGGAGATGAGCTGCTGAGTCATGGATTCCAAAATTGATGCCTCATCGACGACCCGCTTTCGTGAAGCAGACTTGCCATAATATTCTCTGATGGTCACGTTCCCAGGAACATCGATAACCCGACCAGGATGGTCTTTCTTTCCTAGAGCAGTCATCAAGACGTCCCGCCGTCCAGAAGGGACGAATGAGCCCTGGGAGCATTGTGCTTTAAGATCCATCTACAATGAAGAAATGAAAAAACGTGCAAGTGAAAAGTGTTAAAAATATCTATACAAATATCAATTGAAATGAAGTTAATTATTTACTTACAATCTTATCTGCCACTTCGCGAGTGGCATCAACTTTAATAGATCATGTCTTTGTCATGCGGCCGGCTAACCAGACATCCTCGCGGTCGATGTTCGACGGAGGACTTAATGGTGTGCCCTCGGGCACCTCTCCTCTTTCTATCCTAGCAGCGTGCTCTTCCTGCTTCACCCTCAGCCTATCCGCCATCATCTCCTCGATCCGAGTCTCGTACCCACCTTAAGACATGGTGTGGCAGTGGACGTTCTTCACCTGATTCTGCCTACCCTTCTCTGCCTTAGCCTATTCAAACAAAAACACATAATTAAAAACAGTTAAATGATCTATAAGAAGCATACAAAATTAACTTAATCAACCAACCTGAAATTCTTCATCATGTCGACTCCTAGCAAACATATCCCAAGTATCCTTATCAATCCAAGGATAATCCGAGAACATCTTATCAAGCCGCTTCTTCCCAGATACATGGTACCTGGTAAGATCATGCTTGAACCCATTCCAGCGCTTTGATGCCATTTTCAAACATTTCGTACGATGATCATCGTCATTCGGCACAGTCCAAGCTACCTACACATTAAATACATAACAACTGGATGGATTATAACTCGGATAATTATCTAATAATGTAAATCAAAAGAATGTAAAGGTAAAATACCGTGATAGCCTCCCAAATCTGATCCTTAACGTTCTGTGGAATATCATTCCAATGGTTGTAGTTGATGCTAACGTGCTGCTTCGCTTGTAGAAACACCCACTTTTTAAATTATTTAGCACGGGGTCCCTGGGGCGTTATATTAGCATCAAAGCACACCTCAAGCTTCTGTCCGCTTTGCCTGGCCTTCTCTAATTTCTTCAAAGTCGTGGCTCCTCTAGCCCGTTTCCTCTGAGACTGTGATGTCCGTATGGACAAAAAAATTATAAAATAGAGGGTTGTAACATTATAAACTTACATTAAAAAGAAAGACTAAATATAGTATATAACATGTAAACTTACACTAGAATCAGGCGTAGGCGCGATCGGGTCCTGCGTAGGCCCCACAGTGTCCTCCCGTGCATGTGGGCCATCCGACTGATCCATATGTATGCATGTTCAGAAACAATATATATTTATTAAAATAGGTTATAACTAAAAATAAATACAGAAGTATAAATAAAAATAAATGTATACTAAGTTTAAACTACCTATATCAATATCCCTTCGTGATGATCATCACGAGTGGCATGTACATCGTCCACCTGTGTCTCCTCGATTATAGTAGGCATGTTTGTTGAAAAAGAAGGAGTCTCAGGAATATCAAGATTTAAATCTTGATTTTCATCACTACCATTATACATGCTTTTTCCTTGGAGAACCACAGACAACCTTTTGTTAGAAGGATCAGTGATGTAGAACACTTGTTTTGCTTAGGAAGCCATTATGAAAGGCTCATTTATATGACCTAACTTGTTGAGGTCTACCAATGTGAACCCCAATTCGTCGGTTTGTACACCACCGTTACTATCAACCCACTTGCATTTAGAAACCGGCACCGTAAGCTTAGTGTAATCGAGCATCCAAATATCTTCAATATATCCAAAGTAAGGTGTCGGTTCTATAACGAGTTTTGTGTCCTTTGCACTAGAGAAGTGCATTACTTCAGCCACAATCATAACCCCACTATTTTGCATGGTACTCTTGTTATCTTGTTCCTTTATATAAAAGGAAAAGTTATTGATGTCATATCCGCTCCAACATATGACGTTGAAGCTATGCCCACGTGCTAGCCATCTTACGTCATCAGAAGCAGTACTATCATCCTTAAGTATTTCTTCCTTGAACCATGGTAAGAAAGTCTTGTTATGCTTGTTCAACAACCACCTTTCGCTCATTCGAGGGTTTTCTTGATTGATTTTTCTTTTATGTTTAAATAAGAAAGGTTGAACAGAATCCATGTTGTTCAATACATACAAATGTGCTTGAAGCACTTCCTCCCGACCCTTGCTATTAATTCTTAAGCCATGTGTACCCTTACCTTGACATCTTATCTCATCATGTCGAGGCTTAGGAACCCCTATAGGATCAGTGTTATGAAGGTAGTCCGAACAAAACTCAATAGCTTCTTCTGCAACATACCTTTGAACAATAGATGCTTCCGGACGATGAGGATTCTTCACGTACCCTTTCAAGATCTTCATGTAGCGCTCAACTGGGTACATCCATCTTAGAAAAACCAGCCCACATAATCTAATTTCCCTCACCAAATGAACAATTAAGTGAACCATTATGTCAAAAAAGGAAGGAGGAAAATACATCTCCAATTGGCACAAAATTGTAGCAGCCTCAACTTCCAAGTCATCCAACATACGGGGGTCAACGACTTTGCTATATATAGAATTGAAGAATGAGAACAACCGAGTAATGGCATGTCTCACATTTTTTGGAGCAATACCACGAATAGCAACGGGCAGAAGTTGTTGCATCAAGATGTGACAATCATGAGACTTTAAGCCAACCAATTTAAGATCACTAGAGACAAGCATCTTCATATTTGAAGAGTAACCATGGGGAACTTTGATGCCTTGAAGACACCAGCAGAAACTTTGTCTCTCTTTTTTTGACAAAGTATGACATGCTGGCGGCAAATAAGTCCGCTTACCATCCTCAACAACTGGAGCTAACTGCTCTCGTATACCCATAGTAACGAGGTCGAGACGAGCATTCACACCATCCTTTGTCTTGCCCTAAATGTTGAGAAGCGTCCCGATCACACTATCACACACATTTTTCTCCACATGCATCACATCAATGCAGTGTCTGACATCAAGCTTGCACCAGTATGGAAGATCAAAGAATATTGACCTCTTCTTCCATATGTTTTTCTCAGCAGCTTTACCTTTCTTTTTGGACTTGCCGAATATAACATCGATGCCCTTTACCCTCTGATAAACCTACTCTCCAATTAAGGCCGTTGGAGCTTCTTCTGTCTCTTGGCATCTATTAAAAGCTTTTTTCATCTTATGATATGGGTGATCACGTCATAGAAATCTCTGATGCCCAAGGTAAACCGTCTTCTTTCCACGATGCAACTGAGTGTAGCATGTTCCTTCTTCACATATAGGGCATGCTTTATGCCCCTTGACACTGTACCCGGACAAGTTACCGTATACTGGAAAGTCATTGATGGTGCAAAATAACATGGCACGAAGCTTGAAAGTCTCATGAGAATACCCATCAACTACATCAACACCTTCCACCCACAGCGTTTTCAAGTCTTCAATCAAGGGACTTAGATAAACATCTAAGTCATTTCCCGGTTGCTTTGGGCCCGAAATCATCATAGACAACATCATGTATTTGCGCTTCATGCACAACCAAGGGGCAGGTTGTAAATTATCAACAGAACAGGCCATGAACTATGAATACTACTCATGTTACCATAAGGATTCATTCCATCCGTAGCAAATCCAAGCCTTAGGTTTATTGGCTCATCGGCGAAATCCGAAAACATAGTATCAATATTCTTCCATTGCATAGAATCAGCAGGATGACGAACCTTTCCATCATGTTTCCTCTCATCATTATGCCATCTAATATTCTTCGCATCTTTCGCATTGGCAAACAATCGCTTGAACCTTAGAATTATTGGAAGATACCACAACACCTTTGCAGGAGGACCCTTTTTTCTCACATCATCAAGATCATCATCATCATCATCACCACCCTTCACTTTGTATCGTGATAACCCATATTTGGGGCAATCGTGATTGTCTTCATGAACACCGGTGTACAATATGCAATCATTGGGGCATGCGTGTATCTTCTTATACTCCATACCCATCGGACAGAATACCTTCTTGGCCTCATAGTTACGGTCAGGCAATGTGTTGTCCTCCAGAAGCAAGTCTTTCAACACTTCAAGCAATTCCGTGAAGCTTTTATCGGTCCAACCATTTCTCGCCTTCACACAAACCAATTTTAGCACCGCCGACAACCGTGTATGAGCAGTACACCCTGGATATAAAGGCTTATCCGCATCACCGCACAACCTATCATACACATGAGCTCGATGAAAAGATTCTTGTCCAATATCTCGAATCATGTCCTCTACTCGATCATCCTCCATATCTACGTCAACATCCTCACTTTGGGAAACATTTGTCGTACTACTCAACAACACATCACCATGCCATATCCATCTTGTATAACTCAAGCAAATCCCTTCACAAATCAAATGAGTACGTATATCCTTCACCGTACATTTCCTCGTATTCAAACACTTGACACAAGGACAACAGAACATTCCATTTCTATTAGGAACATTCCTTTGAGTAAATTCTATAAATTCTCCCACCCCCTTCAAATACTCAGTACTAGTGCACTTACAAACCATCCAACTACGATCCATAACTAGATAGGTTCTGTAGATATACAAAACATATATCCAATATAAGGACAATACGGGAGATTGAAAACTATTTTTTGAAATCCTAATTGAAAACTAGTTTTTGAAATCCTGTCAACCATGTATATCTTATTTGACTAACTGCCTAAAACAAAATTTCCACGGTAATCTCACATCATTCTTCTCATCAAGCAGGCAACAACACATATTAGGACTATTGCTATATCTAGTACTATAACCACTCATCCATATGAATCGATCAAGAGAGCATGATATATACAAGCAAGGCGTTTAAAAATTATTTCAAATTTACACCATTTTCAGGTTTCTTAAGACAGAAAAGAAATAAGCAGATGAAGATAAATTAACAAAATAGAATTCCAATGAGCAATATATTGTTGATGTCACATGCTACAAGCAACTCTAAATTTCTTCCCATTTTGAAATAGGTCATGGTAGCAGAAGAAAAACAAGAGAAAACACAAAACCCACGACCAGAAATAGAGACATTCCAAACAACTCAAACTCACAGTTTCAAGTTTCAACTACAGAGACTACAGTTTCAACATACACTCAAAACCAAAAATAAAAAATGTGCCCTAAAGACTCACCGGAAATAGGTGCTCGCGTGGTAGTGGGGAGGGGAGCTCGAGTGGTGGCCAACATTCGATGTGGTTACTAAGAACAGAGGGACAAGGAGAGTTAGTGCATTGGTTGCAAAGAAGGGGAAGGAGAGATGTCAAGTTATTGCAAAGAATGAGCGGGAAAGACAGAGTTAGGGTTAAGAGTGTACCTCACGGTGGTGGCGAAGAAGCCCTCGCGGTGGTTGCGGTGGAGAGGAGCTCGCGATTAGGGCGGAGTGAGAGTGAGAGTGAGCGTGATGAAAAGAGAATAACAGAGACGTACAGAGCGAAGTGAAGAAGGCGCGTGGGTGTAAACGTTATAATAAAAAATAAAACAACAGTTTACGTCAGTTGTTTAATACAACTGACGTTAGAAGTCATTTTTAACGTCAGTTGTCTTAAACAACTGATGTTAAACGTCATTGTTTAACGTCAGTTGTATTAAACAACTAACGTTAAAAATAAATATTTTTTATTTTAAAAACACTTTTAACGCCAGTTGTTGAAGACAACTGACGTTAAAAGTGTATAAGTTTCTGCAAAAACATTTATTCCTTTGACTATTGTGCTACTTACCCATGCACCTTGTAACTTAATCATCTTAATGAACATTAAGTTTATAGGTCGGTTTTGAAGAAAATCAGGTAGTCTCTCTTCTCTATATAAAGTATCATTCTTCTATATCAGTCTGTAATACACCCTCTTCTTTTCCGCTATATTTCGTGCGTTTTCTATTCCTTCACAATATGGCTCTATCATATTTGAGACTTTTGTTATTTCTTCCTATACCTAGACTTAAAGGTTTCTGTCTTAATGGTCAAAAAACTTCTGAGGTTGAGCAAATCACATAACATGGATGGTAAGGTTGAGTGAATCACATAATGCAATTCCCTCACTTTATTTCATCCCCTTCATCCCTTTCACTCCGCTTTGGCAGCAAGTGACTGTGCATTCAGATGGAGCATCAATAAATTCAAATGAGGGAGGAGATGCATCCATTGGAGTTTCTGAGGACAGGATTGAGAAGAAAATGACGTTAAAGCAGAAACTTTTTATATTTTAGGGCTATGTTGCAGAAATTTTTTATCTTTTAATCATGTAATTGTAACTTATGAATCGTTTCAATGAGATACGATTTGATTATACATATAACTTATTTTATGTTAAGTGTTTATTTATTTTAATTTGCACAAGAATTTGTTTACTAATTCAAGCTAATTAACTAAGATTAAAAATAAACTTGTTTAAAAAAACAGATTAGAAATAAACTGCACTATATATGGAGTGATCTGCGTTAAGAGTGACAACAGGGAGATGAAAACGAAAGAAAGATAGGAATGAGTTTCAGATAGGAATATAGGATTATTTACGTCAGTTATTTATTTAACTGAAGTAAAAAATCACACTTTTAACGTCAGTTGTATAAACAACTTACATTAAAAGTCTTGCAAATCATTTTTAACGTCAGTTCATTACACAACTGACGCAAATAGTTATTTAATATTTACAAAACTGCCACCACCTCATTTTTAACGTCAAACATATGATCAACTAACGTAAAACATTCCCGTATATTACATTATTTCCACTAGTGCTCATGCACCTCTTATTGATCATACCAGACATTTCAAGCACATGGAGTGGGAATTGTCTTTTCATCATACCTTGCGAGAAGGGAATTCTTTGCATGGATTGACTAACCAAATATGGAGTTAACATGGAGCATGGTTCTACTATTTGGAGTGTTTGTCTTTCTCAGCTTTCTAATGATATATATGTTATGCGATGGGAATAAGCTTCCTTAGGCCTTAGTTTTCTTTTGTTTTATTTCAGTTTGATAAAAAAAAAAAACTGTCATTAATTATTCGTGTTCCATTACATGACAAATATAAATTCAAAAAATGCTAAAATAGTAGGAAAATTGATTCTTAAATCTTCCACAATTGAACATGATTGGACAGTTTCTACCCATAATACCTTCTCAACCATTTTTGCCCGCCTTATTTTCGTTGCTATCTCAATTTTTTTGCTGTCACGTCAATTCATATTGATAGAAAATTAGAAATAACAGTGCCTGTATAGTATTCGTGAAAAAAAAAAACATTTGAATAATGAATAGCGTCGCTGCTACGTCGATTCGTATGGTATTCCTGAAAAAGAGTAACTGAAATGCGAAAAAGCTTTAACAAAATGAATTTTCATCATTCTCCAATAGTCCAATCTGTAAATTTTTGTTTCTTTCCAATTTTGTATAAACTTGAACTTCAATATAATACCGCTACATAAGACAACTTTAAAGTGGAACAGAAAAAACTGAAAAAGAATATAAGAAACGTTTATATCTGGGGGGAAAACTTGGGGAAATTTCTATCTCCTCCATACATATATATATAATAGAAGGAAGAGAAGAATTAAACAAACAAGAAATGACCAATTTGCTCCCACATCACATTGGCACCACACGAAACTCAATTAATTAAGTAACACCTCAACGAATAAAATAAAACGACCATATTTAAATGTATGTTGTTTCCACTTTGGCAAGTAACCATGTTATTCAAGAATCTCAATTCATCTTTGAAGAACAAAAACCTGTCAAGTACTAGTAACAAACTCTCTTGAACACATGGTATGTTCATTTAATTAGTGTTTCGGGCACAACGTGTAATGGCAGTGCAACCACGACGATAAGGGTTGGCCCTACCCCTCCGCTGGCAATTGTAGTAGGATCGTCCACGCCGACCGCATGGGACTCTATTAGCCCTAAGAGCTCTATAGCCAATGTACCTTCGTCGCCCCCTAAGGGTGCGACGATTGGCCTCAGAATCCAGCAACATTTCATTATCATCTCCAATGAGATCACCAACAGTGGTGACATGATGAAAGCTTAAGTCATTAACTTTAGAAGCTTCAGCCGCCACGGCCATGGCCAAGGCCAGGAGGAGTAAAACAAGGCAAAGATTGAATTTCATTATCGGTTATATGGGCAAGGTAAGTGATTCTTTGTAGGATTGGAAAAATGTATGAGAGAAAAGGCTCTTAATTAAAGTTGCCTTTATCCTTGCCCTTCCTTGTAGAGGAGGGGAATAGGAGGGTATAGGCGAATGAAAAGGTATAGATAGTTTCTAAGTATAAAAAAGGATAGAGTTTAGAAATAATGAAGGGTATGGGTTCGTGTGTTCTTTGTGATTTAACGTGATTTTGGGCAGGGCCCGTTTCTTGCTCCTCTTATTTCTCTTCTTTTGGTGACTGTGAATGCTAAATTGAGATAGGTCTGGTCTTTTCATTTTCAATGTTAAGGTTTCTAGTTCAAATGCGTGACTGATGATTAAAAAAAAAATGCGTGACTGCCATGCTTTTGCTATAAATTGAAAGCTCTTTCTCTATCTGAGATAATAACTAAATTTTATATTTAAGATGCTACTCCCTCCTACCACACTACAACAAATAAAACCCTAAAACATAAAGATCAAGGAAATGTATTGGAATGAATTAATCGTAATTAATGCTCATATAAATTTTCAAAAACACCCCTTTTAATTTTAATTAATATTTGATAACATATAATTAATGACAATAATTAATAAGAGTAATGTTAGAAATTAACATTTAATATATATTAAAGTTGATATATATTTCTTATATTTAAAATAAAAAATCATTGATTTTTTATATCAGAGTAAAATTGACCATTTGACTCCTGAGATCCTATGCTCCTGTATACTAAAAGCAGAAATTATTCTCTCCATTTAACGAGGATATTAGCCCTTGGATGCATGTGACTTCCATGTCAAATCCATATATATAAACAAATGAAATTTAATTGTGGATATTCTTCTAAAGAATTTTTTATCAGAGTATACAATTATTTGTCTACGCGGAGTCAAAGGCCCTAAGTAGCTTCTACTCTTATGGATCTTGTCCAGAACCCTGCCCATGGAAGGTTGCTTCCTAATTTGTTGTACATAAGTGGTACTTTTCCTATAGTTATAGTTATGAACGATCGAATCCTAGTCCCTAGTGTCATTTTTTATTTCTCCTTTGGTTAAAAGGGATTTTCTCTGACAAACAAATAAAAGTAATTACATGGGGATTTGACTCACTACTTGACCTCAAGAAGGTTCTCAAAGGTTTGAAAATTCTCAACATTAGACAGGGAAGTTCAAGACTCGTTTCATCCCATTAACCGTCCAGCCCTAAGCTAATTGCAAGGAGTTTATGTTTAATAAATTAGTCCCCATATGTTTTTAGATTGGGTTCAAGTTATATTTTAGGTTGTCTCAACCCAACTCGAAGTCCTATACTCTTTAAGATCTTTTATTTTTGGTTTAAATAAATTTTTGCTCCCTGTCAAGTTCATAAATTTTTGTTTTAGTCCCTATACAAAAAAATTCTTGGGATTTCGTCTCTGAAATTTCAAAAAATTGTAAATAGTCCTTACCGTCATCTTTTTCCGTTATCTAGTATTTAGGGGTATCAAAGTAATTTCATTTTACTGTCCAACTTGTCATGAAATTTGACCAGAAAATAAAAACAAAATCATATATTAGAACCACATGGTTAAAATTGCTAAATTCCTTCATTTTGTATAGTACTCAAAGGTACAGATGTAATTTCTTCTTACTCCCTAACTTACTCCAAATTTTGGCTAGAAAATGTAAAAAAAAATAAAAAAATTCCATACAATAGGGTGTGATTGGGTTAAAATTGAAAAAAAAAATATTATTTGGTATGATTTCAAGTACTCAAGAGTAACGGTAGGGACTATTTACAAATTTTTTGAAATTATAAGGACGAAATCCTAAGAAAACCTTTTACTGGGACTAAAACAAAAATTACTGAACTTTGCATGGACTAAAAACATATTGAAACCTATATTGTTTTTATAATTAGGTATAACATACTAAGACTTTTTTGACTTATACCAATAGCCTTTAGCATAACATGATAATATATTTATTTTGATATTATTTCTTTTAATATATATATATATATATATATGTGTGTGTATATATATATATATATATATATATATATATATATATATATATATATATATATATATATATATATATATATATATATATATATACATACATTCTAAAATATACCTTAGTTTTAGTTTCTTACTTCTTTAATCTCGTGATTTATATATGCAAAATGTTCAAATTTATACATTATGTCAACATATGTGGTCAATACAAGAAAAAGCGACTTTTCTGTCGGCTTTTTACTGACGGCCACCAACTCTGTCGGTAATGAAGACGTTGTCGACAGATACGTCTGTCGGTAAAGTTGAATACAGAAAGTCACAAAAGTTACCAATAGAAATTCCGTCGATAACATTAGCGACCGAAAATTCGACGGTAATTCCGTCGGTAATGTTGACATGAAAGTTGAAATTCTTGGCACGAGAAGTTGCCGACGGCTTATCTGTCGGTAATGCTGCACTAGACATACCGACGGCCAGTCCGTCGGAAAGAAGGTTTTAATTAATGACGGGCACTTCCGTCGGTAAGTGTGTTTTTTGGATTACCAACGAATATGGCCGTCGACGGTAAATTTCATATCCTTTGAAAATTTTCACTTAACCCTCAGATCGGTGAATCGTATTTTTTTGTAGCCAATTGACCCGATCTGGGAATTACTGGGCAACAGTCAGGTTGAATTTGGGGTCAAGAAAATTGTCTTATAAAAAGATATTGGATCGGGTTCAGACCAAGATAAACTCATCTCGTCTCGTCTCATGAACACCCCTCGATCAAAACCATGATATGTTGCAGTTTAAAGCACGAATCTTCACTAAGCACCAAGTTGGCATTTAATGATGTGTGTTGATGGATCTAGGCAAGTATACCTAGTCGTACAAGTAATACGGTGGTGAGACCGTTTTATCGTTCCCACGAGGATTGTGACAAGTACTAGCACGTGCCGAATCAATTACTATCTAAGCGGATATTTGGATTGAAGGGGGCTCAATACTAAATACCAAGCTAAATCAGATTTAAAACCTAAAATAAATAAATTAAAAAGTAAAGTTCTTTGAGGATTTCTGTCGAACACTTGGAAGGCAGTAAAAGAATTCTTCAAATCTATGAACGATGTTGGGATTAGGTTCACTAAACTTCATCCCCATGCAATGAAATGACTAATAAACAGTTTCTACTTCAATTATGACAATCAATCCACTAGAGTACTCAAGTCCCGATTCCTCGGATGACAAGAGCCTAAATCCACTAATAGACCCTAATTCCTTAGGTGGCCTAGATTAATGAATTTGCATGATGATTAGGGATTACACGATTGCTAATAAACCTAAATCCATTCCTAGATACAAGGTTTACTAGGTGGTTGATTTCAGTTCTCGTTCTAATACGAATTTTCCAATTGCATACCAAAACAATAATCAAGTCATGGGGGTGCTAGCCACAACAAGCATTAGGCATAGAAATCAATCACTCATAAGGAAGCAAAAACTATATTACAAGATCACATCAAATACATGGATAATTCAGAAATAGCTACACCTAACCCCAACAATGGGAGTTTAGCTACTCATGATCATAGCCAAAACCACAGAAATAGAGATGAAAAAGAGAAGAGACTCCATAGAATCCTTGTGCAACTGCCCCTGGTTTAGAGAGAGTGTTTGAGGGTTTCAAAAACTGGTCCCTCACTACTAGAAATCCATCTTTTTCGGACGGATTTTCGGACGGATTTCGGACGGATAATTCATTTCGGACGGATTTCGGACGGAATGGCATCCGTCCGAAAAAGCCCCGTGGGAAATTAGAAAATCCGTCCCAAATTCCGTCCGAAAATATTTACGGACGGATTTCGGACGGATTTCGGACAACGTGGAAATCCGGACTGTGGTTATTTTTCGGACGGATTCTGTGATTTTGTTGGTTATTTTTCGGACGGATTTCGGACGGAATTTTTTTATTTTCGGACGGATTTCGGACGGATGCTGTGATTTTGTTGGTTATTTTTCGGACGGATTTCGGACGAAATTTTTTTATTTTCGGACGGATGCTGTGATTTTGTTGGTTATTTTTCGGACGGATTTCGGACGGATTTATTTTTGTTTTCGGACGGATTTGGGACGGATCTTTGTGATTTTGTTGGTTATTTTTCTGACGGATTTTGGACGGATTTATTTTTGTTTTCGGACGGATTTGGGACGGAATGCTGTGATTTTGTTGGTTATTTTTTGGACGGATTTGACGGATTTATTTTTGTTTTCGGACGGATTTGGGACGGATTTCCACGGAAGAATGAAAAGTCGGAATCGTCATCACGGCCGGCCGTGATGCCCATCACGGCCGTGACATGTCAATCGAGCCGCACCCTTCTAGGCGGAATCGTCACTTCGCCGCCGCGTGATACCCATCACGGCCAGGCCGTGATACCCATCACGGCCGTGACAGACCATTTAATGAAACAACATTCAAGACAGAAGCTGTCACGGCCAGATCGTGATGCCCATCACGGCCGTGACAGATC
Organism: Sophora flavescens; assembly: GCA_030762895.1. Lineage (NCBI taxonomy): Eukaryota > Viridiplantae > Streptophyta > Magnoliopsida > Fabales > Fabaceae > Sophora > Sophora flavescens. The sequence goes on along the minus strand of CM061064.1, from coordinate 113,228,821 downwards.
ACTTCACTTACATTACAGTTTCACTATCTATGCGGATTATATGGCACCGATCACTAACATTTGCAGTTTCACATTCAATCACAAAATCAAATTTGACTATTGTTACAAAATACAGTCTTGGTACCATACAACTTCTAAAAATCAAATACCAATTGCTGCATGCAATCCAAAAGTCATGACTTAAAAACTATCAGAAGATCAAACCACTGTGAACTGTGAAAGTCATGTAATGAACCAAAAAGTTGAGGAATCTCGAGAATCCAGCCTCTCCAAATTTTGTCGACATTTTTCCTTTAGAAGTAGAATGACCTGCATCAATGGAGATGCCCCACGATACACCGAAAGATTTATATCCAACAATTCAAGTAAAAGAATGAACATTTCCATCAACCAAGCAAGTCAATTAATTAACAAACAGAAATAAGTGCACACATGTGTTCAACTGTACTCTAGAACCCCAAAAGAATCGAGCCGAGAAAGAAGCCCATGTGATCTATACTTGTTTAGTATAGCCGTCTCGAGCAAATATACATGCTACTGATCAAGTAAGATCGATGGTACTTCCAATAGTTGGAAAGTGCAATCTAATTGTTTATCAATTAAAAAGTGCTAAATGCTTAGGACATATTTTATCTCACAAAGATTGTTAATGACCAAAAAGCATAATTAGAAGGCTATTTATTAATTATTGGCATTTAAATTGATGCGGCTAGCAGAAAGTACAAATAATAAAAATTATCAAGAGATTTTTCCAGCAAACCCTCAAATTGTTTGGATCTTTATTGCTAGCAAACCCTCAAATTGTTTGAATCTTTATCTAACTCATGTCCGTTCATAATTCCTAGGCCTAAGCATACACTACACTTTAGTTCAAAGGATAGTCAAATGTTGAGGCTAAACAAAAAATCTGCAATGCACAAGAGTATTAGGATAGCCAAAAGAACCAACATTATTTCCACTACACACACAAAACAAACGACACACAAACAATCAATATTGGAATCTTTAAATTTGATAAAGATTAAAGAAAGTAAGATTCGGTGAATAAGAGAGAAAAGGTTGAAACAGTAAGTTGCACTGAATATAACAAACATTATCCAATGATAATGAATCTTCAAATAGTACAAAACATATCGTGAGTAAAAACATGGCCTTGAATGTACACTACATATTGCAACTCATACAAGGCAAGCAACTAAAACTAAATCATGTCCCCCAATAACATAAAGTACACCCAAAGATCTCCCAAACAGATATTTATAAAATTTACATTCTTATAATCTAATTCATCAAAGAAAACTATTTCCACAAAAGGAGGATGAAATTCTCAGAATACCTGTATAGTGAATTTTATTTAAGCTTCCAAAATGAACTAAAGCATCTAAAGACAATTCACTCTTAGCTTAACAGGATAAAATTATTTATACAACAACATAATAGGGTAAATGATGAAACTTTAAATGGACATTCACTGCTTTTTTTTTTCACAATATAGACCAATAATCTAACACGTAAAGAATGAAAACCTCTTATTTTTGAAATATCAAACACACATGGTTAGATATGGCAGAAAGAATGAAAGGGAGAATTAGAGAAAGGTAGTGTGAGGATGAAGGAACAACATACACCGTTGTCAGGTCTTTCAAATTTGTAATCCATGAAGGAATAAAATCAGAAGAAGTGAAACTATTGTTGTTCATATCCCTGTAAATAATTTCCAATAAAATATACAAATTAAAATCATTGTATTATGCATTATACAATAAGAGTATCACTTTTTTACCACTTACACATAGGTGAGACTATTCATTCCAAGTAAGATCAAAGCGAGAGAGGTATTGAACTGGTTGTGAGATAAGTACCGCAAAAATATAGTCAATGCCTTCCCTCAACAGAATTGATTGTTCGAGAAAACACATCCAATTTTTACAGATAAACAAATATGAAGCTTAATAGGCATGTTTCTTTAGTTTTCTTATAGCGCACTAAGTTTTCCAAGATTGTTGAAGTTTGAAGGCACTCCTCCCGTTAACCTATTCCTATCAAAGCGCGCTGTGGTCAACGTAAAAATATTCAATACAGAGAAAGTCCAAAGAAATTCAGAGACAACATAACGAGTCACTTGACACACAGGTGACAAGATACTTACACCACCTCCAGGTGTGGTCACAAGACCGAGGGTGCGTGGAATACTACCCTCTAGTTGATTATCATCAAAAAGCCTGGCGTAAAGAACATTAAGGAGGATTGAGTCATTTTGAGAGTAAACTTATTAGATAAAGTCTTTTGACTGTATTAATGAAGCTTACACGTGTTCTAGAATCATACCGGAGTTGAAAAGTTTTGCTTTGGTATTTGACCGCAGAGCTTATTTTTCCCCATATGACCGCAAAAAAATGGAGATATAGTCTTGGATCATTCAATGAACTGGAAATTATGCAAGTCAATCTTATTAGTGCAATAATATCAAGTTATCAACTGAAAACCGAGAATGAGAGTGGTATAAAAATATAGGATAGTGCACCATAGAATGCACCTTGAATCATATTGACAATTAACTAAAAAGAACATGTGTAATTAATTAACTAAATTGTTCGAGACACCTCAGTAAATATATCCACCCAGTTCTCCAAAGTCGGCATCAAATGTTAGTTAATTCTTACCACCCAGTTCTTCAAGGGCTGCTTTGCTAATTTCCCCACTATCGAATCTCCAACAAAGAGATTTAAGGCTTTTAAAGCTTCATCTTCTTGCATAAAACGCATCAAGTCATCCAGATGTATACGCCTACAAAAATAAAGTAATGAGATGTCAGAGAGAGGAATAGAGTAATAAACAATGGCAAACTTATCATTCAATTAAAAATAGTGCATATTACATAAAAAGAAATAGGAACATAAAAACCATAAAGTAATGGATCATAAAACTTGCAATTATCATAATTTGTAAGGAACATATTAATGGATCATATCTACTCCATCAAGCAAGCATAGCCGTGTCCCAACGTCTCAGAGAGTAAATCCAACAACACGCAACAACTAGAAATCAAGAAATTAATTACACATGATCAAACACACATTCTAACTTTATCTAAACACTAAATCATAATTAATTTCACAAAAACATACCCAAATTCAAATAAAATTAAATTGGGGGTTTAGGGCTCCTTATTACAATGTAGGGAAAACTCATTTTAATTAAAGAATAATGAAATTGGTTTAGGGAAACACAAATTCACAGTCCTAATTTCATAAAACAAGCTTTAATCTTAAGATTAAAATCGAAATCGGAGGGTTAGGGTTAGGGTTTCAAAATCAATTTGGGGGTTTTGAATCTAGAAGAGATGAGAGGGTTTTGACTCACCCAAGCTTGAAGACAACTTGAAGGTGGTGTCTTGTGGTGCTCCTCGCGGCGGCGGACGCGATTCCTCGGCGAGGTGGCGGTGGCGGTTCGAGGTGGTTCTACATCAACCATGGTAAAAAGAGATGAAAGAAATCAGAGGAGAAGGAGAAATGAAGATCTAACACTCTAGGGTGGTGAAACCACCATGAACGGCGCTTACCATGGCGAGGCGACGGCGGTTCGACGCAGGACACGGCGGTGGCAACGGACGCGACCGTCTCCTCTTCGCGCGGCACCGAGCGGTGGCAACGGCTGTCCAAGGGTGCGCGTCTGGTTGTGGAGAGGAGAAGGAAGATGAAGTTGAGGGAGAAAGGGAGAAATCAGCAACAGAGAAAGAAAGAACGAGAAAAGAAAGAAGAAGAAAAAGAAAGAAAGAGAAAAGGAGAAAAAGAAGGAAAGAAGGAAAGAGAAAAAGAAAAAGCAGAGAAGAAAAGAAAAAGTGAGGGAGAGGCGTCGAGAGAGAGCGGGAAAAGTGAGAAAGTTGGGTTTTAAGTTAATTAATTAGTAATAGGTACAAAATAAGTGATAAAATATTAAGCCTAAAGTAAACATGTTTTTATTTTTTGGAATCTAAAAATAAAGATTGATAAATATATGATTTTGAAATTCAAATTAGAGTAAAGATTAATAGTTGAACCGATCAACTAAGAAAATACTCAGTCCAAAATTTAATCTCCGATTGATATCAAACCAGTTTATTTTCAACTCTAAAATTAAATAGAATAGGAATATGAAAATGTTTTTCTCTTAATCATATTATTTAAAATATTTTTCTGTACCTGATATAATAGTGACAATAACGTTATTATTGTCTAGTAAACATGCATTTACTGAAATAAGTCCGTGCTAACGCACCTAATAAAATAATTTGAAGAGAGTAATTTAATTACTCAAACTAAACCACATAACATAATAAACATAAACATCCAAATAAAAATAATTACTCCGAGGTGTATAATCTCGGCTGGTACCTCTGATTTCAAAATTCAAAGTAGAGTAAAGATTAATAGTTGAACTGATCAACTAAGAAAATACTCGGTCCAAAATTTAATATCCGATTAATGTCAAATCAGTTTATTTTCAACTCTAAAATTAAATAGGATGAAAATATGAAAATGTTTTTCTCTTAATCATATTATTTAAAATATTTTTCTGTATGGTAATAATAGTGACAATAACAAATTATTGTCTAGTAAGCGTGCATTCTATCAAATAAGTCAGTTCTAATGCACCCAATAAAATAATTTGAAGAGAGTAATTTAATTACTCAAACTAAACCACATAACAAAATAAACATAAAGATTAATAGTTGACCTAAAAAGTCAAATTGGGCTCTATTAGGATCAAACCAGTCCATTTGGGCTCCATTAGGATCAAAGAAGTACAAATTGGCCCAATTAGATCGTATATGACCTAAAAAGTCGATTTGGGCTCTATTAGGATCAAACAAGTCCATTTAGGCTTCATTAGGACCATAGAAGTTCAATTGGGCCGATCGGGGCAATTGGCCCAATTAGGTCCTAACAAGTCAAATTGGGCTCTATTAGGATCAAACCAGTCCATTTGGGCTCCATTAGGGTCAAAGAAGTACAAATTGGCCCAGTTAGGTCGTATATGACCTAAAAAGTCGATTTGGGCTCTATTAGGATCAAACAAGTCCATTTAGGCTTCATTAGGACCATAGAAGTTCAATTGGGCCGATCGGGGCAATTGGCCCAATTAGGTCCTAACAAGTCAAATTGGGCTCTATTAGGATCAAACCAGTCCATTAGGGCTCCATTAGGGTCAAAGAAGTACAAATTGGCCCAGTTAGGTCGTATATGACCTAAAAAGTCGATTTGGGCTCTATTAGGATCAAACAAGTTCATTTAGGCTTCATTAGCACCAAAGAAGTTCAATTGGGCCGATCGGGGCAATTGGCCCAATTAGGTCATCACAAGTCAATTTGGGCTCTATTAGGATCAAACCAGTCCATTTGGGCTCCATTAGGATCAAAGAAGTACAAATTGGCCCAAGAGGGTGTTCATCAACCGATCCAATCCAATGCCAACCGCACTAACCGAACCGAAAAACCGACAACCGAAATAACCGAAACACCGAAAGAACCGCAAACCGAAAAAAACCGAAAATTTTCATTGGATTGGATCGGATTTCGGATCCTATATGTAAAACCGATCCAATCCAAACCGAACCGAAATTATTTAGTTCAATGAAAATAATTTGATATTTATATTATAAAAGTAATTATTAGTCTTTATATTTTTATAAGTTATCATCTAGTCCTTATATTAGAGAGTTTAATTGGTATGTAAATGTAATGTTAGTGTAAAAACTTTTACATTGTTAACCAATTATAAATCATGTTATGAGTGACTTTTAATATATTTAGGATAATAATCAAACATTTATAATGATTTAACATTTATAATTAGGATCAAACAATTGTACTTCTTGTTTACTTTACTTCATAAATCTTGTAAGAAATATAAATCTTATTTAATTCACTTCATAAGTCTTGTTTACTTTTAAATTTATTAAGATCAAATATTTTAATCATATTTATAAGATAAATTATTTAATATTTTTTCAAGGATAATATAAGATAAATCAAGGAAATATACAAAATAACACAATCCGTCCGAAATTTTCGGACGGATTTCGGACGGATCAAGGAAAATATAAGAATTAACGAAATCCGTCCGAAATCCGTCCGAAAATTTCGGACGGATTTCGGACGGATCAAGGGAAATATAAAAAATAACACCATCCGTCCGAAATCCGTCCGAAAATTTCGGACGGATTTCGGACGGATAATGGAAAATATATGAATTAACGGAATCCGTCCGAAATCCGTCCGAAAATTTCGGACGGATTTCGGACGGATCAAGGAAAATATAAGAATTAATGAAATCCGTCCGAAATCCGTCCAAAAATTTCGGACGGATTTCGGACGGATCAAGGGAAATATAAAAATAACACAACTGTTCAAATCCGTCCAAAATTTGGACGGATTTTTGACGGATAATGGAAAATATATGAATTAACAGAATCCGTTGAAATCCGTCCGAAAGTTTTGGACGGATTTTTTGACGGATCAAGGGAAATATAAAAATAACACAATCCGTCTCGAAATCCGTCCAAAATTTTGGACGGATTTTGACGGATAATGGAAAATATATGAATTAACGGAATCCGTCGAAATCCATCCAAATTTTCGGATGGATTTTGACGGATCAAGGAAAATATATGAATTAACGACATCCGTCCTCAAAATCCGTCCAAATTTTTGGACGGATTTTGACGGATCAAGGAAAATATAAGAATTAACGAGATCCGCTCAAACCGTCCCAAAATTTCGGACGGATTTCTGACGGATCAAGGAAAATATTATACAATCCTCAAAATCCGTCCGAAATTTCGGACGGATTTGGGACGGATCAAGAATAATATAAGAATTAACGAATCCGTCCGAAATCCGTCCGAAATTTCGGACGGATTTCGGACGGATTCCGGACGGATCATGGAAAATATAAGAATTAACGAAATCCGTCCGAAATTTTCGGGAAATTTCGGACGGAACCATTTCCGTCCGAAAATTCCGTCCGAAAAATCCATTTTTCTAGTAGTGCCTTCTGTTCTGTCTGTGCCTTTTTATAAATCAGGATTCGCGTCACGGCCGTGATGGCCATCACGGCCAGGCCGTGACGCTTTCTGCCTTGGGCGCGCTTTCAAAATATGTTTGTCACGGCCGTGACACTCGTCACGGCTAGGCCGTGATCACTTTTGTCTCCACCAATTGGTCTGTCACGGTCGTGATGGGAATCACGGCTAGGCCGTGACAGATTCTGCCTAGGAGCATTCTGATTCAATTAGCATGTCACGGCCGTGATGGGCACCACGGCTAGGCCATGACAGCTTCTGACTTCTGCCTTCTTTCTTCTCAAGTATTGCTCGATCACGGCTAGGCCGTGATAGGCTCTGCTTGGGTCATTTTCTTCACTTTTCAAGCTCTGTCTTCTTCCAAGCTCCATCATGGCTAATCTTGAGCATTTTTCCTTAAATTCCTGCAAAACAACACCAAGAAACCGCCTCACCCGTTCCAAGGTAAAAACTAATAAAAATCAAACTAACCATGCCTAAACTATATGAAAATGCATGCAAAAATGTATATGAAATATGATGCAAAATCACACTATCAAATCACCCCAAGCTTATTCATTTGCTTGTACTCAAGCAATCATTAAGGCCAGAAGAGATAAATAATGAAAGCATGGATAGTGAACCAAGAACCCGAGTAAATAATCCAAGTAACAGGCATTTCAAATAATTCAACAAGAGACAATCAGTTTCAAGTCCAATTAGAAGCTTAGGTTTCTTAGACTCATATTCTCACTGATTCAGGCACTCTTTCTCACCTGAAACTCACCTCAAGCTTGTTCATTTGCTTGGCTCTCTTTCTCGCCTCACTCAAGTGTTCAAGGATATATGACAATTCGCTCCATTTTCCTCAAGGAATGAATTCTACCATAGGCTTGACTATCAACCAAATCTCTACTTTATTAATGAAAAGGACATTTCAAAAGGCTACACAAAACATCAAGCATTGCAAATCATGACACCTTCTAAAATACCTTTTTGGGTTTCGATTTACTTTTGCCACCTTTCTTTCTTTCTTTTCATTTTATTTCTCACTTTTCTTTTTGTCATCCCCTTCTATATTTATATTCCTTTTTCTTTTATTTTTCTTTTTATTTGGAGAAGGGGAGATTTTTCAGCTCAAGAGAAACATTTTTCTGATTTTCTCATCCCATACTTTTTCAACTACTTTTTACCCTTTGTGAAATACTTTAGAAGGTGCCCTATCAAGAATCATTCATCAATAAGTTTCAAGGTACCAAGAAAAATATTTTATTCTTGCGGGCTCAAAATCGGGCAACTAAGGGGTAGCATTTGATCAACCAAAGCTCAGAATACCGGAAAAATACCTAGTGTCTCAATCATTTTCAAAAAATGTTTTCAAAAATTTTTAAGCTTCGAAATGGTTTCAAGTCAAGTTCTAGAGAATACAAACCAAGAGGAATAACACTCTATCAGTAAGAATGGGGTAGATTTAGTGAGTACCCCTTTTTGGCTCAAAATCTCACATTTTGTAGTTCAAGAATCAATGAGAAACCCAAATCTACGAAACCACATGCTAATTATCAACTATCACAGATCATCTCAAGCATTTTTCATTTGTAGCCTCATCACAAGAATAAACAGAATTGGGTTCAAGAATTCACTATCTCAAGTTATTTGGCACTTAGTTCTCACAATCGGATGCAACATTTAGACAAGGGGCAATCTAATCATGTGATCATGTCAAGCTATGCCTATATGAATGCAACATGCAAAATGCACAAGTATGCAAAAATACCCCTACCCCAAGCTTAAAAATTTACATTGTCCCCAATGTAAACAATCAAGTCGGAGAGAGGAGAAAAATTGGAACGACTTATCGAGGTGGTAGCGGGTGCCGGCTCACATGCCTAGTCAGAAGGAATTGCATGAAAATTGGGTCACGGCCGTGATGATTATCACGGGCAGGCTATGATGCATTCTGGTCCATAGGGGCAGCCTGTCACGGCCGTGACCTCCATCACAGCTAGGCCGTGATGCTCTCTAATCTTCAGGGTCCTCCCATCACGCCCGTGATGGGGATCACGGCTAGACCGTGATCCTTTCTGATCTTCAATTCTGGCTCATCACGTCCGTGACCAGTGTCACGGCCTGGGCGTGATGGTTGCTGGCTTTGTTGTCTCTGCCCTTTTTGCTTCTCCTTCCTCCTTACCTTGAAAACACTTAACCAAACTATTAATTTATGATCTTTTTCCTCTTGATCTTCTCAAATTATTCAAGAGGGAAAAATCAAAAACAAAAGGAAAATGAAAAGAAAACTTGGGTTGCCTCCCAATAAGCGCTTCTTTAATGTCACTAGCTTGACGGGTAGGTGACCTCAAGGGTCATGAAGGTGCACAGCTGAGATCAATCTCTCGATGCCACCACCCAAGTAGGCCTTGAGTCTTTGGCCATTGACTTTGAAGGTCCTTTTTGAAATAGGATCCTCCACTTCTACAGCTCCATGAGGTGAGATTTCTTTGACAATGAACGGTCCCGACCATTCAGACTTCAACTTGCCCGGAAACAATCTCAGCCGGGAATTGAATAATAAAACTTGTTGTCCCGGCTGAAATGTTTTCATAACGATCTTCTTGTCATGGTAGGTCTTGACTCTCTGCTTGTAAATAGCTGCATTCTCATATGCATTAAGGCGCATCTCCTCTAACTCATACAGCTGATTCACTCTTTTCTCACCCACCAGAGTGGCATCAAAATTCAATAACTTTAATGCCCAAAAAGCTCGATGCTCCAAATCTACGGGTAGATGACATGCCTTCCCATAGACCATCTGAAACGGAGATAACCCCACAGAAGTTTTCAGTGCAGTCCGGTAAGCCCACAAGGCATCGTCAAGCTTCCTTGCCCGATCTCTTCTTGAAACGGCCGCGATCTTTTCTGAATTTTTTTAATCTCCCAGTTGGAGACCTCCGCTTGCCCATTTGTTTGAGGATGATAAGGGGATGCCACCTTATGCCTCACATCATACTTGGTCAACACATTTCTCAGTTGTGAGTTGCAAAAATGAGATCCCCCATCACTTATAAGGACCCTTGGGACACCGAACCGGGTAAAGATGTTCTTCTTGATGAATTTAATCACTGTTTGGGCATCATTCTTCTGTGTTGCACTGGCCTCCACCCATTTGGAAACATAGTCCACTGCCACCAAGATATATTGATTGGAGAATGAAGGTGGAAGTGGACCCATAAAGTTTATGCCCTAGCAATCAAATACCTCAACCTCCAATATGTTCTGCAGTGGCATCTCATCCCTTTTTGAAATGTTCCCGGTCCTTTGGCACTTGTCACAACTCTTCACATGATTGAAAGAGTCCTTGAAGATTAAGGGCCAAAAGAGCCCAGATTGGAGGACCTTTGCAGCTGTCCTATCCCCATTGTAATGTCCACCATATGGCGAGTTATGACAATGCCACAAAATTTTCCTTGCTTCCTCTTGACTAACGCACCTCCTCCATAAGCCATCCGGTCCAACCTTGAACAGAAATGGGTCATCCCACATGAAATGGTTGGCATCCCGGAAGAATTTCTTCTTTTGTTGCCAAGTGAGGTGCTCTGGAACAATATTGGCTGCCTTGAAATTTGCCATGTCGGCAAACCATGGTCTTTCATGCACCTGAAGTAAAGCCTCATCCCGGAACTCATCCCGAATGTCCTTCTCTTGTGCAGCCACCTCTTCATTCACCAACCGGGACAAGTGGTCAGCCGCCACATTCTCGCTGCCCTTTTTGTCCTTGATGACTAAATCAAACTCCTGCAACAATAGAATCCACCTTATGAGTCTTGGTTTAGAATCTAACTTAGTCAACAAATATTTAATTGCAGCATGATCATCAAAAACAGTGACTTGTGAACCAATTAAGTAGGAACGAAATTTTTCCAATGCAAACACTATGGCTAGCAACTCTTTTTCGGTTGTTGCATAATTTACTTGGTTCTCATTGAGAACCTTGCTAGCATAGTGAATGACATGGAAAATTTTTTCCCTCCGCTGTCCCAAAACTATCCCAACTGCGTAGTCACTGGCATCACACATTAATTCAAATGGTTACTCCCAGTTGGGTGCAACAAGAATGGGAGCGGTGATCAACTTTTCTTTCAAAAACCTGAAAAGAGGTAAGACAAGAAATATCAAACACAAATGGTGTGTCCTTGTTCAAAAGGCCACACAACGACTTGGCTATCTTTGAAAAGTCCTTGATGAACCGTCGGTAAAAGCCTGCATGCCCAAGGAAACTCCTCACACCCTTGACATTCACTGGTGGAGGTAGTTTCTCAATCACATCAATCTTGGATTTATCCACTTCGATCCCCTTAGCTGAAATTTTGTGCCCAAGCACAATGCCTTCCTGCACCATAAAATGACACTTCTCCCAATTTAAGACTAAATTGGTGTCCATGCACCTCTTTAACACAGCGGCAAGGTTAGACAAACAATTATCATAAGAGGAACCGAAAATAGAAAAATCATCCATGAAAACCTCAATGTATTTTTCTACCATATCAGAGAAAATGGAAAGCATGCACCTTTGAAATGTCGCAGGCGCGTTGCAAAGTCCGAAAGGCATCTTCCGATAGGCAAAAACTCCAAAAGGGCATGTGAATGCAGTTTTCTCTTGGTCTTCCGGGTTAACCGCAATTTGGTTATAACCCGAATAACCATCCAAGAAACAATAGTAAGCTTGCCCGGCCAGCCTCTCCAACATCTGGTCCATGAATGGAAGTGGGAAGTGATCCTTCCTAGTAGCTTGGTTTAGCTTCTCGTTGTGCACGACGGTCATGCCATCTTTCTTTGGGACCACTTGTACCAGACTCACCCAAGAACAATCGGAAATCGGATAGATCATTCCAGCTTCAAGGAGTTTCAGCACCTCCTTCCTTACCATTTCTTTCATTGTCGGATTGAGCCTCCTCTGTGGTTGGACCATCGGTTTAAATTCAGCCTCCATCATGATCTTGTGCATACAAAACGTGGGGCTAATACCTTTCAAATCTGAGATGGACCATCCAATAGTTGTTTTATGCTCTCGAAGCACCCTTACAAGTTTCTCCTCTTCCAATTTGGACAATACATTGCTCACTATGAGAGGGTCTTCATCATTCTCCCCAAGAAAGACATACTTCAAGTGGGGAGGTAGAGGCTTAAGCTCTAACTCAAGCTTCTCTTGGACTTCATCCTTTTTGAGCTCTTCCTTCTTAGTGTTGACAGCAAGTTGCTTGGGTTGAGCTTCCAGATCACACAAACAGTCTTTTATTTCCTTCTCCTCTTCCTCATCAAGATTTTCAATAGAATTCACAATTACCTTCTCAAGAGTAGAGGAATGGTGCTGCTGTGCAAAGGCTTCTTTAGCCACTACTTCCACAAAGTCCATGCGGAAACAATTCTCTTCATCACTCGGGCGAAGCGTATCTTCAAATACATTAAAAGTGACCTCTTCATCTCGCACTCTGAGTCGAAGCTAGCCTTTTTGCACATCTATCAAAGCACAACCAGTTGTTAGAAAAGGTCTCCCCAATATAAGTGGAACTTCTGCATCCTCCTCCATGTCTAGTATCACAAAATCCGCTGGGAAGATAAACTTGTCCACTTTAACCAACACATATTCTAGAATACCATAAGGACGCTTGATTGATCTGTTTGCTAGTTGCAATGACATCCTTGTTGGCTTCACCTCACCACCTCCAAGCTTGTTCAAAATTGAAAGCGGCATCAAATTGATACTTGCTCCCAAGTCACACAAGGCCTTCCCAATAGCAACACTCCCAATAGTGCAAGGGATTGTAAAACTACCAGGATCTTTAAGCTTTGGAGGTAGCTTCCTTTAAAGTATTGCACTACACTCTTCTGTCAAGGCAACAGTCTCACCTTCTTTGAACTTTATTTTCTTCGTGAGCAACTCCTTCATGAATTTTGCATAAGTGGGCATCTACTCTAGTGCTTCAGCAAAGGGTATGTTAATCTGTAGCCTCTTGAAGATGTCAAGAAACTTGGCAAACTGTTCTTCCTTCTCCTTTTTCTTGGTCAAATGAGGATATGGCAACTTCACATAAGAGGGGATCTCTTGAGGCTTGTCTTCATCTTTCAAAATCTGACTTTTAGTCCTCCTCAAAATCGAATTCTCATCCACTAGCTTCTCCCTCTTGTCTTTTTCACTTTCTTTTTCTTCCTCCTCTACTACAACCTCTTTGCCTTTTTCTTTATTCAAATCAGATTTTTCAGCAATCACCTCTGTTTTTTCATCAACTCTCTGATTTTTCACCAAAGGCTCGCCACTCTCTTCCTCAAGGCTTTTACCACTCCTCAAAACAATAGCCTTACAATGCTCCTTAGGATTAGTTTGAGTATTACCTGAAAAATTGCTGCTAGATTGCTCCGCTAGTTGCTTTGCAATTTGTCCAACTTGAACCTCCAAGTTCTTTATAGAAGCATCGGTGTTTTTCTGGTTTGATATGGACATTTGCATGAACTGATTGAGAGTGTTCTCCAAGATAGAAGTCCGGTCTTGAGGTGGTTGTGTAGGAAGGGGCTTGCTTGCTTGTCCGACATCTTGTTTCCAACCAAAATTTGCTTGATTCCTCCACCCTTGGTTGTAGTTGTTAGGGTATTGGTTGTTGCCTTGACGCCCATAGTTCCCCATATAATTGGCTTCCTCATGGGAAATAGGTGTTGCCTCACATCTTCCATTATCATGATCACCTCCACAAAAATCACATCTCATTACCTGTTGATGTGGCATGGTTGTCCCTTGAACAGTTTGGAGTTGTTGTGGGAGTTGAGCTAGTTGCTTGGTGATGGACTCCAGTTGTTGTGTCATGATCTTATTCTGAGCCAAAAGTGTAGTTTGTGAATATAACTCCAACACTCCCCTTCTTGATGTGGGACCCCGATTATGATGCATCAAATAGTCATTTGATGCCATAGCCTCTATCAAAATCAGTGCTTCCTCCGCTGTCTTTGTGTTCATGGACCCTCCAGCTGAGGCATCCAACATATACCTGGTTGACAGTCTCAATCCATTGCAAAATGTTTGCATTTGGGTATGATCATCAAACCCATGATTTGGACATCTTCGGAGTAATTCCTTGAACCTCTCCTAGGCGTCATGAAAAGTCTCACCTTCTTGTTGAGCAAAGCTTATGATATCACCCCTTGTCTTTACAAATCTTGAGGTGGGGAAGAATCTTGCCAGAAATTTTGCCTCTAAGTCATCCCATGTAGTGATGCTCCCCCTTGGTTGAGGTTGGAGCCAAGCCTTGGCCCTATCTCTTAGAGAGAAGGGAAATGCCCTTAATTAGGCGAATTGCATCCTCAGAGGCACCATTGTGCTTCATAGTATCACATATCTCAATGAAGTTGGAGATATGACTATTAGGATCCTCCTTTTCCAACCCGGCAAATTGATTTTGTGAAACCAAATTCAAGAGAGCTGGCTTGATTTCAAAATTGTTACAGTTAATTGGGGGCCTCACTATGCTAGTGACATGCCGATTGACATTTGTATTATCGTAGTCCCCAAGTGTCCTCCGTGGCGGAGCACCTTCACCATTGCCTGCCATCCGGAGTTTTTCTTGATGAACTTGAGAGGTGGAAGTCTCTTGTTCTTCTTCTTGTTGTTCTAACAGTTTCTGCTCTCTTGCTTTCCTCTGATTCCCCCTAGCTGTTCTTTCTATTTCAGGATCGTAGAGGAGTTGGTCAGCCGGGGTAGTACCTCGCATGCACAAACAGTCTAGCAACCAAGATTGTTAGCAGCAAATGTCAGCAAACAAAAAAACAAACCAGAAAAATGACAGCAAAACAAAACAGAAAAATGTGATAGCAACAGATTATAACAAATTTTTTTTGCTTAAATTAGTAACCGAAATGCGTATGCTAATATTGAAACACAATCCCCGGCAACGGCGCCAAAAACTTGTTGACGGATCTAGGCAAGTATACCTAGTTGTACAAGTAATACGGTGGTGAGACCGTTTTATCATTCCACGAGGATTGTGACAAGTACTAGCATGTACCGAATCAATTACTATCTAAGCGGATATTTGGATTGAAGGGGGCTCAATACTAAATACCAAGACAAATCAGATTCAAAACCTAAAATAAACAAATTAAAAAGTAAAGTTCTTTGAGGATTTTTGTCGAACACTTGGAAGGCAGTAAAAGAATTCTTCAAATCTATGAACGATGTTGGGATTAGGTTCACTAAACTTCATCCCCATGCAATGAAATGACTAATAAACAGTTTCTACTTCAATTATGACAATCAATCCACTAGAGTACTCAAGCCCCGATTCCTCGGATGACAAGAGCCTAAATCTACTAATAGACCCTAATTCCTTAGGTGGCCTAGATTAATGAATTTGCATGATGATTAGGGATTACACGATTGCTAATAAACCTAAATCCATTCCTAGATACAAGGTTTACTAGGTGGTTGATTTCAGTTCTCGTTCTAATACGAATTTTCCAATTGCATACCAAAACAATAATCAAGTCATGGGGGTGCTAGCCACAACAAGCATTAGGCATAGAAATCAATCACTCATAAGGAAGCAAAAACTGTATTACAAGATCACATCAAATACATGGATAATTCAGAAATAGCTACACCTAACCCCAACAATGGGAGTTTAGCTACTCATGATCATAGCCAAAACCACAGAAATAGAGATGAAAAAGAGAAGAGACTCCATAGAATCCTTGTGCAACTGCCCCTGGTTCAGAGAGAGTGTTTGAGGGTTTCAAAAACTGGTCCCTTCTGTTCTGCCTGTGCCTTTTTATAAATCAGGATTCCCGTCACGGCCGTGATGGCCATCACGGCCAGGCCGTGACACTTTCTGCCTTGGGCGCGCTTTCAAAATATGTTTGTCACGGCCGTGACACTCATCACGGCTAGGCCGTGATCACTTCTGTCTCCACCAATTGGTCTGTCACGGCCGTGATGGGCATCACGGCTAGGTCGTGACAGATTCTGCCAAGGAGGGTTTTGATTCAATTAGCATGTTACGGCCGTGATGGGCATCACGGCTAGGTCGTGACAGCTTCTGACTTCTGCCTTCTTTCTTCTCAATTATTGCTCAATCACGGTCGTGATGGTCATCACGGCTAGGCCGTGATAGGCTCTACTTGGGTCATTTTCTTCACTTTTCAAGCTCTGTCTTCATCCAAGCTCCATTATGACTAATCTTGAGCATTTTTCCTTAAATTCCTGCAAAACAACACCAAGAAACCGCCTCACCCATTCCAAGGTAAAAACTAATAAAAATCAAACTAATCATGCCTAAACTATATGAAAATGCATGCAAAAATGTACATGAAATATAATGCAAAATCACACTATCAACGTGTCACCTGAGACACTGCGTTGAGTGTAGCTTTGCGCAATCATGTTAGTAATTGAATTTAGCAACAATATTGTTAAAGTCAAGGTACATTTTTTCTTTTTCATAAAGTTTGGGACTAATATGACCTATTGAAGTAATTTTTGGGACTAAACTGATGTTACAAATCACATTGTTTAAAGCATGATTTGCCATGTTGGGCCAAGCAAGAACTTAATGTCTCACATGAGACACCCTGATAAGTGTAACTGAAGCGCACTAACAACAGATACTAAATTGATTAATAGTTGCCAAAGTCATAGACTAATTTTTATTTTTTACAAAGTCGAGAACTAATATGACAGCTTTAAGAAAATGTGCATGTACCGATGGTCTTTTACCAACGGCCCTGACATTATCACAGGCAATCTTTACACCATTGCATGGTAAAATATTATTGTGTGGTTTACCGATAGTTGTGTCTGGCGATAAGCATGTCGACAGCTAAAGCCATTCATGCCTTATTTAAAAAAATGGTGGCACCAAAACTTCCAAGAAGTTAGCAATCGTTAGGGTTATTGATGCGAAAGCTTTTGGTAACAAAAAAAATATTTTTTGTGATACGGCACAACATACCAATGGTCTAGTTGTCAGCAACATAAAAATTATCCCTATTGTAGTTATCGCAACCATCTCGGAGGGCACGCCGGAAAATTAAATATATTACGGATTAATGGCTTAGAGAGAGACTTTGGAGTCGTCACTAATCGCTTTATCCGTAAAATGGAATGGTGCAATTGGACACCTAAAATGATGGCTTACGTTTCAAAGTTTGAGTTTGGAGTCTATTATGAGTAAGGAAGGTATTAGCACTATATATCGTTCGTTTAATACGGTCACCTCTAACTAAATGTGTAAAATTATGGCATTATTACACTTTTGGTCCTTATACTTTTTCAATTGTGTGATTTTAGTCCCTCAAATTTTTTTCGTGCGGATTTAGTCCTTCAATTTATTAAATGTGGCAAATTTCATCCCTCTGTCAATGATCCATCAAATCTCTAATGGAATATCCAATCTGGCATGTATTTGCACACTTACTAATGACAGGTGGCATTATTTTAATCAAAATAAATAATTTTTAATTTCAAAATTTTTATAAATTGAAATTATTAAATAAAATAAATAAAATGAGATTAAAAAGGGCTCGGGTCATCTTCTTCTTTCGTTCCCATTTCTTCTTATGTTTCCTCGAGTTTCCCTTTCTTCTTCAACCTTGGTAGGGTTCTTCTTCTATTACTTCATTTGTCCTTCACTTCATGTTGTTGTGTTGTTCTGTTAAATTGGTTTTGCAGCATATAAAACTCTTAAAATTTACAAAGCTAAAACAAAGAGAAGAATACTTGAATAACATCCATGGTACCTGACACATGTCATACATACGTTACAATGAATGTTCATACTTTGACCCAATTCAAAAAAGTTTCAAACATTGTTGTCTAATTTACAGGAAAAAAAATTTCAATGCTAGAGCGAACCAAGTAAAATTCTCAGAACAATGGTCCCCATGATCCAAACCAATAAACTGATACAGGCAAGCAGTGGTCACTAGTGGAAAGTATTCCTTTAACGTCTGGATGTAACAGCCGTTAGTTTGAAACCGATGTTACAAAAGAGACGGTGGTAGTATCATAAATATTTGGCTCATTTAAAATACTTGTAGTGGCGATTGTATGATAATCGATGTTACAAGTGACTTGTAACAACGGTTTTGGTATAACCGACGTTACAAGTGGGAAATCCTTAAAAAAATTGGGTTGGAGGGAAGACTTGTAACAGTGGTTGTTACACAACCGATGTTACAATTGACATGTAAAAACGATTAGCCAAGCAACCAATGTTACATGTCATTATAACGTTAACATAAATCTCACAAACATTAGCTCACTCCCGTGCCCTAACCCCTTCATCTCTGTTGCAACCCCCTTTTCTTCCCTCTTCTCTGCAAAGCCACCGTCACCTCTGCCCCCGTCCTCCACCGTCCTCTTCTTTCTCTCAATCGCGACGTAAGTAATGCCCTAACCATTTCTGTATTCCCACTTTCTTGTATTTCCCACTTCTCCCATTTCCCTCAAACTCTCACATTTTTTGGTTTTGCAAAAACTACCAAGGCAGTCCCTCATTTTTGGGTTGAGAAGGATTGTCGTTCCTACACAACCGAGGCTATTCAAGCTCTTTTGGTTCCTGTATTTTTATCATAACTCGCGATCCCTCTGGTAAGCACCTCTCCTTCGTTCTTCATCTGCTTAAGTAATGCCATTCAATTTCTTGAGATGTTTGATGTAAGGTCTGATGAATCAGTTTGGCCTCTAAATCGCTCTGTACTGTCATTTTGAGTTGAAGATTAAAAATGATAAACCTAATAGGGTTATGATTGAATCTGCCTTTTTTTTATAAAGCACTAAGACTGAAGATTAAAAATGATAACTAGTATTGATTTTGCAAAGATAAAAGCTGATGGAATATGTTATAATTGATCTAAAATGATGAGCTTAGATGGTGTTTGTTGGTCTAGAGTTCCCTTGGCTTCTTTTAACAGGTTTCTGTTATTGCAATTCGGGTTCTTAGCTAGAAGATGCTTTGGTGGAGTATATTGCAAATATCTCAATTGGTGATGAAGATAATGTGTAACAGGGGGTGTGAAATATGCTCTTTTGGGTGTTTCTTAATTGTGTTCCTGGTCTATTTAATTTGGGTATGGGTGTTTTTTGTTTCATGGGAATATTACCTTTGATTCATGGGAGTTGTAACAGAGGGTGTGAATTGTTGTGTAACAGTGATGTTATATCTTGTGGGTTGTCGAGACTTTATGTATTATTGATTTTTGATCATCTGGCTCCAAGCAAATGATAGTGATGTTATTATTTTTTGTATAAACATGCATACATATATGGTTTAATTGTATTTTTGGTCCCTTAACTTTTTCAATTGTATGATTTTGGTCCCTCAAAAATTTTAATTGTACTTTTGGTCCCTTAATTTTTTCGATTGTGCGATTTTGGTTTCTCAAAAATTTTTATTGCACATTTCGTCCCTCGACTTTTAAAATTGTGCGATTTTGATCCCTCCAAAATTTAATTGCACATTGACTAGTCATAGACAGGAGGACTGATTTTGCACAATTCGACAAATTAGAGGACCAAATGTGCAATTAAATTTTTGAGGGACCAAAATAATACAATTGAAAATACTAAGGGACTAAATATGCAATTAAATTTTTTAAGGGACCAAAATCGTACAATTAAAAAGAATTGAGGAACCAAAAGTGCAATTAAACCTACATATATATATATATGGCTGATTCACAGGACGGTGCTGGTAGTCCCTCGTCAGCTGGTATGCCTCTTTCACGAGTCAAGATCCTCTCCATTTAGAGGATAAACGGACATCTCCAGTTCTTTGTATAACAAGGTGCCACGTGTAGGGATGACAATTTTATCCGTATCCGTGGATACCCGCGGATAAAATCCGCAACAGGCACGGAGCGGGTAGTTAAACGGGTACCCGCGGGTAAAATAAACGGGTAATTCCAATACCCGTCTATAAACGGGGCGGGGGCGGGTATCACACTATCCGTGCCCACGGATACCCGCACCCGTTACTTAATTACTATAATACCCTTTGTTATATATTTCTACTCTCAAAGTCCTTATATCATTTCCTAAATAATTTTCATCTATTGTGTTGTTTTATTGATATTTTAAGTGTGATGTATTAATTTGTAGGTGTTATTTTGTTCTAATACCGGAATATATTAATGTGGTGGTTTGTTTAAGTTTTCTGTGTATTTTTTTAAATTAAAAAACAGATTTGTTTGTTTTTCATAACTATCCATGGATATCCGCAGATATCCGTGAAAACCCGCGAATCCATTAAGAACCCGTTAAACGGGTATCCGTGCGGGTACGGGTGAATTATTTATCCAATGGAACGGGTAACGGGTAACCAGTATCCGTACCCGCCCCGTTGACATCCTTAGACACGTGGTACTAGTAAATTTCAAGGGCTGAGATTCATTTATTTTTAAATCAATTTAATTTTTTAAAAAAATATAGAAAATCCTTTCAGATCCTAAATTCAAGAGTGGCGTTTGGCTTCAGATCCTAAATTCAAGAGTGGCGTTTGGCTTCAGATCCATTCTTTTTTCTGATTGGATTTTCTCATTTGTTTCTCCTGCATTCCATGATTCCATCAATCCATCTCATCAGATCTTGCATCTTCTGTGTTTACGGCTCACTTTTTTTCTCTTCGTTTTCTCTGATCACCGCACGTCATCTTCCACCATGCCGCCGTCTTCCACCGCCGCGTGCCGATCCATATCTCCAAGCTCCGGTTGGAACACCACGCACCGTTCTACCTTTTATTTCTTCTCTATACAGACCAACATCACTTGTCCAGACCAACTCCACGCCATTCTCCATTTTTTTTTTCTCTTTACATTTCTCTTTGAAGCCAATCTCAGGTCTTTGATTAAGCAGAGCAAATTTCTCATCTGATTCTTGTATCAATGTTGTCACATATACTGTAATCGAGCCCAGATTTTCATGGAACTTGAAGAACCAAAGATGAAAGATGGTTTTTGTTACTTTGGATTTGGCAGAGAGACTCAGTACGGGGAAATATAGGAGTGAAAGGATTTTCTGTTTCTTTCTTTTTAAAATTTTTTAAATTGATTTAAAAATAAATGAATCTCAACCCTTGAAATTTATCAGTACCACGTGTCAGGTTGTTATATAAAGAACTGGAGATGTACATTTATCCTCTAAAAATGAAGAGGATCTGGACTCCTCTTTCACATGACGGTGCTGGTAGTACCTCATCCAAAAAGAGAGATAGATCATGCATCATCATGAAAAAATTGACCATTGTCCTTCCTAATAATATGAAGTGGTCGATTGAGTTTGATAGATATTGGAAGGCTATTTACCCACATGCTAAGGGTTTTTCTAGTTTCTTGGTCGTGCAAGCTAAAAGCCATGCTAGCATATTGATTGAGGAATGAAATAAAGTATCGGAGAACGTGAAAAATCATATTTGGGAGGCAATCACGGTAAAGTAAATTTTAACCTATTCGTTTGTATCTATTGTATTTAAGCATATTATCATACACCAATTCCTCTATTTTGTTCTGTAATGTAGGTCCATTTTGATTTCCCGAAAACTGCAGTCATGAAGAAGAAAGTGCTTTCACTTGCGGCTAAGCATTGGACGGGGTTTAAGTCAACCATGTCTAGTAACTATATCTTTGGAGAGAAGGCCGATAAGTCTCCTACTGATGTGTACCCTTTCCTTGATCGAGATATATGGGACCAGTTTGTTACGATCCGACGCTCGCCTGCCTATCTAGTTAGTTGAAGTTAATTTGTTTCTTAATAGGCAAACTTTATTTATTTATTTAACTGGTCGAATTGAGTACGTGCTATTTGTAACAAGAGAAAAGGGAAAAGGTGCAAGCGATCCAGAAAAAAAGAATGTCCACAAACACACGATGTCTCGTGGTGGCTATAAACTGGTTCACCAGAAGATGATGGAGGATAAGTTGAAGAAGAAGCGGGATGAAGCATAAGATGAGGAGACAGTTATTGATCCTCCGTCTCCACCCCCACGCGAGGATACATGGATTGAAGACCGAAAGACAAAGTCGGGGGTTATTAAATCTGAGCCCACATGCGTTGTTGCTGAAAAGATTGTAAGTAATTAATATTTAATTCTACTTGTAATTTGTAACAAACTTTTAAGTAGTACACATTGTCTTACACATTTTTTTTTTTTAAATTCATCTTTGTAGGCTCCGCTGAAGGAAGAAAGCTCGCAAGGATCCTTCGTTCCACAGGAACGTCGGGATATCCTGGCCGCTACCCTAGACAAAGACGACCACCCTAGCCGAGTCATTGGTGTTGGAGGGCAAGTGGGCATTCGGCAATTTCATGGACCACGCCCGCATGAACGACCCATGGGCGAGCGGGATCATCACCTATTCACAAAGCAGATTAGAGAGGATGCTATCTGGTCGTTTTTAAAGATTACACTTAAATTATACATAATTAATTCCATATTGTGATATGTTAACAATATAAAAAACTTTACATCGGTGGTCTATCAAGATTACACTTAAATTATACATAATTAATTATAATTTTTTGAATAAATAATTTTAGCTGGTGCCTAGTTGGCTCCCCCAAAACTTTCGGTCACGATCCGCCAGTGCAGGCAAGAAAAAATGTCTTTCTAGAAGGCCATTAAAGAAGCTTACAGTCACACGATGCTCTCCAGAGATTGCTTCAATTGCTTCTTTAAAATGTGGTTCTTCGATTGCTTCTTCGTGGCTTTATCCAGAGGGAATGGAAGTATTTTGGGATTTGAAACCCTAATCTGTTTCTAATTTCAACACACGGGTTGGGTTCAAATGGGTCACGTGAAACTCATGTGCCCTATTAATCTGAAAACCCTTATTTTTTTTATTTATTAATTTCAGTTTATAAAAATTTAAAATTATTATTTTGATTAAAATAATGTCATCTGTCATCAGTAAGTGTGCAAATATATGCCAGATAGAATCTTCCATTAGATATTTGACGGTTCATTGACAGAGGCATGAAATTTGCCACATTTAATAAATTGAAGGACTAAATGTGCACGAAATAATTTAGAAGAAGAAAAATCGCACAATTGAAAAAGTATAGGGACTAAAAGTTCAATTAAGCCTAAAATTATAATAACTTTAAAATCTTACCCCTAAAAGAACAAGGACCACAAAAAATTTCATTATTTAATTAAATTGAGTTAAGACAAGAAGAAAAAATTATTTATTTAATTAGCTTCATAGGGATGGTCATAGCTCCTACGTATCCCTTGCCACGATAGGGAAATCAAAGCTACATAGTTCTCGTAGAAAATGATTAAGAGTTTGTTGATTTTATTTACTTTGAAAATGTAGTTGATTTATTTATGGTTTTTATTTATTTTTTTATTTTATTATTTTTAAAAACAATAGGAGCTTTATGATTTCTTGGGTGTCACACCCCATGCATCCTAAATGGAATCAACTTAGCTGCCACAGCTAACAAAATCTATTGAGATAGTTTTTTTTTTTTTGGAACCCACCGTAATTAGAGCCTTTGGCTCCCCAGTGAGTCCACGGAATATCTCCATAATCTTAGACCCTTTGGCCCCGTTGGGGACTAATCTCCGCTCGGATGCTTAGTCACAGTTAAGGTTCTCGCCCATCCCCAAATATGTGTTCTGTGGGATTCGAACTCAAGTTCTCCCCCACTAGCTCATGCTGCGTAACCAACTGAAGCACACTCATTAAGTATCCATTGAGATAGTTTGATTTTATTATTTTTTAAAATGAAACTGTTTAATTTTATTTATCATATTTTTAAAGAGGAGACTTTATGATTTATGAGCTGTCACAACTCATACATTCTAGAAAAAATGTAGAATATTTAACTTAGCTATCACAATTGACATAATGTCTTAATCGCTTGAAGTAATTTGAATTTATTATTTTAGAAAGAAACGAGACTTGAGGATAATAATAGTATTAATAGTAATAATCAACGTTATTAAAATCGGATCGGTCGTCGACTCGGTCAGAACATTGGGTTGATGGTTCACTGGTCGAACCAGTAAGTCACTGGTTGAACCGGTTAACTCGGTATATATATTAAAAAATTCAAAAAATATATTATATAAATCAATTAATAATATTAAAAATTTATATAGATTTTGAGTTTTTTGTCTACTATATTTTTTATGTAATTAATGTAGTGAGTAGTATATTTTTCTATTATAAATAATTTTTTTACGTAGTGGTATAAATATGTTTTTTAAAAGGACAAAACTTACATATAGTTCTATATGTCTAGTTCAACATGTTCCTATGAAAAATATACCAAAAACTGTAAAAACTTATCAAATGGTGTATTATGAAACTACCTCCTTGCACCTTTTTAATGAAAATAACCATTTTTTTTGTGAGTGGAACAAGAGGAACAGTATCCAAACTACTGTATCTAAGTTTTATCCTTTCCAAAAGCCATTATAATTCTAGTATAGTGTTATTTTTCCAGACCATTTCCGAAGCATTTACCAAGTAAAGTCAGTGGCATGAGTGTTATTGACTTTATATTTTAGGGCCTGCTATTTGCACTGGTTTTTTTGCTCCTTGCACCTTACATATTTTTTTGTTTCTTCTTTCTTTCCAAAAATACCCTCATCTCCTTCCCACACCTCACGGCGCCCCTCTTCTTTCTTTCCAGAAAACCTAATCCCCCATTCATATTGTAGCGTCGTGCCTCCCCAACCCACACCGACGTTGAGCTAATTGCCTCCACACACCGCGACCCTCCACCTCCTCTTCCGGTAAGTGTCTTCATCCTTAACCTTTTTTTTTCTGCAAAATCGCGAGTTGTCCGGAATGAGGGAGGGAGCTTCGACCAGATCTGGCGGTAAGTGTCCGTTTCCGGCAAAAGCAGCAACGAGATCTAGCGTCTTCGCCGGCGAGTGAGTTTCGACCAAAGCTTCTTGGTGCACTAGTAGAAAATATACATTAGACGGTAAAGGTTTACGTCAGTTAACCAAAAGCTAGACGTTAAAAAGGAGACGGTGGCAGTTTTGTAAATATCAGGCTTCATTATTTCAATTTTAACGTTAGTTGTTTTAATGACTGACGTTAAAAGTGAAGTGACTCACTTTTAACGTCAGTTCAATAAAGAACTGACGTTAAAAGTGAATATTTTAACGTCAGTTCGATAAAGAACTGACGTTATAAGTAAGTCTCTTCACTTTTAACGTCAGTCCCTACATCAACAGACGTTAAAAGTTATTTTAATAATTTTTTTATCTAGTATACGATTCCTTCCGCATTGCCTTCCTCAAAGTTTCAGTTTCACATGATCATTGCTTTGATGTTTTGTGTTTCTGTTTTGAAAACTAAAATATATGTGCGAAGTATAAGTTGAATCAATAACCCAAACCGGATCTCATTCATGAAGACAAATACATACTGATCGATACAGAAGATTGAAAGGGTTTAAAATCCTATAAAAAGTTACATTGAAAGGGTTTAAAATCCTATAAAAAGTTACATTGAAAGGATTTAAAATCCTAAACATTAAAGCTACATCCCATCAGAGAGTTTTATGAAATATGCCAAAGGGAAAACTATATATACTCCGATCACCTCAGAAAACTGGGGGGCATGAGAGAGCTCAAGAGAGAGGCAAAAATAGGTGCACCAGATCCGTTTCAAGCAAAGGCAATGGTTCCAGAGACTTCCAAGATGGTCACTTGCTGCCAAAGCTGAGGTTTTGGAACTGTGACCCCCGAGCACCAGATTAGCCCTCCAGCAGCTGATTCTCCGGAAGGTGATAAGGTGAGCAACTCACACAATGTAATTTACTCAGACTTATCACCCATGCAATGTAATTTACTCAAACTCAGAAGTTGTTTGACCATTAAGACAAAGACCTTTGAGTCTAGGAATAGGAAGAAAGAGTGATGAAGTTAATCTCCACGGTAGAGCCATATTGTGAAGCAGAAAATTAAAAGGATGGAAGGAAGCTATTTATAGGAGCAGGGGATGAAGTTACTAAGCTATTCTGATTTTGAAGAAAACTTACCTATAAACTTAATGCCCATTAAGAGGATTGAGTTACAAGGTGCATGGGTAAGTAGCACAGTATAGTCAAAGGAATGAATGTTTTTGCAGATATCTATAGACTTTTAACGTCAGTTTTTTAAAAAAACTGACGTTAAAAGTGTTTTTAATAAAAAATATTAATTGTTAACGTCAGGTTTTTATACAACTGACGTTAAAAGTTTGATTTTTACTTCAGTTAAATAAATAGCTGACGTAAATAATCCTATATATTATACACGTGCAGAATGAATATTGGAAATAATGTAATTAAAACACGGGAACTTGACAGTCATCAAATAAGTTGACGTTAAAAATGAGGTGGTGGGTAAACTATTTGCGTCAGTTCTATAAATAACTGACGTAAATAATTATGAAACTCATTTCATTGGTTATCATGTCCCTGTTGTCCCTCTTAACGCAGATCACTCCATATAGTACTGCAGTTTATTTCTAAACTTTTTTTATACAAGTTTATTTTTAATTTTTATTAATTAGCTTGAATTAGTAAACAAATTATTATGCAAATTAAAATAAATAAACACTTAACATAAAACAAGTTATATGTATAATCAAATCGTATGACATTGAAGCGATTCATAAGTTAAAATTACATGATTAAAAGATAAAAAATTTCTGCAACATAGCCCTAAAATATAAAAAAGTTTCTGCATCAACATCATTTTCTTCTCAGTCCTGTCATCAGAAACTCCAATGGATGCATCACCTCCCTCACTTGAATTCCAAGATGCAAAGTAAATCCTCAGTCACTAGCAGCGAAAGCAAAGTGAAATGGATCTTTGCATCTTTCTTCTTCAGTGGAGTTCCTTGATGCATCATCTTGAATCCACAATCACTTCCAAAGCAAAGTGAAAGGGATGACGGGGATGAAATAAAGTGAGATAATCACATTACGTGATTCACCCAACCTTAATATCCATGCAATGTAATTTACTCAAACTCAGAAGTTGTTTGACCATTAAGACAAAGACCTTTGAGTCTAGGAATAGGAAGAAAGAGTGATGAAGTTAATCTCCACGGCAGAGCCATATTGTGAAGCAGACAATTAATTAAAAGGAGATGGAAGCTAGGAAGCTATTTATAGGAGCAGTGGATGAAGTTACTAAGTTATTCTGATTTTCTTGAAAACTTATCTATAAACTTAATGCTCATTAAGAGGATTAGGTACAAAGGTGAATGGGTAAGTAGCACAGTAGTCAAGGGAATGAATGTTTCTGCAGAAACTAATAATCCTTTAACGTCCGTTGTGTAATACAACTGACGTAAGAAGTTGTGAGTGTTTTTAACGTCAGTTTCTTAATACAACTTACGTTAAATATATGTCATTTAACGTCAGTTATTACTAACAACTGACGTAATAAGTGTGAGAGTTTTTAACGTCAGTTTATTAAGACAACTGACGTTAAATATATGATCTTCAACGTCAGGTTTTACCAAAAACTGACGTAAAATGTTGTTTTATTTTAATTATAACGTTTACCCCCGCGCGCCTTCTCCACTTCTCTACGTACGTCTTTTCTCTTTTCATCACGCTCAACCCTTACTCTCGCTCTCACTCTGCCCTAATCGCGCGCTCATCTCCACCGCAACCACCGCGAGGGCTTCTTCGCCACCACCGTGAGGTACACTCTTAACCCCTAACTCTGTCTTTCCTGCTCCTTCTTTGCAATAACTTGACATCTCTCTTTCCCCTGGCCTTCCCGCGCACTAACTCTCCTTGTCCCTCTGCTCTCGCAGAACCACATCGAACGTTGGCCACCACTCGAGCTTCCCCCCACCACCACGCGAGCGCCTATTTCTCGGTGAGTCTTTAATTAGGGCACATTTTTTTATTCACGGTTTTGAGTGCATGCATGTTGCTCGCTGGTTTGAAATCGTAGTCTCGAGAGTTGAAACTTGAAACTGTGAGTTTGAGTTGTTTGGAATGTCTCTAATTTTGGTTTTGAGTGTATGTTGAAACTGTAGTCTCAGTAGTTGTAACTTTAAACCGTGAGTTTGAGTTGTTTGGAATGTCTCTATTTTTGGTTTTGAGTGCATGTTGCTCTGCTGGTTGATCTGTCACGACCGTGATGCTCATCACGGCTAGGCCGTGATCAGTTCTACCTATGAGGGTCTGATTCAGTTGGCACTACGGCCGTGATGGACATCACGGCCAGGCCGTGACCAGTGCTTGGCAATGTTCAAAAATTATAGTTTTCAATCTCCCGTATTGTCCTTATATTGGATATATAGATGTTTTGTATATCTACAGGACCTATCTAGTTATTTTTATTTATACTTCTGTATTTATTTTGAGTTATAACCTATGTTAATACATATATATTGTTTTTGAACAGGCATACATATGGATCAGTCGGATAGCCCACATGCACGGGAGGACACTGTTGGGGTTTCGCAGGACCCGATCACGCCTACGCCTGCTGATTCTAGTGTAAGTTTACATGCATGTTATATACTGTCTTTAGTCCTTCTTGTTAATGTAAGTTTATAATGTTACAACCCTCTATTTTATCTTTTTTTTTTGGTCCATACAGACATCACAGGCTCACAGGAAACGGGGTAGAGGAGCCACCTCGTTGAAGAAACTAGAGAAGGACAGGCAGAGCGGACAGAAGCTTGAGGTGTCCTTCGATGCTAATCTAAATGCCCAGGGACCCCGTGCTAAAGAATTTAATAAGTGGGTGTTTCTACAAGCGAAGCAGCACGTAAGCATCAACTACAACCACTGGAATGACGTTCCACAGAACGTTAAGGATCAGATTTGGGAGGCTATCACGGTATTTTACCTTTACATTCGTTTGATTTACATTATTAGATAATTATCCGAGTTATAATCCATCCAGTTGTTATATATGTATCTAATGTGTAGGTAGCTTGGACTGTGCCAAATGACGAGGATCATCGTCATAAATGTATGAAAATGGCATCAAATCGTTGGAATGGGTTCAAGCATGATCTTACCAGGTACTATCTATCTGGGAAGAAGCGGCTTGATAAAATGTTCTCGGATTATCCCTGGATTTATCAGGATACTTGGGATATGTTTGCCAGGAGTCGACAGGATGAAGAATTTCAGGTTGGTTGATTAAGGTAATTTTGTATGCTTATTATAGATCATTTAACTATATTTAATTATGTGTTTTTGTTTGAATAGGCTAAGGCAAATAAGGGTCGGCAGAATCAGGCGAAGAACGTCCACCACCACACCATGTCTCAGGGTGGGTACCATACTCGGATCCAGCAGATGATGGCGGATAGGCTGAGGGCGAAGCAGGAAGAGCACTCTGCTAGGATTGAAAGAGGAGAGGTGCCTGAGGGCACACCATCAAGTCCTCCGTCGGACATCGACCGGGAGGATGTCTCGTTAGCCGGCCGCATGACAAAGGCGGGATCTTTTAAAGCTGATGCCACTCGCGAAGTGGCAGATAAGATTGTAAGTAAATAATTAACTTGATTTCAATTGATATTTGTATAGATACTTGCAACACTTTTCAGTTGCACGTTTTTTCATTTTTTTTCATTGTAGATGGATCTTAAAGCAAAATCCTCCCAGGGCGCATTCGTCCCTTCTGGACGGCAGGACGTCTTGATGACTGCTCTAGGCAAGAAAGACTATCCTGGTCGGGTTCTCGGTGTTCCTGGGAACGTGGCCATCAAACAATATTATGGCAAGTCTGCTTCACGAAAGCGGGTGGTCAATGAAGCATCAATTTTGGCTGACATTACTCAGCACCTCATGACCAACCCAGATATTACATCATATCTGATGCAAGGCTTAATAGCCAACCCAGAATTCAAGCAGGCGCTTGCCAGAGAGCTTTCCTCCGTCGGTACATCCCAGGACACCGCAAGGCTTGCCAACGCTTCACATGTGAGAACAAAAGAGAGTTTTAGTATGGCACATGTGGAGGACGATGAGTTGGCAGCTAGGGAGCGGGAGTTGGAAGTCCAGCGCCATGAGCATGAGTTGGAAATGAAAAGGCGTGAGCTTGAGTTGGACTCCAAACGACGTGAGCTCGAAATGTTAGCAAAGGTATTTATTCATTATTAATGTCCAAAATAGTCAAATAATTACTTGTGTTTTTTTTAATTATCAAAAACTTATATATTTTATTTTTTTCTAAACTGAAGGCCAAGTCGACGTCGGTGTCGCTGTCACCTATCACTCGTTTGTTCTCACTTGGTGAGGATTATGCGTATGAGATTTTTGCATGTCCATTGGAGGACGATGGATGGGTGGCACGCCCAGATCAAGAGAGGATATTTTCCTTCGTTGGTGACGATCTCGGGAACGCCTGCAGAAATAACGTCTGGATGAACAGCAATGTCATCAGTCTCTGGTGCACTTAAGTTAATTTTAATTTTATAACTTATTTATTTTTGGTATTTTTCCATTTAATAATTTATTTTAATTTCAATATATATATTATGTAATTAACATCCACACCCTTTTCATATCTTAGGTATCTCCATCGTCTTCAGCTTGATAAGGGCGTTGCATCAGTTTACGGTTTCTTAGATCCGTCAATCCTTCTGCCCGAGTTCTTTGCTGGCGATGCATTGAGTAAATACATAGGGAAGGTGTTGGGAGACAATCCGAAAGAATTATATCTGGCTCCCTACTGTATGAATGGCCATTGGCAGTTGTTGGTACTTCACCCGTCTAGGCATACTGTCATATTCTTCTGCTCTCTCCACCATGATCCGCCACCGAAGGTGGTGGAAGCTGTAAATATGTAAGTAACTAATCTTAAATTAAATTTAAGTTTTAATATCAGTTGTTTTTAGTTTATTACACACATGATAAATGAGTTTGTTAATTGATCGACATGATTATTTGTTTATGATAGCGCGTTGAAGGCGAGTAGCATAAGTTGCGCCAACGGGAGAAGTAGGACTTCTAAGGCTAAAGCAAATCCTGTATGGAACATCCTCAAGGTTTGGTAGTTTATTTATCAAATAATTATTATTATAATTACTAATTTATGTGTATATTCAACTGACGTTGAAATTAATTTTGTTGGTAGTCTCGATTTCAACCTCGTGGGTTGGTCGTGCGGCTATTATGTGATGCTTCATATGCTGAACATAGTCTCCGCATCTATTACGGATGGATGGAAGAAGGTAATATTTAAACAACTTGTTAAATTATATATTATAGTTTTGAAGATGACTTGCATTGATGTTATTGTTATTATTTGAACGTGTCTAGGCATTTATCGACCAATCGCCTATTGAACAAGATGAGTTAAGAGACTTGAGGATGCGCTTCGCCGAATTCTTCTTCAAGTATGCGGCTGAAAAAGGAATTGCCAACATACCTCCGCACTACTTAGATAAATAGTTTTTTTGTTAGACTTTAGAAACTAATTAATAACATGTATATATATATCCTTAGATAGTTTTGTTTTTTAGACATTGGAACTAAAATTTATTTATATATATACATGGGTTTTGGTTTTAAGTCCCCCATTGTTCAATTTTCCTTTGCAATTCTGTAATGTGTGTGATATTCTGTGTTACTGGGACTGAATGCAGGGATAGCTGAGGGGAGTGATATTTTAAAACTGAATTTAAAAAAAAAAAAACTTATTAACGTCAGTTGTATCAAACAACTGACGTTAATAGTATTTTATAAAATATACAGTACTCTATTAACGTCAGTTGTTTATTACAACTGACGTTAAAATTAAAACTTTAACGTCAGTTCTTTAAAACAACTGACGTTAGTTTTAACAAAATCAACGTCCGTTGTATTAAAGAACTGACGTTAATAGTTTTATTTTAACGTCGGTTTTGTTAAGGAACTGACGTTAATAGTGTTATATTTAACGTCAGTTCTCAACTGACGTTAAAATAGTAACTATTAACATCAGCTGTATTTACGTCAGTCAGTATTCTGACGTAAAAAATCAATTTTAACTGACGTTAAAAGCACTTATTGCACTAGTGGTGTTACGTTTCGTTTCCCGAAAACTACCGGATTTTATTTTCCAGATACCTATCGGAATTCCTTTTCCGGATGCCTACCGGAGTTCCTTTTCCGGACGCCTACGCCTACCGACTTTCGTTTTCTGGTCGCTTTTTCGATTCCGGAATCCGCTTTCAGGAAGCCACTTTCTGGATCTCCTCACCCGACGCGAGCAGCTCCAACGCGGCTATGCGGCTTCATTTTCTTCGAGCAGAGTTCTTCAAGGTCCTCTTCACCCACGAGACCAACTCCAGCTCTCTCTCGATTTCGCCGGCTCGACCCCACACCGCCACGCCCCACCCAACGCGAGCAGCTCCGACGCGGCCACGCCCCACGCGGTTTCGTCTTCTGCGATCAGAGGTCTTCAAGGTCCATTTCATCGACGCGACCAGGGGGGAGGGAAGTTGATGTGCAGTCAAGAGGGTATTTTTGGAAAGAAAAATGACAAAATCAAGTTTCAAGGTGCAACTAGCAAATTGCAAGGTGTTAGTAGCAATGCCCTATATTTTATTATGAAGCCCATTTGTTTGGAAGCCCAATGTTTGTCTTCTCTTTATACATGTATAACAACCCTAGCTTCAAGAGAAGACTAGCACCGCTAGAGAGAAAGTGAGCACAGCGGTTCAAAAGAATATGAAGACGTTCGTCTCTTCGTTCACCTACATCGTGGTTGCTGTTCTTATTCCTTCTTCTTCTTTCCTCAACCTGCAACCTTCTCCTTCTTCTTTTTGGGCACGATGTGGGCACTCTGACCGGATGAAGGCGAGGTGCGGCATAGGGCGTAAACACCGTTTAGGCTAACAAGAATACGAAGTTGGCCCGCCCGATTTAAAACTACTCGTCCGGGTTACCGGTTTTCTTCAAAACCGACCAAGTGAACCTGATTCCCTCCTACTTGAAGTCTTGTCCGGTCAGATGGCTCTACCGGACCGGTGATATGACCAGTTTCCGGTCTAACCGGTTGGACTGGCCGGTCCGAGCCGATTTTGATAACACGGGTAATAATGTACATTACTAGATGATAATAATTATTAATAATAACGTTGTTGTTTTCAGATAAATATGATACACTTGATTTTTTTTTATTTAAAATAACTTCTATCAACCTCAAGAAAGCCATATTTTTCTCGGTACTCTGGCTAATTATGATTATTCCATCGTCAGAATCTTAATCCATAAAAGTAAAACAAAGATACTAAAAAAAAGCTAAAAAAGTAAACTCATTATGCTTGAGGACAAAAACACATAAAAACAAAGAAAGAAAGGGAAAAAAATTCTAATTTTAAAAAATAAACTTGTTAAGCTAGAATACAAAAATAAGGAAACTAACATGGTGTGACACAGTTGGTAAATAACTGGGTCCCTTAAACATGTGGTATAGGGGTCTGATTCATGTCCCATGTGTATAGAAGAACATCTGTTGGAAGAGGTCGACCCCTTAAATGGATCTCCGTACCTCGAGCGATTAATCTCTGGCTCCCGAATAGAGGATGCCCCGGGTTCACCCAATACGAAAATAAGGAAATAAATGAAGACTTGGGGACGTGCAGAAACACTATGTGTTTGACCCACGTACTCTCCCTTCCAAAAATACGCAGAAATGCAAAGTTGCTTATGCTTAAAATATCGAGGAAAAAAGAAAAATAATAACAATAATAATAATAATAAACTTTTTTCCTAAAAAAGATAAAGCTTTATATTTTAATTTGAATTAAGAACAAGCATTAGAAACCAAATTTTTTTTAAAGGCGCTTGACTTATGCATAGCATACTTAGTATTAAGTCCAAGTACGAAGGTTTCTTCCTATGTTCTAAATGCTTGAGGATCCACTCTATATATAGGAGGTGAGGAGGGAGAAGGAGCATCCATTCTCCTGTGCGGGACTTGTCAAGTGAATAGTTTAACCAAGTGTGGCTATATTTGCTAAAGAGATATGCGCACATCTTCTCCATCTTTTTCCCCCTATTTTAATTAAATCAACACATCAAAAGATAATACCAATAAAATAAAATAAAATAAAATAAAATAAAATAGAAGAAATATCGGTACAAATTTAGGTGTTGATACCAGCTCCATTTAAAAACGAACACGAGAATCAATAAATCACTTGAAAACCCAAAAACTTAACAGGTTCAAATACCTAAAACAAACAGGTTCGAGTACCACAAACAACAAACTAGACAGCTCACAGTCTAGTAACGAACATTGAGCGAAATACAAGAAAAGCTAGGCAAAGCAAAATGAGGTTGAAACCCGTAAAGGAGGAACTAGACAACTCAAGGCCTAATAAGAAAAAAGATAGGCATCTTAAGGTTAAGCAACGGATGATGGGGCTAGTAACTCTATTTTTATCAATCAGAAAGGAAAACAACACGACAGTACAAAGAAGAAAACAAAGGAACTTAAGGTTTAAGCCTAACAATTCCCATAACATCAGCTAACAAAACATGAGATAGCTGATGAGGGCAAGAATCTCAGGTGATGAATGCCTGATCAGACGATCCTCCATGTTTAGCTAGCCAATCTACACATGCATTTCTTTCTCTCAAAACATGTTGAATGCTCGTTAAGCCACCTTCCTTTCATATACATGGAGCAGCCTTTAGAGGGAAGGAAAATTCTAGAATTTGGTGCGCTATAGAGGTGATGTTACTACACATATTTGGAATACTCTTGACTAGAAAATAAGCCCAATTTCATAGCTAGATTAACCCCTCATTTCTGATCTCATATTTCACAACTCATACTAGATGGGCCTAAAAGATGGAACCACGTTGAGCCGAAAAAACACTATCACTTGATCTTAAAGGGAGCAAGACTTCGTTAAAATCATCAATATCTATCCAAGTAATAGTAACATGGTGATGAAGAAAAAACTTATTATTCCAAAAGTGGGAACGTATAGATGGTGTTGGGCTAGCATAAAACAACAGAAAACATCCAAGATTTGTCACCTTTCGAAATGGGAGTAGTAGCCACTTGGGTGTAAGTTTAAAATATTAACAACAAAAGTACGAGTTTGAGTGTTTGTCAATTGGGAGTTTGTTCTATTAAATGGTTTTATCCTCCGGATGGTTGGTGGAAGCTCAACTCAGATGGAGTTTCGAAAGGTCACCTGTGTTTGGCGGGTTGTGGTGGGCTAATTCGAGATTATAGACCCATTGGGTAGCTGGTTTTGGGATGAATATAGGAATGTGTTATTCTCTAATTACCCCCGAACTATGGAGGATTCTCAAAGGCATTGAGCTAGCCTGGGAAAAAGGAATCTGTAACCTTGTTATGGAATCAGACTCAGCAACTATAACCTCTTTGTTAAACAAGGATGACTTCGGTACTAGCTTTCACAATATATTGTCTCGCATCAGAGGGTGGATAGCTAAGGATTGGAATGTGGTTTTTATGCATACTTTCATAGAAGGAAACGTTCTTGCGGATTGGATTGCCACTTAGACTCTCTCCCTTCCGTTAGGAATGCATGTCATTGAAAATCATCTGGTAGAGCTGGCTAGGCTTATTTCTGACGATGTTTATGGGGTCTCCATACCCCGCTATTTTGTATTTTTTTTTTTTTTTTTTTTTGCCGTTAGGCCCGTTAATTTATACACAAAAAAAAACTACTAAATACCCAAATCCCTCCACATTGTCCTTGTGCTTCCACAATAGTTGTGAGAGAAAACCCAGTGTTTCCCAAAACCAATGAGCATCACTAAACTGAGTGTGTGTTAACATTGGTTTTTGGTTGGTGTCCAAAAACCCCTTTGTTACAAATAATTAAAGATCAAACGAGTGTGGGACGTATGAGTTATTCAGTAATCTCGTCAGAATGTGTGTATGAATTGTCTGTCAAGTGTGAATTTTACAAGTTAGTCAAATCTAGTAATATACTGGCAAGATGCTATGACAAGTGTATAAGTTTTGAGGGAAAAGAAAATGTACCGATGATTGTCAATAATGAAACTTGACAACGAAATTGTTTAATTTGAAATTCAAAAGGAGGAATTAGTTTTATATGTAAAAAACAATTGTCCTGATTGAACTAAGTGTGCAATAAAAGAATAAACATAAGTTTAAAAAGAAAGCTAAGTAGAGTATGATCTAAATGATACACATTTTAAAAAGTAAATGAATTTAAAAGGAGAACATAAGAGAAATGCTGGAAATGAGTAAGAATAAATGAAGACATTGAACAGAAGAAATGAAAATGACATCGAATTTTGCCATAATATTGAAGTAGGAAGGATGGAGAGAATACTTGAGTGTAATCCATCAATCTGCTGTGTGATCGAGATGTGTAGGATGTGTGTCAAGTAACCTCCCCTTTTTACATTGTAATAGCTGGTATTTATAGGCAAATAAAATAACTACCTAGTAATAACTTCCTATCTAAATGACTGCCACATGTCCTTGGCAGTTCTCTTAGGCTTTACATCTAAACTGCTTGTCAATATAATTCCAATAACTGTTGAATGTCTTGAACCGCTCCGTGTCAACTGGCTTGTTTTCGACGGAATTAACTGCTTGACAACTTATCTTGACTATATTGTCGATTTTGAGACTTGGTCATTTTTTCTTTTTCTATATCTTTGACAATCTTCTCCTGAATTTCGTCAAAAAAGCTGCTTGTCAATCTATCTCCTTGTCGACATGTATACTTTAACTTTCTTCACTTCAGTTCCTTCGTCATCCTGTCGAAATTATTTCTGTCAAGAGTCTGAAATTCTTCCACTAACAGATGCCCCCCAAGTTTTGCTTTTCGACGGCCTTGTCCGAAAGAATAGCAAAATTTGAATTTTAAATTGCCAACAAATTCTCTCAATTTCGTATTTTCATCCCTTAACTAAATTTCATTTTAATTTCATCCCTACTTAATAGGGATAATCATAACATTGTAGGTTTCTTGGAATTCAAACCAAAGACCTTCACTCTTCTTTAAATAGCAGTCACATCACTGTTGCGACTTTCTTCTTCTTACCCTTTTCTTTCCTCGCGAAAAACCTTTCTTCTTTAAAGGAAAAACCTTTCATCTTCCTTACTTCGTTTAATCTCCATGGAAACTTCTTCAAAGATGTCAACCTCGGCGTCTCGAGCCACGATTGCTCCTCTTAGGGCAGTAGTTCAAGACCCAATTTTGGAAGAATCAGAATTATGGCAGGAATCTAAGGTAATTTACACTGTTCATGATTCTTATGTTGCTTTGAGTCCTCCTCCTGCATTCCTGGGTCCTCTTGTAGCCCAAAATGAAATTTCTGAGGATTTACGTGGTTCTTTTCCTTCTGCTGACTCAAATGAGGCTATCTTATCTTCATTAACTCCAATCCACATTCATGTCTTTAAAAAGAGAAATAGAATTTTTAGAATGCCTCCTGCTACTCGGTTTGATGCTTACATTAGTTGGCTTGACCGAGTTCAGGCTGAAAAACGCAATGTGTGGGAAGAAGCTGGAATTTTTGAATTTATTCAGCTTTCTTGTCATGTTAAATTGGTAGATTTTTCTTTAATAGGTGCGTCAGTCTTTTTCTGGAACAGAACCACAAATAATTTTCACTTTCCTTATGGAATGATGGGTCCAACTTTATTTGATATGTCGGCTATTACATACCTTCGTCCAGACAGCCCTACCATGCATTCTGATGTCGAAGTCGAGAATCAAATTGATGTCTATGTTCCAAAATGCTCTTTCTATAAATATATAAAAGATTTTAGAGGTGGAGATCAAGAACCTGTGACGGATACTGAACACGTAGCCTTTCTGTTTCTTTGGCTATGTGCTTATGTCTTCTGTAGCAAGTCCGCTACTTTGATTGCTTCATATGTTCCTCTTGCTAATCTTTTGTCAACTGGCAAGAGACTGCATTGGTCCAATGCGTTTTGGCCAATCTTTATGACAGTATGAGCATATTAGTTGATACTGTCAAATCCAGACAAAAGAAAACCAACATAGGAGGGCCTCTTTGGCTTCTGTAGTTGTGGTTGAATGCTGTCATAGAGCGTCAATTTTCATACAAAGCTCCTTCAGACTTGTCAATCGATACTTATGGCTCTTATCTCTGTTATGTGTCTGCTGAATCTTTGTCAATAGATGAAACTGCCAACTTCAAGTTCTACTTCAAAATCTTTCACTCTCTTTCGTCCACCTCCTCAAAGATCAATTTCACTCCTTTTATTGACCGGAAGTACAGTCCGGAGTGGTTTACTAAATTAAGTACCACTATATCTAAATCCAACAAGTAAATCTGGACCGAATTTTTTTGCCAAAAGGTCATTTTTGTTGATGGTCCTGGTTTCAAAACCCATAGAATCTATCTTCATCTGCCCAATACCACTGCTTGTCAGCTCGGTTTCTGCCAATCCATTCCTGCTCCTTACTCGTCAAACCCTGATGAACACTTTATTGGTGCCAAAGCTCTAACATATGAAGATGTTGTGGCCATCAGTGATGAGGATAAAGCTCGTAGGGCCTTTTTACAGCCTGTCCCATTCTCTGTCTTCCATGGAGTAACTCAAAGGTTTCTTGACTGGTGGGATGAGTACTATTCCAACCACCACCTCAGTTTAAAGACCTGCTTGAGTTGTATTGAAGACATTGTGGGTAATGGTGATGATTCTTCTATGCAGGAACAGGATACAGCATCAAAAACTTGAGGTGAACTTCAGAAAGAAATTCAAGCCTTTGAAAAATTTTACAAAATCAAGTGGAATCCCCTAAGACCATTTGATATGGTTCGTCATGTTAATAGTGTTTTAGCTGAAGCCAAAAGGAAGCATGATAATAAGGAATCTGAAAGGCTTGCCAAGTACTGGAGTATTCCAAATATGATCAGGGAATATTTCGACAGTTTAAAGGCTTATTTTCCTAAACCTGTGTCTATTCCTTGTGCCCCTTTTGGTTTAGCTGATTCACACCCAGGAAAGCCGATGAAAGGAGGTAACTTTTTCTTCTTAGAAAGCGTGAGTGCTTACGTTGACCCTTTTGAAAAACCAAATCCAGTTACCTTCACTCGTCGGTTTCTCCAACCTGGTGACAACTTTGGATTCCATTCGCAAATTCTAACTTGTAATTCAGGTATCTACTCATCATATAATCGTTATTCTTTTACTTTTCCTGACAATCAACTTATTTATGTTGTTATTGAAAGCTATTCCTCTCGACAAACGTCTTCTTGGTAAGTCTAACACCGATGTACTGACTGAAAAAGTGCTGGAAGATGATGATGAAGATGAAGACATAATTCCTTTGGCGGCTAAAACTGTCAAGAAAAGCTCACGGCCGACAAAAGCTTCTGTTTCTAATCCTCAGACAATTAAAAGGTCTAAGAAAAGAAAAGAGAAAGCTGCTGCTTCTGACCTCCCTTCCAAAAAATCAAAGCCTACCAAGAGCGTTTCGATCTCGGCAGATTCTGATGCCGCCAAAGCCTCCACTGCTTCTAAGGTCCAAGACATCGTTGTTAGTTCCTCCAATACTTCTCCCTCCAACCAATCCAAGGTAAAAAAATTTAAGTTGATCTATCAAGTTATACTGTTTTGTTCACAACCTCTTATTCTTATTTTGACAGAAAGAGAAAATCGTCGAGATCATTCCGGTAACTGAAAAGGCAAGTGTTGATGTTGACTTGATGTCTTCAGACTCTAACATGGTATTTCCACTGATTTTGCCATCTTTCTTCATATTATTTTTATCATCATAAATATATATATATATCATTCTTCTTCATGTTAGGAAAAATCTTTTCAGATTGAAGATTCAATGACTATTCAAGAAATTGCCAACAAAACTGTCGAACCAGCGAATCGTTCTGATTCAGAGGTACCGGTTGACATAAATTTAGGAAGCACTATTGCCGACATTAGAGGTCTGACAGGTGATCTTCAGCATCTCGAATCCCATCCAGAAATGCCCCCCCAGCCCTCATCATCTCACTTCAATCATTCCAACTTCCATTGCCGACACACCAGTCGAGACTGCCGTCATGATTGAAATTTTGGATGAGGATATTGACATAGAAGCCCTGCTGGCTGAAACAACTCCTATTATTCCTTCTCCCAACCCTAAACCGGCCCTTCACTTCAACACTTGAATTAATATGCTGTCGGAAGTGAGCCGAAAAGAGTGAAAACTTTCTGCCAATTCTTCATCAACTCAACATGACTCCAGTGATTCTCGAGTCGTCAACCTTATGCGTGATTCTCCAGGCTCTTCTTGGCAATTCTTTTAATGCACTTTTATCTAATACCAGTATCTAACAATAATTATCACGACTCATCAAGGAGATCACCCCTCTTCATTCCAATCTCCCCATGTCGAGCCGCACGCATTTTCTCTCCATCCATAAATTCTGGGAGCGGCTCTCTGGAATGTTAGAAATGATGACTTCCGTCATTCCTTCTTATGAAGAGGAAGAAAAGACTAAAGATGATCTTTTAGCTCGCTTCCGAGATTTGGAAACTTCTAAGCAAAAGGAACTTGACCTTATTTCCACTGGGATTCATACTAAAGAGAGTCTCCTGGAGTAACGGAAGAAACTGTTGGCAGAGATTGAATTGA
Source organism: Sophora flavescens (assembly GCA_030762895.1). Lineage (NCBI taxonomy): Eukaryota > Viridiplantae > Streptophyta > Magnoliopsida > Fabales > Fabaceae > Sophora > Sophora flavescens. The sequence continues at coordinate 113,188,189 of CM061064.1, read as the reverse complement.
CAGATCGGGAATGTGCCAAGTTTGACAAAGCTTTGGAAAAGAGTAGAGACAAAGTTAAGGCTATTGACGATGAATCTATCCAACTTGGCCGGAAAGCTGAAAGTGTAGTTGGCAAACTCCGCGCATTACAGCCTGAATATGAAGCTGTTGCTGCTGACAAGACTGACCTTTCCTTTGCATGGGATCAATTATCCTATGATTTCAACTTAGGCCAAAATTGATAGTTATAATTCTTTTCTTTGTCAAACTCTAATTTTGTAACTTCCGACAATCGTTGATTAATTAAAAATGTTCTCTTTTCTTATCTGCACTTTTACCCACTGTTGGACTTGACTGCATGTTCCCAATCATCTTCGTAACTCATGCTTACCCAATCGTCATAAATGCCATAATAAATTTCAAAACTTTGGTAAGCCAACTCACATTAAATTCATTGTCTCTCTGGACCAACTATAAATAATGAGATTTGCAAATCAATGATTTCATAGTTGGGTATTTCACATAATATGCTTTCTCCTAAAAAAGGCTTTCATTTATTCTTCTTTCTTCCCCCATGGGAGTCAGACCTTACCACCTTAAGATTTCAGACCAAAGTTTCTGTTTTAATGGTCATATCCTTAGTGAAGGTCAATAACCAACGTAAAAAAATGCAGTGAAGGTCAGCAACCAACGTAACATCTAGAGCTGACCTCGCTGCACATCTGGGGAGAAGCCGATCTCATTACGGAACGAGTGCATCTTGCTCTAGTTCCATCATCTTCATCCTGGAAGGTAGTGGTTTTCCTTTTGTGTCATCTTTATTGCACCATAACAACTACAACCTTCTGGGTTAAATGATGGTGAGATCTGCTTCTGCTCGTCTCCTTCTTTGCGCATCCTCGACATATGGAGTAGCTGAAACCTCATCAAATGAGGAATGAAGCCTCAACAAATTAGGTTATACCTCTGCATTGTCGAAGGTAGGAAGATAAAATGCTGCTGACGCAAAGCCTTATACTCTAGGATTAGATTAACTTTGATTGACAATTTGATTTCTGATAGCATATTGTCATATTGCCAATCTCTATATGGCTTGGACTAACAACCTGTGCTTTTGACAATATTTTATTGTATTGCCAATTTAGTGAATATTCTCGTTTCTTTTAACTTGGTGTCAATTTTTACTTCCAACATTGTCGGTTTATATTCCTTCAAATACTTGCCATTAATTGATTTAATTTTCAAACCAGTATCAACATTGACAAGTGCATAAGCATTCCCAGAAAACGCTTTATCAATTCTAAATGGTCCTTCCCACTTAGGTGACCATTTGCCATATTCTCGACAAGTTTTATCCATGGGCAATATGACTTTCCACACCAGATCATCTACCTTAAATGATTTGAACTTAACTCGACTATTATAGAACTTTTCAATTCTTTCCTTCTGCCGAATCAAATTTTCTAATGCGATCAATCTTTCATCACTTAATTCATCCAACTCGTCTAGCATTGCATCCTAATATTGGTTGATAGGCAAGTTATTTTGCCTCTGAATGCGAGTAGACTGAAGATTGATTTCGACAGGTAACACAGGATCGTGTCCGTAAGTTAGCCGATATGGTGAAGTTCCTGTCGACTATTTGGGGGAATTTCTATATGCCCACAGTATTTGATCAAGAGTATTATGTCAATTCTTAGGTTGTCGACCCACATGCCTTTTAATAAGACCAATAATGATCTTATTTATGGCCTCAACTTGGCCATTGACTTGTGCATAGTAGGGAGTAGATGTAAGCATCTTTATCTGTCTAGAGTTGGCATATTCTATAACTTTCTTCCCAATAAAAACTGACCCTTGATCAGTTGTCAACGTTTGTGGAATTCCAAACCGACAAACTATATGATTTTCAATAAAATCGATTACGTCTTGTTGGACAACTGCTTTAAGGCAAACTGCTTCTACCCAATTGGTAAAATAGTCTACTCCAACTAGAATGAATTGATGTCCTTTCGATGAAGTAGGATGCATTTGACCAACCAAATCCAAAGCCCAACCTCTGAATGGCCAGGGTTTGACAATATAGTGCAATTCACTGGCCGGTACATTTTTTATATGGCCATGTTTCTGACATTGCTCACAAGACTTGGCAAACAAAATACAATCTTTAATCATAGTTGGCCAATAATACAAACTTCGTCGAAGAACCCATTCATTTTGTCTCCTGCCTGATGGGATCCACATATGCCCTCATGGACTTCCGATAAAGCCAAATAAGCATCTTGTTCATTCAGGCAATTGTGTAGGGTCCCGTCAACATACCTCCTATATAACAGTCCTCCTTGCATTGTGTATTTCAATGCTTTGTACTTCATTTTCCTATCTTTATTCTGACTTGGATTTTCCAAATATTCAATTATTGGCAACCTCCAGTCATTATGTAGAATTACATCATTAACCAAAATATCTCTTTCTTCCAATGGATACAATAATTCCCTGATTTCCATTAGTCCCGTCAAAGTCTTTTGAGATATCTTGTAACCTGAGGCTATTTGAGCCAACTCATTAGCCTCTTGATTTAAGTCTCTGGGAATATATTTGACAACTACGTCATCAAATTTTTTCATCAACTTACTAGCTATGATACAATATTTTGTCAAGTTGTAATTGACGCACTTGTATTCTTGAGTAAGCTGTTTGATAACCAGCTGAGAATCCCCAAAGATATGCACATTTCGTGCTTTCATTTCTATTAGTATCTCTAGTCTGACAATCAAAGCTTCATATTCAGCTTCATTATTGGAACATGGATACTTAAATTCAAACATGAACTTCGTAGGAGTTCCTTGTGGAGTTACGATTAAGATTCCTACCCCACTACCTCCTTGATGCCTTGATCCATCAAAATAAAGTTTCCAGGGTTGTAAACTGACAACATTTATTTCGGGAACATCGAACCCTGGATGTTCTACCAAGAAGTCAGCTACTGCATGTCCTTTGACAGCTTTAGATGGTACGTACTTGTTGACTACGAAATCTAGGCAAGTATACCTAGTCGTACAAGTAATACAGTGGTGAGACCGTTTATCGTTCCCACGAGGATCGGTTGACAATTACCAATTCACAAGTCTAGCAACTATCTAGACTAAACTATAAATCAAGAGAAATCAAAACAGCAAAATAAAAGCAATAAAATGTTTTTTTATCTTTTTGGGAACTTTTAACAAACACTTGGAGTGCAGAAAGAGGTGTTGGGATTAAATTTCACCAAACCTTAGCCTCATGCAATACCAAGACTAGATACCTCCCATTCATTCTTCAAATACTAAAATCAACCCACGAGATTACTCAAGCCCTGATTCCTCATATGGCAAGAGCCTAAATCCACTAATAGACCCTAATTCCTTAGGTGGCCTAGATTAATGAGTTTGCATTACGATTAAGGATTACGCGATTACTAATAAACCAAATTCCATTCCTGGATGCAAGGTTTACTAGGTGATTAATTCCAGATCAAGAAATGATAAGAACGTCCCCATTGCAAATCAAATCTTAGAATCAAATCATGGATGATCACACCATAACAAGCATTAAGCGTAGGAATTAAACACTAATATGAAGGCATGAACACAGATTAATCAATCATGGCAAATACATAATATTCAGTTTGGTTACATCTAATCCTAACAGCAGGGATTTAGCTACTCATAGAGAAAGTCAAAACTAAAACAGTAGGGACAAAGGAAAGAAGAAGGGAAAGAAGAAACTCCATTGGAAGCTTTTCCCAGCCGTCGGCCTCCTTTGATTCTGGGGTTCCAGTCCTTCCTCAGTCGCAGCCTCCAAGGTATTGATAAAAGTCCCTGTTTTTCTGTGTGTTTCTGGTCTCCACTAGGGTTCCCAGTCTCCTTTTTCTGTCTGTTGCGCTCTTTATTTATAGAGTGGCCACGCGTCAGGGCCGTGATGGCCGTCACGGCCAGGCCGTGACGTGTTCTGGAATGGGCGTGCTTTCAAATTTGGAGCATCACGGCCGTGATGCTTATCACGGCTAGACCGTGATCAGTTCTGCCTGGTCTGTCACGGCCGTGATAGGCATCACGGCTAGGCCGTGACAGCTTCTGACTTTTGCCTTCAATCTCCTCAGTTTTCTTGATCATGGCCGTGATGGTCATCACAGTCAGGCCTTGATGGGCTCTGCTTGACTCATTTTCTTCACTTTTCAAGCTCTATTTCATCCAAGCTCCATCATGCATGGCTGATTCTGAGCATTTTTCCTTAAATTCCTGCAAAACAACACCAAGAAACCGCCTCACCCGTTCCAAGGTAAAAACTAATAAAAATCAATTTAAATATGTCTAAACTATATGAAAATGCATGCAAAAATGTACAAGAAATATGATGTGAAATCACACTATCAAATCACCCCAAGCTTATTCATTTGCTTGTCCTCAAACAATCACCAAGGCCAGAAGATATGAATAATCAGAGCATGGATAGTGAGCCAAGAACCCGAGTAGTAACTAATCCAAGTGACAGGCATTTCAAATAATTCAGCGAGAGATAATCAATTCAAGTCCAATTAGAAGCTTAGGTCTCCTAGACTCATATTCTCACTGATTCGGGCACTCGTTCTCACCTGAAAATCACCCCAAGCTTGTTCATTTGCTTGGCGCTCTTTCTCGCCTCACTCAAGTGTTTAGGGATATATGACGATTCGCTCCATTTTCCTCAAGGAATGAATTCTACCATAGGCTTGACTATCAACCAAATCTCTACTTTATTAATGAAAACAATTAAGAATCAAGATGTCTTTTACTTTGGTTGTAACGGGGCCATGGGATTAATCGTTAGGTGGGGAAATCAAGAAAAGGACATTTCAAAAGGCTACACAAAACATCAAGCATTGCAAATCATGACACCTTCTAAAATACCCCTTTTGGGTTTTGATTTATTTTTCCACCTTTCTTTCTTTCTTTTTCTTTTATTTCTCACTTTTCTTTTTGTCATCCCCTTCTCTATATATTTTTCTTTCTTTTATTTTTCTTTTTTTCTTTTATTTGGAGAAGGGGAGATTTTTCAGCTCAAGAGAAACATTTTTCTGATTTTCTCATCCCATACTTTTTCAACTACCTTTTTACCCCTTTTTTTTGTAATACTTTAAAAGGTGCCCTACCAAGCATGTTCATCAAAGTAATTTGAGGTACCAAGAAAAGTATTTTATTCATGTAGGCTCAAAATTGGGCAACTAAGGGGTAGCATTTAGTCATTCAAAGCTCAGAAGGCCGGAAAAATACCTAGTGCCTCAATCATTTTCAAAAATGTTTTCAAAAATTTTTAAGCTTCAAAATGGTTTCAAGTCAAGTTCTAGAGAATACAGACCAAGAGGAATAATACTCTATCACAAAGAATGGGGTAGATTTAGTGAGTACCCCTTTTTGGCTCAAAATCTCACATTTAGTAGTTCAAAAATCAAGGAGAAACACAAATCTACGGAACCACATGCTAATTGTCAACTATCAAAGATCATCTCAAGCATTTTTATTTGTAGCCTTATCACAAGAATAAAAAATTGGGTTCAAGAATTCACTATCACAATTTATTTGGCACTTAGTTCTTACAATTGGATGCATCATATAAGCTAGGGGCAATTGAATCGTGTGATCATGCAAAACTATGACTATATGAATGCAAAATGCAAAATGCAAATGCAAAATACCCCTACCCCAAGCTTAAAAATTTACATTGTCCCCAATGTAACTAATCAAGTCGGAGAGAGGAGAAAAATGGAACGACTTACCAAGGCGGCAACGGGTGCTGCCTCACCTTACAGTCAGAAATTTGTTGGGAAATGCATCAAGGCCGTGAGCCTCATCACGGGCAGGCCGTGATCAATTCTGATCCATGGGTGTTGGCCTGTCACGGTCGTGAACTCCATCACGGCTAGGCCGTGATGCTCTCTGACTTCAGGGTCCTTCCATCACGTCCGTGATGGGTATCACGGCTGGGACGTGATCCATTCTGATCTTCAATTTTGGCTCATCACGGTCGTGACCAGTGTCACGGCCTGGGCGTGATGGCTGCTAAATTTGCTTTTTCTTGTCTTCTTGCTCTTCCTTCCTTCTTTCCCTGAAATCACTTGGCAAATCTCAATTTATTATTTTTCCTCTTGATCTTCTCAAATTATTCAAGAGTTAAATTCAAAAACAAAAACTTACTAAAGAGAAGGGTTAAGAAAACCTGGGTTGCCTCCCATTAAGCGCTTCTTTAACGTCAATAGCTTGACTCATTAAGAAGCATCCACCTGGATCCCATAGCCTATGGTATAAGGACCAAGGGGTGCTCAAGATGTAAGATCCTCCACCCGGATCCCATGGCTTGTGGAGTGACACTTGCAGAAGCAATATGAATATACCCTTATTTCCTACTAGCAAGTGAGTGAAAACTCCATTGACCTCTTTAATAGTGAACTCACTTCTTCTCGGGTCAAATGGTAAGTCACCTACTCCAAGAATGGTCTTTATGTAATTAGTTTCTCCATGAAGTACTAGAACCATAACTTCTTGAGGCGATCTTAGAACCTTCGCCGCTGTTGATGAAAACTCCCAATTCTCAGGCAATGACTTGAACTCCAAAGTTGGTATTTTCACAAAGTAATGTTGTAGACAAATTGTAGGCACCAACTTTGTAATATCCAAACATGCATGCAAACCAACATACTTATCCAACTCAGAATTTTTAGGCTCCTCAATAGGAACGGTGAGAGAGGCATTTTCCACATGAATGGTCTCTTTTGTCCCTTGCACAGGAACAATAGGAGATATTTCCTCTTTGCACTCCTCTCTATGATCCTCTCCTCTTGAATCATCTTCCATCACTACTTCATATTCATTCACGTCCATGCTAGCAAATAGATTCTCTTCAATTTGAATTCCATGTTGCTTTTCTGCTAGTAATTTAGAAAATTCACTGGCTTGTTCTTCCAACTTCTGAAAGTTGTCACTTAGCGATGCCACTATATTACTAGCATTTTTCCCTGCTCGCATCTCAGCCCTCTGAATCATGGAACTAATTTCCTCCTGGCTACGCTCTATGCTCAAGCTCAAAGGATAAGCATCTATATCCCAGAGAATCTCTAGCAAAATCAGGATCCAGCTCGAAGTGTGGTGGTGGTTGAAAAGATGACAAATAGGATTTCCATTCCTCTTTGGAGTATATCTTCACGTGCTTAACAATGATATCATCAAACACGATCCAATCAAGTTGATGTTCCCAAGTTGGATAGTGATGATAATCCATGTGTTTCATCAACCTCGCATGCACAAAGCCTAGAGACCAAGAATGTTAACACCAAATGACAGCAAAGAGAAATATAAAGTAAAACAAAAAAAACAAAAAATCAGATATACACAAAATAAAAAAAAATGTCTAAAGTAGTTGCCTCCTTTGTTACTAATGATATTGGCTAAACCAATCCCCGGCAACGACGCCAAAAACTTGTTGACTACGAAATCTAGGCAAGTATACCTAGTCGTACAAGTAATACGGTGGTGAGACCGTTTATCGTTCCTACGAGGATCGGTTGCCAATTACCAATTCACAAGTCTAGCAACTATCTAGACTAAACTATAAATCAAGAGAAATCAAAAAAGTAAAATAAAAGCAATAAAATGTTTTTTTGTCTTTTTGGGAACTTTTAACAAACACTTGGAGTGCAGAAAGAGGTGTTGGGATTAAATTTCACCAAACCTTAGCCTCATGCAAGACCAAGACTAGATACCTCCCATTCATGCTTCAAATATTAAAATCAACCCACGAGATTACTCAAGCCCTGATTCCTCAGATGGCAAGAGCCTAAATCCACTAATAGACCCTAATTCCTTAGGTGGCCTAGATTAATGAGTTTGCATTATGATTAAGGATTACGCGATTACTAATAAACCAAACTCCATTCCTAGATGCAAGGTTTACTAGGTGATTAATTCCAGATCAAGAAATGATAAGAACGTCCCCATTGCAAGTCAAATCTTAGAATCAAATCATGGATGATCACACCATAACAAGCATTAAGCGTAGGAATTAAACACTAATATGAAGGCATGAACACAGATTAATCAATCATGGCAAATACATAATATTCAGTTTGGTTACATCTAATCCCAACAGCAGGGATTTAGCTACTCATAGAGAAAGCCAAAACTAAAACAGTAGGGACAAAGGAAAGAAGAAGGGAAAGAAGAAACTCCATTGGAAGCTTTTCCCAGCCGTCGGCCTCCTTTGATTCTAGGGTTCCAGTCCTTCCTCAGCCGCAGTCTCCAAGGTCTTGATAAAAGTCCCTGTTTTTCTGTGTGTTTCTGGTCTCCACTAGGGTTCCCAGCCTCCTTTTTCTGTCTGCTGCGCTCTTTATTTATAGAGTGGTCACGGCCAGGCCGTGACGTGTTCTGGAATGGGCGCGCTTTCAAATTTGGAGCATCACGGTCATGATGCTTATCACGGCTAGGCCATGATCAGTTCTGCCTGGACTGTCACGGTCGTGATAGGCATCATGGCTAGGCCGTGACAGCTTCTGACTTTTGCCTTCAATCTTCTCAGTTTTCTTGATCATGGTCGTGATAGTTATCACGTCCAGGCCGTGATGGGCTCTTCTTGGCTCATTTTCTTCACTTTTCAAGCTCTATTTCATCCAAGCTCCATCATGGCTGATTCTGAGCATTTTTCCTTAAATTCCTGCAAAACAACACCAAGAAACCGCCTCACCCGTTCCAAGGTAAAAACTAATAAAAATCAATTTAAATATGTCTAAACTATATGAAAATGCATGCGAAAATGTACAAGAAATATGATGTGAAATCACACTATCAGTAATTTAAAGAATATTCTGACAAAGTAATGGTCCATTTACCGATACGTCCATTAAGGACTGGTTTTGACAACATATACTTTATAACATCAGTTTTGGAAATAACGAATATATGACATGGCATCATATAATATTTAAGCTTTGTACAAGAAAAATACAATGCTAGACATAACTTCTCTATTGCATTATATCTTCTTTCAACGTCATTGAGGACTCTGCTTAGATAATATACGGCCCTTTCAACATTGTCATCATCATCCTGAGCCAATAGGCATCCTATAGTGTCCTCAGATGCTGATATGTACAACTTCAATGGCCGATGAGGTACTGCGGGCATCATGACCGGTGGATTGACTAGGTATTGCTTGATTTGGTCAAAAGCCTCTTGGTGACAAGGCTCCCATATGAAGCTTTGCTCTGCTTTCAACTTGACCAGTGGTGCAAATACTCTTATTCTTCCCGACAGATTTGATATAAACCTTCGTAGAAAGTTAACCTTTCCTAAGAAGGATTGTAGTTCCTTTTTTTCTATCGGTGCTGAGGCTTCCATGACCGCTTTGGCTTTATTTTTGTCCACCTCAATTCCTTTTTTGTGAACTAGGAAGCCTAAGAATTTGGCGGCTGACACTCCGAAGCTACACTTTTCTGGGTTCATTTTGAGGTTGTGTCTTCTCATCCTTTCAAACCCTTGCTTCAGGTGCACCAAGTGGTCATCTTTGGTTTTGGACTTGATAACCACGTCATCAATATATACTTCTATGAACTTTCCAATTACATCATGGAAAATCGTGTTCATTGCTCGTTGATAGGTGGCTCCTGCATTCTTTAAACCGAAAGGCATGACAACTCATTCATATGTCCCGATTGCTCCTGGACACTTGAAGGCAGTCTTTGACACGTCTTCTTCGGCTATAAAGATTTGATTATAACCTGCATGGCCATCCATACAACTCAAAATTTCATTTCCTGATACTGAGTCGACAAGCATGTCGGCTATTGGCATCAGATACTCATCCTTGGGGGTAGCCATATTTAAATTTCTAAAGTCTATGCATACCCTCATTTTGCCATTCTTTTTAATGACAGGAACTACATTAGAAAGCCAATCGACATACCTGGTTGTTCGAATGAACTTTACTTTAAGCAGTCTTTGCACTTCCTCTTTGATTTTATGCACTACCTCTGGAGCAAACCTTCTACTTGCCTGCTTGACAGGCTTGTAATTCTCCCTAAGTGGCAGTCGGTGTTCAACAAGATCTCTGCTTAAACCAGGCATTTCATCGTAGTCCCATGCAAAGCAATCTTTATACTCTGCAATTAATCTGACAAGTTTTTGTTTGTAATCCTCTGGCAGAAAAGCACTGACAAAAATGGGTCTTTTCTTTTCTTCCGTTCCTAAATTTATTTCTTCCATAAGATCTTCTACTTCAACGTTTTGCTTAACTTCGACTCCTTTCTCAAAGCCCAAAGGGACGTCGTCAATGATACAATCTGCCAACACACCCTCTGAAGTGTGTACTTCTCTGTCGGTCATATAGGCCGATAATCTTCTCAGCTGTGATTTAAGGCTCATTGTCGGAACTGGGTCGAGATTTGTCGGCCTCTTCCTTTATCTTTACGCCAAACTGACTGAGAAGGCTTGCTTCTAACGCATCTTTGTCAATGACCCCTTCGTTGGCAGTCAGGGTCTAAAATTTGGCGAATATACTTTGAAATCCACATGTGACTGTTGGGCGTAACACGCGCTATCGTCTGCTTCTACGATTTCCACTTGATCCTGCTCATTCCACAAGATTATTTTCTGGTGCACTGTCGAAGGAATTGCTCCCACAACATGAATCCAGTCCCTGCCAAGTAATAAGTTGTAGCTTGATTTGGCTGGAATTATCACGAACAATGTCATTCTCTCGACAGTGCCAACCTGGATATTGAGGAGTACGACACCATCTGATGGAAATGTTTTGCCACTGAAATCAGTAACGACCATGTCTGTCGGAATTAAGTCCGACTGATCTTTTCCTAGCTTCTTAAACATTGCCCTAGGCATTAAATTGACAGCAGCTCCTCCATCAATCAGAACTCTATTAGTGGGTCTCCCATCAATTATGGCCTTTACATGAAATGGCCTTAAATGATTTCTTTGTTCGTCGGTGGGCTTTTCTAACTAGGCTGACCAAATTCTCTTGGACATACATCCAAAAATCACCTGGATTTCTGTCATTGTCTACCATATCCTCATCGTCATAAAAATCCACTTCAAGATATCCTTCATACTCCATTCGGATGAAGGAAATCAATCCTATATTCATCCTCATACCTGGTTCCAGGATGATATCATTCTTTGGATCCTTATCTAAGAATGCACCTCCTACAGTTCTTCCATGATTTCTTCTCAAATCATCGTCATCGTCTGATCCTGACCTTTCTGACAAAGGTCGGGCTATCCCTGCACCACAGTTATCCAGTACCTTGATGATGTCAGCTATATCTTCATTTTGGCTATCCATGTCCATGCCTCTGCTGATGTTAATATCATCATTCGGATCGTTTAATGCCTCAATGATAGCATCAAAGGATAATTCTTCCTTGGTCAACTCACATTCAGGTTTGAATGTTGCCAACTGATGATCTTGCATTCTCGCCTCGAACTTCTTCTCAAGCCCTGCTACCTTTTCCATGTCTACCAATCCAATTGGCCATTTGCCTGTGGATTTTGTTTGTGGTGACGACATTTCTAAGGCCTTCTTTTTCTCTGCACAGATTTGCGACATAGGTTTCTTTGGCTTGTTTTGAGTAGCAATCATCTTCATGTCAACCTCCATTGGGTGAGCCTCTATCACGCTCTTCATTTTGACATCTCCACTCTTGTCATTTACGTTGTCAGCTGTTGCAACCAAACAACCAGTATTACGCGAAGGCATCTCTTTTATGGTGACACCTCCTTGCCTGGCAAGCATCTTCTTTTGAGCCTGTCGGAGCCTCTACAGCCTCCTCTTTTGGCTCTTAGAGATGGCCAACTGAGTTGACGGTCCTAACAAGCTAGGTCCTGTCATATGAGCATTCTGAGCTAGCTGGCCCTTTCGGTAATTCTCATTCCAAAAGGGTGGATTGTGGTCACTGAACTTGTTTTTTCTAACCCATGTCTGCTTTTGTAACTCTGGATAACGAGTCGTGGTATAATTCTTTACCCATTGATCCACCATTACATTGGACGGGGGTTTCCTAGTCTTGACAGAATTGAATTTGCCACCGACAAAGCTGTCGTTTCCCACTGATCCTCTGATTGGCTCTTTAAGCCAACCTCCGGTGTGGTTTTGTCTGGGTCTTATCTGATGCATGTGTTGTTGACGGCTATTTGCCTGCCTGTTAACAACAGGTGAAGCACTTCTGTATACACTGTTAGATCCAGCATGGCTGCTCGAGTGTGAAAATCTGCCTTTGTTACCACCATTACGAGACTCAGTACTGTCACGTGGGTGATACGATGATGGTTTCTGCGCCCTGGCCTCCTCGACAGCCACTTCGTCATAAAATGCTTCACATCTTGGGCAAATTTTAAGTATGCCACCTGATTTCTTGCGTGTCATGAAATCGACACGAGGTTCTCCCGACTTTGGATAAATATCAAATGAATCCGACAGATCCATCTGGATATTTTGCCCAGCCCTGATGTTGACCGTGCGTATTCCCATGGGGACTCGGCGGTCTGTCTTGTTAACTTCAGGACCAAAGGGTTCTGTATCAACCTTCATGTCTGGTATCTTGTCTGAAAATTTTAGTCTTCCTTCTGCCAAACCTTTCTGAATAATGTCCCTGAAATGCATACAATCATTAGTTACATGACCAAAAGTGTTGTGATATTTACAGTACTTCCGATCCTTAATCTCATGGGCCTTCAAAAGCCTATGGTTATCTGACAATTTTAACTGCTTATCTTTGAGTAATATGTCAAATATTTGATCGTCTTTGGTCACATCAAATGTATACACTTTCTTATTAATGAAAGGAATCCTTTCTTTCGCCCTCGCAGGCTTCAAATCTACCTCATGTTCCTCAGAATCGTTGCCCTCCTCGTCGAATTCACTACATCCGACAAAGTTAACCTTTTCTCTTTTGAGGAACTTCTTCTGTTTGAAAACCTTTTCGGCTTTCAATTGTTCAATTTGTCGCACTTTATCTCCTAACTGGGCAAGATCAATTAGGTGTTGGTTGACCAACTTCTTCCTAATATGATAATCTAGACCCCAGCAGCAATCTTTACTATTTCTGCCTCAGGGATAGGGGTGAAGCAGCGACTCTTCATTTGACGGAATCGAGCAAGATAGTCATCGACAGACTCGCTATTCATCCTCTTAATGCCAAATAAGTCTGTCAATCCTATCTTTAGGTCACCCCTAAAGAATTGATCATGAAAACTTCTCTCTAATTGATTCCAGGAATGTGTGGAATTAGGTCTTAGAGTTGAAAACCAAGAAAAAACATTCTTAGTCAATGAACTCGGAAATAACTTCATCTTTAATCCCTCATCTAAAGCCAAATCTCCCAACTCAATTGTATATCGGGCAATGTGCTCGACTGTCGACTCTCCACTTTCTCCTGAGAATTTTGACAACTTGGGTATTTTGTATCCTCGAGGCATTTCTACCTGTTGGACCTAGTCAGGAAATGCCGACACAAAGAATGGTTGATCGGTATAACCTATGTTAAAACCAAACCTATTCAATGCTTGCTAGACGACTTGATTGATGTTTTGATTCAGAATGTTTTGGCGAAACGCTCTGAAAGCACCCTGGTTTATGACAAAATCTTCGTCTTCCTCTAGTTGTAGAATATGTACATTTCCACATCTCAAAGGAATCCGATGATGAGGCTGTGGCCGTTCGTCTTCTTGTTCAGATCCGTCAAGGTGTATAACTTGTGGTTGTTCACCCTGTGGTTGATTATTCCTATTGACATTTCTATTGAGATTTCTATTGGTATTTTGGTTATCATCTGTGGCTACAACGCCCAAGGCTCTATTTAACCTACGTATCTCATTTGCTAATGTCAAGCATGCATTATTCGTGTTTTCCATTAATGGCGTAATCACTGTACTCATTTGTTGAGTAAATGTATTCACCATGTCGTGGTTACTAGAGTCAATTTGTTGTCGAACATTGGCCAGTGTAGCCTCTGACAGACCAACAATATTTTGTGGGGGTTGTCTTAGTGGGGATATATGCGGCCTTACAACTGGTTGCTCTTGTCGAGAATGGGTTACTACCGTTGACCCTGTTATTCCATTCGCATGACTGGGAATTTGCCCCCAAGTCGATGGTCCTGCCTGTCCAGATGCATGGGCAGCCATCGTCATTCCATTTGGATATGGTATGTATGCAAATGGGGTATTTGGATTGACGGCAGTCGACCCATAAGGCATCCCATACAAAGTTTGTGACAAAGGTTGCGTAGTCCCTCTTGGGTTTGAGTTCACAACACTTCGTGGAGACAATCCGGTAGTTGGTGGATTTATTTGTTGTAAAACCGGGGAAGTTGGTGACAGGAGTGTTCCTTGACCAACTTCGTCAAATCTATTGACAACTTGAGCGTAAGAAACGCCTCTTCTGGCACCTAAACTATTAGTGTTATTATTCCCTGCATTAGTAGCGTTAGCCCTGGTTGTAGGAATATTGTCAACTGGTGCAATAACATCCACTGTTGACGCAGCGACATTAGTGTCTACTACACCTGCATCACTTGCACTACTCATATTTACAGAGTTTTGGGAAATAGATGATGTTTGAACCACCTTTCCACTCCATAGACGCGTACAATAAATTCGTATGTCAAATTCGTGACACTGTACGAGTTACTCTAAACTCGTCCCATTGGGCGTGCCAATTTGTTAACGTTGGTTTTTGTTTGGTGTCCAAAAATCCCTTTGTTACAAATAATTAAAGATCAAACGAGTGTGGGACGTACGAGTTATGCAGTAATCTCGTCAGAATGTGTGTATGAATTGTCTGCCAAGTGTGAATTTGACAAGTTAGTCAAATCTAGTAATATACTGGCAAGATGCTATGACAAGTATATAAGTTTTGAGAGAAAAGAAAATGTACCGATGATTGTCAATAATGAAACTTGACAACGAAATTGTTAGTTTGGAATTCAAAAGGAGGAAGTAGTTTTATATGTAGAAAACAATTTTCCTGATTGAACTAAGTGTGCAATAAAAGAAGAAACATAAGTTTAATAAGAAAGCTAAGTAGAGTACGATCTAAATGATACACCTTTCAAGAAGTAAATGAATTTAAAAGGAGAACATAAGAGAAATGCTGGAAATGAGTAAGAATAAATGAAGACATTGAACAGAAGAAATGAAAATGGCATCGAATTTTGCCATAATATTGAAACAGGAAGGATGGAGGGAATACTTGAGTGTAATCCGTCAATCTGCTGTGTGATCGAGATGTGTAGGATGTGTGTCAAGTAACCTCCCCTTTTTACATTGTAATAACTGGTATTTATAGGCAAATAAAATAACTACCTAATAGTAACTTCCTATCTAAATGACTGTCATATGTCATTGGCAGTTCTCTTAGGCTTTACACCTAAACTGCTTGTCAATATAATTCCAATAACTGCTGAATGTCTTGAACCGCTCCGTATCAACTGGCTTGTTTTCGACGGGATTAACCGCTTGACAACTTATCTTGACTATATTGTCGATTTTGAGACTTGGTCATTTTTTCTTTTTCTATATCTTTGACAATCTTCCCCTGAATTTCGTCAAAAAGGCTGCTTGTCAATCTATCTCCTTGTCGACATGTATACTTTAACTTTCTTCACTTCAGTTCCTTCATCATCCTGTCGGAATTATTTTTGTCAAGAGTCTAAAATTCTTCCACTAACAGTGTGACTCTAGATAACAATAAAGAGATCATGGTAATATATTGCCTAATAAGCCCTTCAACATGATGTTTTCCTGAACCTTTACTTCTCCCCTTATATTCCAGGAGATGAAAAGAATGGTTAAACTCAATCATTAAAAAGAAACAAAGTCAAATAAGAGCTTTATGCTGTGTTTGGTTGTGAAGAGAAAGTAAGAAGAGAAAAAAGTATGAGAAAGAGTGTGAGAAGAGAAAAATATATCAGAATTAGGATAGATTTGATGTATTGTTTGGTATAAAAGAAAAATGAAAGAAATAGAGAAGAAAGAAGTGTTGATTGTTTTTGAAAGTACAAGAATGCCGCTAAATTAAATAAAACGTCCAATCAAAATTAATTTAATTTTTTATTTGAATTCAATTAATTAATTTATTAAATTAATTAACTTAATTTTTTATTAAATAAATAAATTAGATTAAATTAAATAATTATTATTTTAAATGATTTAAGATAATTAATTTAATTATTAACTTAATTAATTAATTAAAATAATATATTCGAATTTCTCTTATTTTAATTCATAAAATATTCTTCAAATAATCTAAATGCCACCTAAAAGGAAATAACCAGTGAATTGCTTAAATAAAAGGAGAAAAACAGATTTGCATGAAAAAATGTCCCCATCAAAACGTCATAAATAGAGAGAGAAGAGCAAAAAAAGAAAGAAAGAAGACATTGGTTGTGTTTGGGTAAACAATTTAATTAAGAGCTTATCACATAAGACCTTATCGTATGAGAGCTTATACCGTAAGTGCTTAAAGAAAGAAAAAGAAAGAAAATGACATGAGAGGATTTGAATAGTGAAAAACACGAAGAGGGTGTTTAGTGCATAAGCTCTTATGATAATTCCATAAGCTTCTCCCAATGACTTATAAAAATAAGTCAAAAATTCCTTATGGGATGACATAAGATATTTTTATAAACTCTGCCAAACACACTGAATAAGAGCTTATGTCATCAGATAAATCAAAAGGAACTTAAATAAGCTCTTCCAAACACCACCATTGAAGCCTTCTCCCCTCTTTCTCCTCTTTATTAGCAGTTTTGAGGAGAAAAAAGAGGGGAAGACCCCACACTGATTTAGTCTCTCTCCTCTTTTTCTTTGATGTACCAAACGAAAGAAATGTGGTATTTCTCTGCTCTTTCTCTTTTTGCTCTTTCTCGCTTAACAAACAGGCCATTAGTGCCAATCCACTGGTTATTAGTGTCAATTTTAGTAGTCTATGTTTGTTCAAAGAGTTGCCCAACATGGTGGAAATTGTCAAATGCGGCAAGCTTTTGGCACCTGATTTTTTGCTTCACACACCAAGTGTGCTTTTTGTTATTTTTCTTTTCCAAAAATGTCCTTCATCCCACGATGGAATCACACATTATTTTTTACGTTTGTATTATCCGAAATTTATTTTTCAGATGTGTAAGGCCTTTCGTAAAATTTTACATATCCGGAAGTGAGTTTCAGGATGTGCGTAAAATTTTGCACATCCGGAATTTAATTTCCAAACGTGTAATAGCCCTTCGTAAAATTTTAGACCTCCGAAATTTAATTTCCGGATATATAAAATTTTACACATCTGTAATTTAATTTTCGGATGTGTAAAATGATCTTTTGTAAAATTTTACACATCTAAAATTTAATTTCAGGACGTATAAAATGTTTATTATCACAATGTAAAATGTCGATTATGCAAAGGGTAATTTAGGGATAATAAATATTGAAAAAAGGGGGTCCAAGATATATGAAGAAAAAAATAAAGGCGCATATAGTTGGGCCCTTGTCAAATCTTCATTAGTAACTGGATTGGTCCACGAATCACTTTGGAGCGCAGTAGCACTTTTGCCACATTCGCTACAAATTGGAAATACGTTGATGGAGCGGTCCTATGTTGCAAGAAAACATCTTGGGCCACTTGCCCAGTAGATGTTCCTCCAACATCAGGTTGAGGAATTTGGCGTGGGTTAGGAGAATATCTTTCCAAATTTCTATCATCGGATGTGCTCAAACCTCATCATTAATTTGACTCATTTCCTTATCAACATTTCACATTTAGAAAGAGTTTACTTACGAAATAAGTTTAATGCTTTCCTTTTCACCGTAAGAAATGATCACTTGAATGAAAGTATTTTAAGATTAGATTTCCATAATCCAAATTGAAAGGAGTGTACGATTTGGCTGACGCATAACTTTTCTAGACACAACAATGCTGAAAGGCACGCAAACAACGATAAATACAAATCAAAGATGCAAGTGAAGAATATCTTCAATTTTGATACAAATTGAACAACTAGCCTTTTGAAGAAATTGTTTCATCCATAAAACTTTCAACAAATGCGGTTCCACCGTTTCAATATCATGCCAAGGGAGAAACTGAGGAACCAGTTCTAAATCACAAAGATTGGGGTATAAAAATAAAATTACATAGGCTTTGCACCTCTGAAAAAAAAATTCACATAGGATTCGCCAAATTTCATTACTTCCATAGTTCTTCCATTGGGATCCCGCGCTGCTCAGCAACCTCACGGAACTGCCTCATTTTCTGCACAGCAACTACAGTTGCCCTGGCATTGTTGAGTGCATTGTTACTCCCTAGTTGCTTTCCTAAAGCATTCTCAACGCCTGCCATTTCGAGAACAATTCTCACAGCCCCGCCGGCAATAACTCCAGTACCAGGAGAAGCAGGTCTGAGCATCACCTTTGCAGCTCCATAATCTCCGTCGGCTCTGGAAAACATTATGATAAAATTAGTAGCAGCTATCTAGAATTAGAGCAATTTATAATTTGTAAATTGTAACACATAGCTCCTACATAAATATCATGCTAGCCTCTTAGAACATGGGGCCAATCAATCTGAATTGGAGAATGTCATAGTCATTGACAGGCTTCTATATTCTGAAATGAAGGTTCCAAATCCGATCAAGAAGGAAAAAAACTCAGCTCTCCAATTCCTGTTTGACTTAGGGAACTTCCTTAACGAAGTTTCTTTGGTTATAATCAGACATAACACGATACAAGATACTATTGCTTAAGTTGATCATAGTACTATGTTCCTTAGACCACGATAAGATGCTTTTTGATTTACTGGCAATTGAGGACTGGACTCAATAAAATACTCTTTCAACGGAAAGAGCTACATCCATGAGCTATCACAAATGGCACCCAATCTGTATGCAACAATTGATGATAGAGACAGATAGTAGAAAATTAATGATCCTTTCAATATTTTAAAGGTGGTAAGCAAGTTAAACAGGCAGAACCATGCACAATATTCTCTTTGAAGGGGTGTGGGGATGAAAAGGAATAGTAGACACTTTAATTCTTCAAATGTAAAATTGGAGTCCTGTAAAATCATAGGAAGTTAATAGCAATTACATGTCCAAACTTCAATCTAATATATATTAGTTTCTTTTTTTTTTCTTTTTTAAAATGGTTGACGGACAGTGTCGTGGTGACGTCCAACATACAATTCCAGCATAGTAAAGCATCCATATAACATTTTGGACACAGGACCTAATCTGATAGGTTTGGCTTCCATTGTGCTCAAGAAAAAAAATAGCTTTGTGTTCTGGTGTACTGTAAACCACAATGTTCAAGGTCACAAAGTAACTATTATATTCCTAGAGTCAAGTCTCAAAAATGCTTCATAATACTGCAAAATGATTTTCTAGTTTTGAATTGAGGACCCCCAATAACTTCTATATACACAGAAAGCAAAACTTAAAGTGAGAATCAATTATGCAGCTCTCGCAGGACTGTCATCTATGAGATTTTGCCCAAATAAACTTAGGTCTACAGAACTTCAGTAACTTGACGCATGGCATCTGACATGTGTTTTATTGATCACCCTAAACTGGGGCCATCAAATATTGGTAGACACCATGCAACTGTATACCTGTTATATCTACTTCAAGGGCATCGTATTGGTATCCCTTAAAATTTCAGGGATAAGATGGAAAGGGGAGAAGAGAAATAGAGACGGAGCATAAGAAAGTGTAATTTATCTAGGTAAATTACAAGTACAGCCCAAATAATACCAGCCCATGTAGGTAATACCAGCCCATCTAGGTAATTTATCTAGGTATCCCTTTTTCTTGCTTTCTTATTTTTCTCCTTTGGTGATAAAACATAAAACATGGATTTTGACTGATATGCAGAAGGCATGAGAAATATCTGCATCCATTTTGAACTTCTAAGATATTGTGTCACTGGTTAAAATAGCAATTGGAAGAATAAATAGAAGTAGCTTTAAAGTAAATTGAAATTGAATTCTTTTAACAAGAATCTTGCGAAATTCCTAACTTGTGGTCAGAACTACTCACATTACCAGAATGAAAAAATTCATCACATCATCCAAATAAAAAATTATATCATATTTGATGACATGATCAGCTCAAACATTATCATCTTTCAGTCATCCTTCCCTAAACAGAAAACTCTGGTACTCATTATACTAAGACCTCTATGCTTAAAAAAAAAACCAAATTCACAATCAAGATTTTAACGGCAGTCCCCAACCACAATTATGGTGACAATGTTGTGATTTTGATAATCTCCATAAACACATTGCGACATCATCGTCTTTCAATCCCAAGTTCCCAATTCCTTTAATCTAATGACAAGGTCCAAATTCAGCCAACAACAGCCATCCTTCTCAAACACAAAACTCCCCTACTCATTAAATTAAGACCTCTATGATTTAAAAAAAAATAAAAATAATTTTGCCATCAAGGTTTTAATTACAGCCCACAATTGCAATTTTGTTAGTCTCCATAACCGCATTGCATTCGCATCCACTGCATTTTTCTGCAATTAAGCTGGCAAATGCAAAATAACCACAACCACAACTTAAAACCATATATTCACAAACATAAAAGTCTCCTACTCGATAAACCAAGACCCCTAAGAAGAAAGTTCAATTTCACAATCTAATCACAATTTGTGGTGGCAATATTGCTATTTTGTTAGTTTCCAAAACCACATTTTTACTGCAATTATGCCGGGTAAACACAACATAACCATAACCCCAAGTTCACAATTAACTTTGATGAAACTTAAAAAAATCTAAATAGAGTGGAAGTTGAGGAGGCACACCTATGTGGAAAAGTGGAGTACTTGGTCATAGGCACAGTGATGATATTCCTCCTCGCATTAACAGCAGACTTCTGAACCGCCGCAATAACTTCCTTAGCCTTCCCAACTCCAACCCCAACCTGTCCCTTCTTATCACCAACAACCACAACAGCCCTGAACCTCAATTGCTTCCCTCCCTTCACCACTTTCGTTACCCTCCTAACCTGAACCACCCTCTCCTCAAACCCATCCCTTATCTTCTCCTTCTTCGCCTTCGAACCGAATCCGGTCTCCTTCACCTTCGAGTCCATCACGTGAATGTCGTTCCCGAGGACGCTCACGCCGCTGTACGCGGGGCCGTAGAGCTCCTCGTACGCGGCGGCGATCTCGTCCTCGGTCTCCAGGGGGCCTTCGTCGACGGAAGGAGGGGGGACGAAGCCTTCTGGGGGCTGTGGGGGGTCGAAGGGAAGGTCTTGTTCGGGGTTGAAGGTGTCGAATAAGGAAGCGTCGATGTCGTTGTCTTCGGAGGGTTTGGCTTTGGTGGTGGTGGTGGTGGTGGTGGTGGCGGCGGTGAAGGAGAGGGTTAGTGGGGTTTGTGAAGTTTTGGGGAGGAGAGATGAGGTGAGTTTGTGGGTTGTGGGGAAAAGGGTGAAGCGGGAAATGGTGTGAAGGGAGAGAGAAGAAAGGGAATTGAGAGTTGAAGGTGAGAGTGAAGCCATGGAAGAATGAGGATTATCCTGAAAGCTGCTTGAGGATAGAACTTTGGGGAGGGAGCGTTGCCGTTGGTGGTGGTGACGTGGGAAAGTAAAAGAGAAAATGGAAAATAAACTTTTGTGAAAAATCATTTTATACAAAGTAATGAACTGGACAAGAAATGATGCATGGATGCACCGAGTAATTTGAACCGTTGGTTTTCATAGATTTAATAAAAAAATCAAATTAACGGTTTAGATTAAAATAGGTTACGGTTAGGTAGCTAAAGAAACAAACAAGAAAGACCCAAATTAATTTCTTACAAAAACATTGAGACATATTTGGTTATACTAAATTGTCCCTAGTAAAATATTCATAAAAGGTCATTTGGAATGTCATTTAAATTTTTGTGGACTAAAATGTCCCAACTTCGTATATTTCATTTTTCATGATGAAGTATGTCTCTGTATTTTTTAACTGAGACCCATTTACATCTTTACTCAAAAAGAGATTTACAATTATTTCCTTATACTCATTTTACCCACCGCCACCTGAACGTCTGTAGTTGCATCACCCAATCGGTCACCATGACAACTAGAACAACAGTCTAAAAAAACATATTACCCTCAATCATAAAGGAGAAATTTGAAATTACAATCAACATGTTTGGGCACACTTGTATAGCAAATATAAACTCAAATCATTTGAAATAACATATCCACAAAAATGAAAGAATTGAAGGAAAAACATGAAACTCCTCAGAGTGTGCCTTCTTTTCCAAATTTTTTTTTGTTGGTTTTCCACCCAAGTTTCAAATCCAGTGAACACGAAGGATCCCAAAGTTTCATACTTTTCAAAGTGGATCGAGGGGGTGGCGAATGATGGTTGTTCGACTGAGTGGGGAACGATGGTGAGGGGAAAATGGTGAAACCATGAACCAACATCAATGTTTCAAATCTTCCTTCTTTCTATCTGCCAAAAAAGATATGGAAAATGGGAAAGAAATAAAAACTGCTCATGGAGAGCGGTGGTGATGGTGGAAGGATGTAGTGGTGTGAAAGGGCAATGTCGATGGTGGTAGTGGAGACTAAAATTGCGACTCAATCGTTCTCTTTGATAATCTGCCATTGGTCTCGTGTGACGACATCTGAATTTGGACTTGTCAACTAGGTAGCTGGAGGTGTCAATCGGAGATGGAATCGCAGTGGTGTGAAATTTGGCCATGGTGGTGGTAGGGTGGAGAGAAGGGGCAACTTCATGATAAATGTTATAAAAAAAATATTAAAAAAAAACCCAGTTATTGGTGATATTGGGTAAAAATTGGGTGCATGGGTGCATCTTCCTAAGGAAGGAGCATAGCGGCACCTAAAAGGTAGTAAGAGTGGACACATCGTCTATTATTTTACAACATATTCACGAAAAAAAAGTGTCGAGAACTCGTAAGTCTAGAACATATTCGATGTGTAAATTTTTTAAGTTTTGATGATTTAAAATATATTAAGTATGGTTATATTGAATCATATGAAATTATTGATAAGTCTATTTAAGTATGTAGAAAATTGATCTTTAAGATTGCTTGTCTAAAACTGACTCGTCTACATTTTACAAAGTTGTAGTTTTTCAGACCTGTATGAAAAACCACTAATCTACAAAAAGACAGCTCAATCAAAGACCAAGTCAACTCTCAATCAAAAGATCTACTCATGAAGATGACGTGGCAAAGAACAAGGTCTGAAGAACCATTAGTGGATCACTCGCCTGAAAATAAGACTTGCACAGCCGTCTATTTCTGGATCAATGCACCCGTCTATTTTCGGACTCTTCTACATCCATCTAATTGTCAGAAGAAAGTCCAAATCAACCTAATTTAAAAAGATGTCTTCCTTAAGGATCTCGAAGACCTTTGGACAAAAACACCAAGCACAAAGAATAAAGAAATCATTCTTTCAAGGTTTTAAGGAATATACACGCTACCTCTGCACCAAGTCAATAGCTTTTGACTATTTCAAGTACAAAGCAAAAGTACTTTCTAAAAGGTGAACTGAGTGTTGCACTGAAATGGGAAAGTCCTCTGCTGCAAGTACACAAGCTCTACTGCTGCAACTCTGAAACAACAACTGCTCAGAACAAAGTGTACTCTTGGTCACATATGTGAAAGTTCAACATCCCTAAACATTTAATGCTTACTCAGAACGACTCTTTGGCATTAATGCATGGCGTCCCAGAAGTTCAAGTTAAAGGAACTCACTTTCTGGAGCTATGTCTAACGGATTGAATTGATTGAAGCCTTTAAATAGTGCAAACCATGAAGATGAAGATGAGAGACTCTGCGCATATTCTAGAAGCATTTACTCTGCTCATTTATTCTTCATTCTTTCATTGATTAGCTCTTTAATCATTTGATATTAACTCACAGTCTTTCATTCTCACGTTAACTCCACTCCCTGAGTGTTGCCAGAAAGACTTGCAAAGTTGTATTAAATACTCAATGTAACACCCCATTTTCTCGTCTCTTGATCGATAATTATATTTTATATTATTACCGGGATCCAGAAAATGATTTTGAGAAGAAAAAAAAATCATAGTTGG
The DNA here is from genome assembly GCA_030762895.1 of Sophora flavescens. Taxonomy (NCBI): domain Eukaryota; kingdom Viridiplantae; phylum Streptophyta; class Magnoliopsida; order Fabales; family Fabaceae; genus Sophora; species Sophora flavescens. The sequence goes on along the minus strand of CM061064.1, from coordinate 113,164,082 downwards.
AACCTATCATATCGTGGGAAGTTATGGTTTAATTTTTGGTTTAAAACTCAGACGGAGACCAGTCTGCGTTTTCCCTGTCGGTATAATTTTATACCGGTAAAAAACCCTAATTTGACCCGAAACTGGAAAATCTTTGATTTTATCATTTTTTAGTGATAAAGTCTATTTCTAAAATTTTCGCTAAAAAATAAAATATTATATTTTATTCGAACGAATTTTGGCGAAAAACGAGCGGAAACCCTAATCGAGTAAAACCTCGAAGCCGGAAACGGAACTACAGAGGTATTAGGAGGACTGGGAGGATGAGATCACATGGACAACTCACCTTATGAGTCATCAAGTGAGTGACGGAATCAGAAACAGAACTGCAGAGATAGAACCGGATTAATGGATGATGTGATAACTTGCCACTTAGGGGTGGTGAGTCATGGGGTGAGTCACCACCATGACTCACCAAGTAATGATGGTGTTTCTACAAAATAGCTAACCTCCTTAAGGAAATGATCAAAAAGCCCTTTGTCTTGCCATCTAATTACCAGTTTGTCCCACAAATTTTGGACCCTTTTGCCCCCAAGACCACACGGCCCTCCCCATTCAAGGCACTTAGCCAATTTCATGTTGCAATTTCCAAAACACTTCAAGTTCATCTCCTTCAAAAACCTAAGACTCCATTCTTGCCAAGCTTGCATCTTTGATCATTTTTCTTCACTTCTTTCATCATCTAGAGGTAAATCCTCATTGCTTATGATCATGACTACACTTCTCATCAATTATTTCCATTCATTCATGTCAAGATCACTATATTTCCATTTTCTTGGGTTTTCTTCATTTAATTCTAGAAAATCATAGAGAGTAAATTTTTTAAGTATGATAATTTTTCCTAACTCTCTAATACTCTAGGATCATGGATCCAAGAGCTTGAAAAATTTAGAGATCCCTAGCCATTTTTTTTTAACATGGCCGAACCCTATCCATATGGGTTAGATGAGTTTTGCTTGAACCTTTAACTTGTGTCATGTTATTTGTGTGAAGGAAATTGTTGATTTGTTGGGTGTTGATTAGTAAGAGGAAAACAAAAATCCAAGGAGACAAAGTTCAAGAGGAATTCGAAAATTTCAAGGTAAGGGGAGCTTACCTGAGGGGTTTTTGATAGCTACATGCTATCTGTCTGATGTGTGTAAATTTATCTGTAGTAATTTTGTGGTGTTAAAGTTAATTATTATATAATTGTTTGTGCGATTTTAGCTTTATCTGTGAAAGCATGATTTTAACTGTGATATATGAGACACCCCACTGTGCCTCTTAGTGTCATTAGATTAAAACCTCATTATTTAATTACTTAATAGCACGCTTAACGTGAAAATACGTAAAAATTAAAACTTAACTTATAAAGTATACAACTTCATATAGAATGACATATCACAATATAAGTATATTATGCATATTACAAAACACTGTTGAGGATATCCTATCAGTAGGATCCCTTACAGGCATATACTTAGACAAAAGTTAAACAGTGGAAAACATAATAAAAATACGCTTCACGAGACGCACTGGCCATAACTAACTAGACCCTAATCACCATGGGTCGTAGCTCGTCCTCCAGCCTCCGGTTCGTAGGGAGTTCCATCCAACGCCTCCCTGTTACGCTCATCCACAGGGTCTTCTCGTACAATTCCACAAGGAGATAAAATACAACATACATAAATATATAGGGGATAAGAAACAGTTTTATCATCAAAAGGAGGAAAAGAGTCATAGTAAATTATACAGTAATTGTCACATACAATCAACACACATAACTAACGAATCATCCTCGGGTTAATATATATCATCCTCTACCCTTACTCTCAGGTAATCTAACACGTTATTTTAACGTAACCTCTCTAATCCTATCACCAAGTCTTTACGTTATCGTGGTCACTACCACCCCTGTCACCACCCCTCATTTGCATCGGGGCACACCCTCATTCCCGTTAGGATGTTCCATCTAGTGCACACCTCCATTCCCGTTAAGGTGTTCCAACCCCATTCCCGTTAAGATGGAAGTGGTCTCGCGAGAACTCTTGATTTTACCTGTATTATATTACCAATAAACGGTGTATTATATTACCAATACACAGAAGTGTTTTATGTGTATTATATTACCAATATACGGTGTATTATATTACCAATACACAAATGTTTTACTGTATTATATTACCAATACACGGTGTATTATATTACTAATACACAGAAGTGTTTTATGTATATTATATTACCAATACACGGTGTATTATATTACCAATACACTTTTTCCTTGTGTATTATATTACCAATACACTTTTGTCTCGGTGTATTATATTACCAATACATTTTTGTCTTGGTGTATTATATTACCAATACACTTTTTTCCTTGTGTATTATATTACCAATACACGGTCATGGACAACAACACCTATACTTGAATCTCACCAACCCGTTTTAACAACATCCTAGTGCCTTAACCTTCCATTAGAACTTGACCCATATTCTATGCCATAACACCTCTTTAACATTCCTCATCTAAGTTAGGCACTTCTAAATCATCATTATCCTCACACCCAAAACAATCATCTCTTAGACAACATATATATCTTTGCTTAAAATCCACTAAGCATAATAATGAAAACCAGGCAGATCATGCATAACACAATATCAATCAAAATATTCCCATATCACCAACATAGCACAAAATCAATTCAATAAAGGTAATAAAATCACATCAACTATCCACAATATAAAATCAACCTAATATCAATAAACCTACAATCCCTGAATCGCCATTAGTTTTTCAGAAAAGGTTTCCAATGTGATTTTGATCTTGTCGATTACTCGACTACTAATAGGGTTTAGGTCGCCCTACACAATTATTATATAATATACTACTTATCGATTCCGACGATATGTTGATTCTTTCCCCCACTTGGGTTATCACCGAACTCCCGAACTCGAAGCTCCTCGTCATCACACCACAAAGTATTAACTCCACCTTCTGTGAAGGTAAGGAGATTAGAAGCTTGAAGAGGTATACCGTGAACGTCCTCGTTTCCTCCGTGATGGAAGTCTAAGGTTATGAACACAAAATCACAAGTTAAAATCAAATAAGAACACTAAACCACAAGGTATAGGTTCGGCCAAGACTAGTTCTTAGGGTTAGAGATTCCCGAAAATTATACAACTCATGGATTTATGATCCTTAAGTGTTAGGAGTGCATAAACAATGATCACTTAACAAAGTTGAATTAAAATCCCACTAAGTTATAAACTTAGGGTATTCGACCAAGGCTAGTAAAATAGGCTAGCATTCACTAAACTTTCCAATCTCTTAGGTTTAGCATCCATATGTATTAAGGAGCTCAAAACCATGATCATTTTGGAAAAATAAGAACAAAGTATCCTAGGTCCATAACCTTCGAGGTTCGGCCTTCATAGGATTTATAGGTTAGAAATCTTTAAACTTTTCAATCTCTTAGACTTAGCATCCAAATATCTTATGTAGATCAAGTCCATGATCATTTTGGAAAACAATGGAAATTTAAACATGCCAATCTCTTAGACTTAGCATCCAAATATCTTACGGAGCTCAAGTCTATGATCATCTTGGAAAAATGAAAGTAATACATCCTAGCTTTAATAACATAGAATAAACAAGTTAGAAACCCTTAAACTTTCCAATCTCTTAGACTTAGCATCCAAATATCTTATGGAGCTCAAGTCCATGATCATTTTGAAAAACAATGGAAACTTAAACATTCCAATCTCTTAGACTTAGCATCCAAATATCTTATGGATCTCAAGTCCATGATCATCTTGGAAAAATGAAAGTAATACATCCTAGCTTTAATAACATAGAATAAACAAGTTAGAAATCCTTAAACTTTCCAATCTCTTAGACTTAGCATCCAAATATCTTATGGAGCTTAAGTCCATGATCATTTTGGAAAAAAAAAACTCAAACACCCTAGTACCTAAACACTAAGTTTCGTCCATCATAGGATGATGAGGAAAAATATTCTTTGTTTAACAATAACTCTTAGGTTTAGAATCACAAGGTATTAAGAGTTCTAAATCCATGATCATACTTGGAAAGTTGAAACCTAGTATCCTAGACTTACTTATTCATATTTTCAGCCATCATAGGAACAAGCTATCAAAACTTCCAACATTTATAGATTTAAGATCAATGGATAGTTAGAAACTCAAACACATGATCATATTCCAAAAGTTGAAACAAAAACTTCCTAGGTCACAAATGCAAGCATTCAGCCTTCATTGGAAGAGACAGGTAGATATTTTTGTTTTACACAATCTCTTAGTATGTGAAAATAGAAGTTAATACAAGACTATAGAAAGTGGTTTCAACTCAAAAGGAGTTTTCTACCATTTTAGAGAGATTTTAGAAGTTTAAAGCATATAAAGAACACATCAAGCAAACTATGAAATAAAAGATGAAACTTGCAAAAAGATTCATTTGAGACCATTACCCTTAGTATAAGGAAGAATTTTAATGAAGAACTCAAGTGGAAAAGACTAATAAAAATGGAAGCTTTAAGTGTTTGAAAAAAAGAAGAAATGGAAGAAGTTGAAGAAGTATGAAGATGGAGGAAGAAAATGAGAGAATGAAGATGAGTGATGATTATATAGAGGAGAGAGAGGAGAGCACGAAATTTTGGAGAGAGGATGAGCTTGGAGAGCAAGTTTTGTCTTTAAGACTTGTTTGGTTGAAGAGGAAAGAGAAAAATAGGTTTTTAGAATATAATATGATATATTTCAAAAAGTCCATCATGACCACTTTTTAGGAGGTAGCTTAGGCCATACCTCTAGTGAGTCACCTCACTCCCTCATCTCACCTCATGCCTTTTATATCTCATATTCTGCTCCATTTCGTACCCGGTTGTATTTTCGATCGTATTTCTTCCGATGTTTTCGCCCGAATAAAATATTTTATTTTATTTTTGAACGAAAATTTTCAAAATAACCAAAGTTGAAGGAAACATAATAAAAACACTAACTATCTCATTCACGGGTCAAAATTAGGTTTTTTTCACAGTAAACTTGTACCGGCAGTGAAAACCCAAACCGACTTTCGTCTGAATTTTCAACCGAAAATTTTACCGTAACCCTCTACCATAAAGTAGACTATGAATATTATTTTTTTTATTCAAAAACACTTTTTTAACTCTCATATTAAAATATAATTAATTATATTTTAGTTGGTTGAATAACATAATTAAAATCAGGCTATTATAGTGGGGGTGGGAGGAGGGGAGGCTGAGGGGGTGGCCGGTGGCGGGAGTGGGAGGGGAGAGGAGGCTGAGATGGTGGGAGTGGCATAGGAGAGAGAAAATGGAGGGAGAAAGAAAATAGAAGAGGGGGCAAAAAATAATTTTTTTTTATACAAATAAGACCTTATTTAGGTCTCTCATGGTGGGAGATATATATGTCATGGTCTCCCACCTTAGAAGCAGTCTTAAAACTTAGTGTAAAATTCTTAACTGAACACAAAAGCTACTTTTTGTAACTTTTAATCAAAATCGCTTCTTGAAGGCAAAATCAATTATACTTTATAGTGACCAGACATCTCATTTTTTTAATACTAAATTTAGGTTTAACAAGGGACAGAACCAATTCTTGAGGTTCTCAATGTGGAACCAAACACACATTTGATTATACAACATGGTCATAATGTAAGGTGGCTGAAGAGGGTTGTTATTTTCTTTTGTAGATTGGTGCATTGATCCTTTAAGTTGTATGGAATCTCTTTGTAGAAAGAAATGAAGAGTATTAGAGAACTAACTAGATTAGCTACAATTGTTTTGATGTAAGCAGGACCGGCCCAGGGCCAAGCAGGTAAGGCCCTTGCCTCAGGCCTCTCAAAAAAAAAATTCTTTGAAAAAAAAACTCAGATTGTATTTTTCTATATTATTATCTTTTTGATACTTATGGTACATGTACAAACATAGGCTAGCCCACTTGGTATGAAAAGTTACTTTTTGTTAAAAGTTCTAGTGTTCGACTCATCATTATGTATGAAATAATTATTTTTGCATGAGAAAATTGTTGGGGTTAATTTGTTTTTTTTAAAAGGTCTCGCTATAGAATTTGTTTTAGGCCTCAATAGGTGTTGGACCGGCCTGAATGTAAGGGTTATAGTACATCTTGTACTTTCACTAATACAATTTTGTTAGCTGGTAATATATACATATAGGGTAAAGGCCCATTTTGATCCCCGACAAAAAATGCGGTGCCCATTTTAGTCTATGACAAAAAAAAACTACCCCGTTAGTCCCTGACAATTACTAACATGGGACAACTTAGTCCCTGACAATTACTATGGGACATTATAGTCCCTAACAATATTTAGAGACTAATTAGTCGCTTACAATTAGTATCGTGGGACATTTTAGTAACGGACGCTGACTAACAGAAGTCACGTAAGGACTAACTTGTCCCACGTTTGTAATTGTCAGGGGCTAACGGGGTAGTTTTTTTTTGTCAGGGACTGAAATGGGTACTGTGTTTTTTTTTTCAGGGACCAAAATGGACTTTTACCTATAGATATATATCTTCTTAAGCCAAAATTAAATTTTAATATATAGAATTATAGATATATAGAGATAATAATTTTAAAAAATAAACTCATATACAATATGACCAAATAAAAAATATTTATTCATAAATGATTAATATGATTTAATTTAGGGTCTCATAACCAAAGGTCCCCTAGGGCGTTGGTTAAGAAAAAAAATGGAAACTTTGTATTGAAAAGAACAACTTTTAAACTTTTAAGATATTGAATACATAACTTTCAATGTAAAATTTGTATCTTTGAAACCTTAACCAATACCCTCATTGTACTGGTTAGCAGTTGCCTTTAATTTATATGCATTGTCAGTACAAGTATTTTTATACTGTCAACCAATCAGAAATTATGAATTATTCAAAGGAAAATACTAACCTCTCTCAAACGTGATTTAAGTAAAAAAGAAATACTCTCAAGTTAAATTGATTTTGCCTCCGGAAGCGATTCTGACTAGAAGCTACAAAAAGTAGCTTTTGAGTTGAATTGAAAAATTTACACTAAGTTTTACATCAAAATTGCTTTCAAAATAAAAACATCCAAACATAAATCATTTCACTTCAAAGTCAATTCCGACCAAATCAATTTTACAAAATCAATTATATTCAAAATCACTATTATCAAATACCGGTCCATATAATTATTTAAAATAAAAAAAAACGGCAAGATTAATTTTGTGAAGGAAGCATGTTACAGTGAGGCGAACAAAATCGAGTGAGGTGGGATGCATAAACTGACGTCTAGAGGCAGTTACTGATCTGAAACCGCGGCAGAAGTAGTAGCACCACATGCAAGCGAAAAAGTTCCTCTAAAGCGTTGAGAATGAGATTTCAACTCAAATTAGTGTTAATCAATCCTGCATTCTTACTTCCTTACTACTCCAACTTATTTTAACTATGCTTATCCACATGCGAGTGGAGGGACACCACCAACGATGTTACCTTTTTTACTTCTCTTTCGTTTCAATTCAGTCCGTTCGGTCTTTCTTGTTCTTGCTATAAAAAGTAAAAAACACTAATACACTACGTGGGACAACCTGGTACGTGATTTAATTACTCATAATTTAATATACTCTTCACTCTTCACTTCACAAAGATGGTTGCCTTTTCCTTCGTACTTCCATTGCCCACCACCAATCGCAATCTCAGGGTCGTAGCTGAAGCTGCTTCTGATGTCTTCCCTTCGTTTCTTCCCAAACAAGTCCACGAATTCAAAGACTTATTTGCTCGAAAACTCGCTATGCGGATTCGAAGGCTACCCGTACCTGTAAGTTGTAACTGTTTCTACATTTACTTAATTTCTGGTTCCTGCTGAACTGCACAGCAGCAATATGGTTTTCTAAATAATTGCATTTCTTTTATAGGCTCTTATTAAACATGCTTTTTCCCAATTTATTACTTATTATTAGATTTAGAAGGTTTTTGTGTCAATAAGAATTCTAGGATAATCTTCTAAATCTAACTTCCTAAGCCTTTAGATTTAGAAGATTTTTCACTTCCTAACATTGATGAATTGCCTCTTCCATCAACATATGAATTTTCTCTTCTTCCATACCCTGTTCCATCAACAAATGAATTTTATCTTCCAAATTGCCTTGATAGCATAAAGCCCGACCAGTGAAATTGTTCCATATTTGAGAAAAACATTAACGTGTGTGTTGTGCATTAGATGCTTTTATTATGGTCGGTCACTGTAACTGTTAACCGGATAAGGCTCCTATGAGGTGAGGTTAAGGGTAAAGTCAAAAAGTAAGACTATATCTTGTTAATTAGTTAAAATATATTAAGATCTCAAACTATTAAATGATTTAATCTTGGATGCACATTTACCTTCCCACTTTACATTTAATCTCACTTTATAGGAGCTTTTTCCTAAACCCATTCCACTGTCATTTTTTATTGTTCACTCATACATTCTATATTTCTATATGACCTAATCAGGTTAGTTTCTCTGAAAACCCTATCACGAGTAGCTGTGTGAAGTCATTGATGCAGAACAAAGCAAATCCAGTTGTCCCTCTACACGGCTTCGACAGGTGTTCAAAATTTGCAAGATACAGAAAAGTTTATACATTTTTATGCTCAAGTTAACCATGAGTTTTATTCCTTGATCCTAATTATTATGCAGCTCATGTTTGGAATGGAGATATACATATCCATTGCTTGAGGAAGCTGGTTTTGAGACATGGGCCATTGATATTCTTGGTTGGGGTTTCTCTGATTTCGGTTTGCTATATTAATTTTCCTTTCTTATGTTCATTCAATCATTCCTTTCCCTCTCCCCTTCATTTTAATCATGCTTTCTTCTCTTACTCTTTTATTATCCATCAGGGAAACTTCCTTCATGGGATGTGATATCAAAGCGCGATCACTTATATCAGGTATTTATGTGTTAATCATCTCTTGTATCCATGGCTTTGTAATGAAACTCTGGCAGCTTAGCAGCTAGTGTGGCCTCTAAAAGATTGTATATAATTCTGAAAAGTGTACTTATTAAATTGTTTTCTATGTTATCAAATTGTATGAATTGGAGTAAGAAATATGTTATATTAGCTTTGACTTGTTCAGCAGCCTATCTTCTGAAGAAATGGTTGTCTTCACTGATTGTCAAATTTCTTTCAGCGCCCCTTTTGTTTTCCTTCCAATTGTTTCACATTGTGCTGAGTGTGAACTGTATTTATCAACCAGTTTTGGAAGTCCCAGATCAAAAGGCCAATGATATTGGTTGGTCCAAGACTTGGCTCTGCGGTTGCCATTGACTCTGTAACTGCTATTCAATAATTTAATTTCTGAATATGCACATAACCGAATTTGTGAGGGAAATCTATTAAAAAACAGTTTCATGAAGTGATTTGGCTTTGATATGGTAATTTATTATTTGCAGTTGATCTTTTCAGGTGGAAAAGCTTGTTTTGATTGATGCTAGTGTGTATGTAGAGGGAACAGGAAACCTAGCAACCCTACCTAAAGTTGTAGCCTATGCCGGGGTGAGTATCTCTCTAACTTACTAAAGCGCCTTAACCAAACATTACTAGCAATTATTTAGAAAATTATATCATATCCTCTCTCTATGTATGCCAATGTTCTCTTGCAGGATAAATTTATACATGTATTTGTTATTTAATTATCTAGAAAATTATTTCATATTCTATCTAGAAAAATATATTAAATAATTTAATTTAATCTTTAATTCATTTCATTTTTGGGTCTTCAAGTAACTATATTTCTTAATATGACATTTTGATTTTGGAAATCATCTCATTTTCTCTGACATCGGTTTAAGAGCTGTGCTAATTTGACACAGAATTTGCAACATCATACGCGACATCATGCTACAGCAGCGCACTATAGTGCTACTGTAGCACCACTTTTTTTTTTTTTAATTTTGACTTTTTTAAAAAATAAAAATTTTATTTCTTAAAAAAACCCATTCATCAGATAATGAACTGAATTCACCAGATATTTGTACACCATTCACCAGATATTTGCACATACTTAACCAAAAAAATTATTTCTCAAAAAAACCCATTCACCAGATATTTAAACATACTTCACCAAAAACTTTATTTATAAAAAAAACACATTCACCAGATAATGAACTGAATTCACCAGATATTTGTACATGATTCACCAGATATTTGCACATACTTAACCAAATTTCTCAAAAAACTCATTCACCAGATATTTACACATACTTAACCAAAAAATTTATGTAAAAAAAAACACATTCACCAGATAATGAACTGAATTCACCAGATATTTATACCTGATTCACCATATATTTGCACATACTTAACCAAAAAATTTATTTCTCAAAAAAACCTATTCACCATATAATGAACTGAATTCACCAGATATTTATACCGGATTCACCATATATTTGCACATACTTAATCAAAAAAATTATTTCTCAAAAAAACCCATTCACCAGATAATGAACTAAATTCACCAGATATTTGTACCCGATTCACCAGATATTTACACATACTTAATCAAAAAAATTATTTATAAAAAAATTATATTTTTTTTAAAAAGGACCCGCTACAGTGCCGCACAGTGCAGCTACAGTGCAACACATACGATGTCGCCGTATTGATGTCCAAGAATTGTGTTAAATTAGCATTTGTTTTATTTTTATTGTTGTATAGAAGTTCATCCCGTTTAGGGATTTTCATTCCTGTCCAATGATCCACAGTGTCCTCATTCTGAATGACACTCATATACTTGCAAAACGAAGTTGAATAACATGATCTTTGTATAATATTATATAGGTTGGTCGTTTGCATTGTTTATTGCCTTGGTGGGAGGATGCTACAGTGGATTTTATGACCAGTGGTGGTTATAATGTTGCTTCCCTGATAAAAAAAGGTATTTGCAGCTTCACTAGTTGTTGAGTGTTGTATTTGTTATACTTTTATGGCATTTGGGCAGAAGATAACCTTTCATATAGAGGAGAAATGATTTTATTTGTGAAGGGAGCAAATAAGGGTATATCCGCCCTTTATTAGTCACTAATTATCTAAGGATATTGGGATAATTAACAACTTTATCTCATCATATCTCAGTTTTATCTCCATGTAATTAGGAATAGCATATTTAGCTCCTACAATATCTCTTGTACATTATTAGCATATCATGTACAATGTAATTAGGAATAACATATTTAGCTCCTACAATATCTCTTGTACATTATTAGCATATCATGTACATAATTACCAGCTAATCTTTAGGCAGATGATTAGGTGAATATGGTGTATATATTCTTCTGAGTATCAACGTGAATAACAAGGGGAATTATATCATACTCATTCTTTATGGTATCAGAGCAGGAAAATAAATCCTCCCTGATACTACTTTGATATTCTCCTTTAGTTTTCTGCCAGTATGAAACATAATACCATGGCTGAAAAAGATGGCGACAGCGGCGGCATAATGGCAAGAAAGGACTTCGACAACGGCGAGAATGGGAAGAAGCGATTTCTCTCTCGCCATACTATTTGCACCCTTCGATCATCCTGGCATGAATATTTGCCCTGTGATTTTGAAGGGAGATAATTATCAAGAATGGGAAATCAGTATGCGTAATGCATTTCGTGCAAAACGCAAACCGAGTTTTCTTGGATGGAACCGTGATAGAACCGGCGGATGGGATGGGCGACATAGAGGATTGGTGGAGCGTTAACTCCATGCTCGTAGCCTGGATCATTCAATCCATCGAACCTTCCCTTCGTTCTACTATTAATTATTATGATACAGTAAAAGAGCTCTAGGATGATCTGCATCAACGTTTCTCCATTGGCAATGGACCTCCGATTCTTCAACTAAGGTCGGAACTGGAACGTTGTGACCAAAATGGGCAGAGTGTGGCTGCATACTATGGGCATCTAAAGAAGATTTGGGATGAGTTGTCCACGTATATAACAAAGAGATCTTGTACGTGTGGCAAGTGCGCCTTCAAATGGGCTTCCGATCTGAGCAAGGAACGTGAAGATGAACGAGTTCACCAATTCTTGATAGGCTTGGATGATGATCTGTATGGAACGCTTCGTTCCAATGTTATCGCTCAGGATCCTCTTCCTCCATTGAACAAAGTGTATGCTCTGGTGGTGTAAGAAGAACGTCACAAGACCATGACGAAGGGGCGTGAAGCACGAACTGAGGCTGTTGCTTTCACTGTCCATGGTGGTCCTTCTAACCATGGTGGAACTAGAGGACGTTCGGAGAAGGGTGTCTGCACAAATTGTGGGAGGCAAGGACATGAGGTTACTTCTTGCTTCAAAATCATTGGCTATCCAAAATGGTGGAATACTGGACGTGGGAACGGAAAGAGCACTAAGAAAGGCAAAGGTGTTGCCACTGATTCTATCATAGGGCGTGGGCGAGGCAAAGCTCCTGTTGCTAATGCTGCTCACTTCACAGTACCCTCCTCCTCTGGTTCCCCTATCTTGACATCCCAAGACAGAAAGGCAAATTGGTCCTGCTTTGACAGATGATCAATAAAGTACCATCTTGAATATGTTTAAATCTTTAAATAATAATTCTGCCTCCAATAAAAAATTGACGGGTAAGTCTTTTTCTTCTTGGATATTGGATACGGGGGCATCTTATCACATGACCGGAGACAAACGCTTGCTTGTGGATGTCTAGGATATTTTTCCTTCTCCTATTGTGCTGCCTGATGGGACACATACCAATGATGTCCAAGAAGGGACAACAACTGTTGGTGCCAATATGACAATTAAACATGTTTTATATGTGCCTCGATTAACTTGCAATTTGATCTCCTTTTCTCAGTTGATCAAAGATTTATATTGTGTAGTCACATTAACTGATAAACTTTGTGTGATACAGGACCGCACTTCGAGGATGGTGATTGGAGCGGGTGAAGAGAGGGATAGGGTCTATTGGCTTCGCTCGATGGCACCGAAAACTCGAATATGTCATGAAACTGATGCAGATTCTTATCAAATGTGGCATCGACGTCTTGGACATCCATCTCCCTAAATAGTGGGTCTTCTTCCTGGTGTTAGTAGTAATGATTGTCGTAGAAATAAGGATGAACCTTGTGATATTTGTTTTAAAGCCAAACAGACTCGTGCATCATTTCCTCTTAGTTCTAGCAATGCAGTTGAATTGTTTGAGTTGATTCATTGTGATGTATGGGGTCCGTATATTGTTCCCTCTTCATGTGGTGCCTCTTATTTCTTAACTATTGCTGATGACCACTCTAGAGGGATTTGGATTTACTTGATGGCTAATAAGACAGAGGTTGCAAAACTGGTTAAGAATTTTTGTGCAATGGCTCAAACTCAATTCAATAAGAAGGTGAAACATATTCGAAGTGATAATGGAACCGAATTTACATCCTTGGGAGATTATTTTGCTGCACATGGTATCTTGTTTGAAACATCTTGTGTTGGTACCCCCTAACAAAATGTGCGAGCGACTAACTAAACACCGACATATTCTTAATGTAGCCCGTGCCCTCCTAGGTTTCAAGCTTAATCTACCTATTGATTTTGGGGTGAAGGTATACTCACAACTGGTTACCTTATTAATCATACACACCTACTGTTCTCCAAGGCAAAACCCCATATCACATTATTTTTGGTTACAACCCTATCTATGATCACGTTAAAATTTTTTGGTGCCTTTGCTTTGCTTCCAAGATTCCTCATGACCGCAACAAGTTTGCTGCTCGAAGTCGGAAGTTTATTTTTATTGGGTATCCTCATGGCAAAAAAGGATGGAGACTATATGACATTGATACTGGGGAATTTTTTAACTCTCGGGATGTTGTGTTCTATGAGAATCACTTTCCCTACAGTCATCATCCTACTTCTGTTCCTACCTCTACTAGGTATACTCATCCTGCGGTTTATGACATGGATTTTGTAACCCCTACTTCATCGTTGGACTCCACACTTCTGCCACCTACCCCACAAATTGTGATGCCTTCCACTGCACCTGTTGAACCAACACATAATATGGCTTCATCATCTAGTGGGATTGATGGATCAGCTAATGGGTCTTTGGAAGTAAGGGGGAGTGATTTTATTGAGTTGGAAGCACATGCTACTGCTTCTCTTGATGGGGCTACGGATCTCTCTTCTGCTCCCTCTGATGGTCATATCCGACGCAGCTCAAGAGAACGCCATCCATCAGTACGATTGCGCGACTATGTTTGTCATACAGCGCGATGTCTAGACCCCCCCTCTTCATCATCTACTCAATCCCCATCTCCAGGTACACCTTATCCCATAGTTAATTATGTGACTTGCAATAATTTCTCTGCTTCCCATGCTCGTTTTTGGCGCGCAGAATCGCAGGACATGAACCGACACGCTTCTCTGAAGCTGTTCGTTCTCCTTCATGGCGAGACGCCATGCGCAAGGAGATTGAGGCTCTTGAAAATAATGGCACATGGACTCTTGAAGATTTGCCACATGGAAAGAAAACTATTGGGTGTAAATCGGTGTACAAAATCAAATACAACTCTGATGGTACTATAGAACGACACAAATCACATCTTGTTATTCTTGGCAACAATCAAGTTGCGGGTATTGACTTCAATGAGACCTTTGTTCCAGTTGCTAAGATGGTCTCCGTCCGTGTGTTCCTTGAGGTAGCCATCGTTCGCGGTTGGGAACTCCATCAAATGGATGTTCACAATGCTTTTCTTCATGGTGATCTTGATGAAGAAGTATATATGTCACTTCCTCCTGGGTTTTCTGGTGCCTCCCCTAGGAAGTTTTGTAGATTGCCGAAATCTCTATATGGTCTCCGCCAGGCCCCTCGTAACTGGTTCTCTAAGCTTGCTTCTTCCTTGAAGTCATTTGGATTTGTTCAATCCTATGCTGATTACTCGTTGTTCTCCCTTGAACGACATGGTATCATTATTCATATTCTTGTGTATGTTAATGACTTGATCATTGCTGGGAATGATTCTGCGGCAATTGCTAATTTCAAAGCTTATCTTAGCACTTGTTTTCACATGAAAGATCTGGGAGTGTTGAAATATTTTCTTGGTATTGAGATTGCACGCGGACCTGATGGTTTGTTTCTTTCTCAGCGTAAATATGCGCTTGATATTATTTCTGAAGCTTGTTTGCTTGGTGCAAAACCATGTTATTTTCTCATGGAACAAAATCATCAATTGGCTCTTGCTACAGGTCCCGATTTTGCTCATTCGGATTGTTACAGACGACTAGTTGGTTGCTTGATTTACCTCACCATCACTCACCCGGAACTATGTTATGTTGTTCACACTCTAGCCCAGTTTATGCAAAGTCCCAAAGAAGCCCACTGGAATGCTGCTCTACGAGTTTTTCATTACTTAAAAGGTCATCCTGGGCAAGGTCTTTTGCTTTCTAAGGACAGTGCTTTAAAGCTTACTGCTTATTGTGATTCAGATTGGGCCACTTGTCCTTTGACTCGTCGTTCTCTTACTGGCTACTTTACTATGTTGGGTGTTTCTCCTGTTTCTTGGAAGACTAAGAAGCAGCCCACCGTTTCTCGATCCTCTGCAGATGCTGAATTCCGCTCTATGGTCACTGCCAGTTGTGAGCTTACTTGGCTTAAATCCTTGCTGAAATCTCTTGGTGTTCATCATTCGACACCTATGCGTCTGTTTTGTGATAGTCAAGCGGCTCTCCACATTGCCGCGAATCCTGTTTTTCATGAACGTACCAAGCATATTGATGTTGACTGCCATTTTGTTCGAGACCAGATTCAAGCTGGCAACATTGCTACCTTTCATGTTCGCACCAACCTACAGCTAGCAGATATTTTTACCAAGGCTCTCGGGAAGCAACAATTTCAATTCCTTCTTCACAATTTGGGCATTCGGAATCTTCATGCTCCAACTTGAGGGGGAGTATTGTGATAATTAACAGTTGTATCTCATCATATCTCAGCTTTATCTCCATGTAATTAGGAATATCATATTTAGCTCCTACAATATCTCTTGTACATTATTAGCATATCATGTACCATGTAATTAGGAATAGCATATGTAGCTCCTACAATATCTCTTGTACATTATTAGCATATCATGTACATAATTACCAGCTAATCTTTAGGCAGATGATTAGGTGAATATGGTGTATATATTCTTATGAATATCAACGTGAATGACAAGGGGAATTATATCATACTCATTCTTTAAAGGATGAATACACCCTTACTTGCCCATTTTATACGTAAGTTCGTTTTAGAGAAGCCGTATCCTAACATAGAATAGTTATCATGCCTATGAAGCATATACATTCTGATAATTCCATATGGCAATCGCGACTGTGCATATGTTATCCTCATTAAGTAGTCATCTTTGCTGTAGAGAAAAGTTCTACATTTAATTCTTCAATTTCCTGCAATGAATCGATTTTAGCATCTTTTAAGAATGAGGCTTAAGGTGTATATATAGCTATAATTTCAATTTTTCATGTACAGTTCTTTATCATATTGGGAAAATGCTTGCCATAAAATTTTATAATCACTAAGAGGGTGTTTGTGAAAGATGATTTTTTGGAGTTTCAGCTGTTTTTCTAATAAAAAACTATTTGATAAATAATTTCATGTGTTTGGGATTCAGCTTATTTCTTGAAAAAAGCTTTTTTTTTTGGAAAAAAATGTTGTTTTGAAAGCATCTTATTTGAAGGACTGTTTGATGTTTTCATTTTGATTATTTTACATCTAGCATTTATTCTCTCCATATTACCCTTGCATCATGATCCATCGTAAATCAATGTCCTCAACCTAAAACCATGTTAGAGCCTACCAGCCAAAATCATTCCCCGAGAAATTCTTATTTCTTTGGCTATATTAATAATGACGTTAGTAAATTATATTATTAATATAAAATTCTCGATATTATCAGTTTATCCACTTCCAAAATAATCTTTTTAATCTTAAATTTCTCTATATTATTCAAATAAAATATTTATAATTTTTAATTAACTATTATAAAAATAATATGTTTTATTTTTACATATTTTCATAGTCATAAAAAATGTTATAAATTTAATTCAATTTATTATAATAGGATAAAATACTAAAAATTAAACATTTCACTAAAAAAGAATCAAATACTATTAATATAAATAAATAATTTCATACCCTTTTTCGTAATTTACTATGTAAAAGTGATTATTTTTGCATCACCCAAATGAAATAAATTATTTTAAAATCGTTTTTCAGCAAACATACCCAAACAAAAATAGATTCTGATTATAATCGATTATCATAATAATCGATTATTTGAAAACAGATTATCAACATAATTTTTTTTCCCACTTTTCCCAAACACACTCTAAGTTTAATCAATAATTTTTATCAAAAAAGTTATTAAATAAAGACACACTTAACCATGATCAATAATATGAGACTGTTGGAATGAAGTGCTACACAGATTCCTTTGAAAGTTGCTATCACTTGTCATTTTTTTGCCATTGTTAATGATGCTGGATGCATGTCGAACTCTCTTGCTTGCTAACTTTTTTTTTTGGGGTACAATCTTGCTGGGTAACTTTTACTCTTTTTTTTTAATACTAAAATGGTTATGATTCAAGTTTATGTCACACCAGACCAAAACATAGCCTTTATTTTTGCTAGGAGTTTTATTTATTTATTTATGAATTGGGTATGAAAATGGGGGTAGATATATAGTGGGGATCATTTGCACCAAAACCTGAACAATGCTTTCAATTTGTGAGTGTCATAAAACATGCCATTGGATGGGTGGTACAAGTTAAAATTCTCTTATTCTTGAATGAAACAGTTTTCTAGACACCTTATTTGCACCCTCTAATTGTTTCTAGTCCATATTTTGAGGCAGGTGGGTATATATGGGGCAAGCATTACACCTTTTTTTATGTCCAGAAGCTTGACTTCCACCTGAATAAGATGTTTTGATTTATGAGTGCTTAACAGGTAAAGCAGAAAACACTTATCATTTGGGGGAGAATGATCGCATCATCAGCAATAAGCTTGCAACGGTCAGTTAGTACATAACTTTCTTCTATAACATACCAGTACGTGCACCCGTGCTCGGCACAGGAAAAAAGATTGTCCAACGTGAATATGAATGATACATATATAAATAGTTAGTTAATAATAACTATGTTTGACATCTCCAATAAGTTAGCTTATAGCTTATTTGACTAACTTATAAGCCTGTTTGACTGAAGTGGAGGTGTTTGGTAAGTAAGCTTATCTCATTAGCTTATAACGTTTCTCCATAAGCTAATTTATTTAGCTTATGGCTATTAGCTTATAGCTTATTATCTTTTCTCTCATTTTTACCATTGAATGAAATTCCCACTTTACAATATCTATCATAAATATGTCATTTTATGGCTCTGTTTGGCAAGTCCAATAAGTTACCTTATAATTTATTTGACTAGCTTATAAGCTTGTTTGACTGAAATAGAGGTGTTTGGTAAACAAGCTTATTTCATTAGCATATAACTTATCTCCATAAGCTAATTTATTTAGCTTATGGCTCATAGCTTATAGCCTATTGACTTTTCTCTCGGTTTTACCCCCTTCATTTAATGTAATTTCCACTTTATAATGTCTATCATAAATATGTCCTTTTATGTCATTTTACATTTATAAGCTAGTTCAACCACTAATTTTACCAAATACTTTAAATTTAATTAGCTAGTTTTTCAGCTATCTGTTATCTGCTATCAGCTATCAACTAAAAATTAGTTTATCAGCTATTTTTGCCAAACAGACCCAATGTAATATCTAGTGTTTGTATCACGGGGTATGATGCGCGAATTTTAGAGATATATAATTAAAGGCAAGTGCACCTCGTCGCAATCAAGTAATACGGTGGTGAGACCGGTTATCGTATCCACAGGGATTGGTTGTCAATTACCAATTCGCAAATTTAACAACTATCTAGACTAATCTAAAATGTGAGGGATTAAACAGAAAACAAAATGTTTTTGGTCTTTTAGAATTTTTAACAAACACTTGGTATGCAAACTGGGATGTGGCTAGAATTGTCAGGGTTAGACTACACTAATCCTCCCTTAGTTGCAATGAAATGGCTTCTAACACAAGTCCTAATTCAATTATGCCAATCAAGCCTTTTCTAAATTACTCAAGCCTAATGTCTTAGGTGCATTGAGCCTAAAACCCCAAATTAAACCCTAATGTCTTAGGTGGAATAACCTGGGATTTTGCATTAAGTTAAGACTTATAAGATTGCAAGCAACCAACACCTATGTCTAGATTCTTGACCTACTTGGCATATGATTCATGAGCATGCCTTAATACCAACCTTCCAGTCATCTATCAAAGCAACAAATCATTCCTATGGGTAGCTAATCCAAGGAAAGCATTACACACGTAATCACATACTCATATGAAATAGAAACTTGTATTAAAATACCAAATCAATTACACAAGTTCGCATAAGTTCATCTAACCCCAACAATGGGGATTTAACTACTCATGATAAGGAAATACAAAAAGGAAAAAGAGAAGGGATGGAGAACACTCATAGACAAGCTTCCTCCAATCTTCCCTTCATCCAAGAGCAGAGAAAATGCCCCCCTTTTTGGGTAGAAACCCTCTCCAGCCACCAGCCTTAGCCTGCCTCCAAGTGCCCCTTATTTTAGGTTAGAAATTGGTCCCCTTTTCTTTTCAAGGTGCAGGTTCATTTATAGGTCCGTCGCCTCGTCACGGCCGTGATAAGACCATCACGCCGGCCGTGATGGTCTCTCGACTTGGGCGCCTCTTCATTCACTTATTCATCACGGCCGTGATGGTCATCACGCCAAAGCCGTGATCGCTTCGACTTTTCCAACTAGCAGGTCACGGCCGTGATAGCCATCACACGGCCGGCCGTGACAGCCTTCGACTTTTGGCTCAATCTTTCTTCAGCTCATCGCTCCCTCACGGTAGTGAGGCCATCACGCCAGGCCGTGATACTCTCCTCGCTTGGCTCATAATCTTCACTTCTAATCTCTTTTTTCATCCAAGCTCCACCAAGGCTGATTCCCGGGCATTTTTCCATTAAATCCCGCAAAACAACACCGTAAACCACCTCATCCGTTCCAAAGGAAAAACTATACAAATTCAACACTAAATTGGCCTAACTATATGCAAATGCATGCAGAAATGTACATGAAAATTGAGGTAAAATCACACTCATCAAATCACCCTGCTTAAGACTTTGCTTGTCCTCAAGCAAAAACTAAGGCCGAAGAGATAAACAGTCAAAGCATGGATAGTGAACTAAGAACCCGAGTAAAATGATCCAAGCAATAGGCAATTCAAACAATTCAGCAAGAGACAATCAATTCAAGTCCAATTAGGGGCTTAAGTTTCCTAGACTCACATTCTCACTGATTCGGGCACTCTTGCTCACTTGAAGCTCACCCCAAGCTTGTTTACTTGCTTGGCTCTCTTTCTTGCCTCACTCACTCAAGTGTTCAAGTATATATACAATTCGCTCTATTTTCCTCAAGGAATGATTCCTACCATATGCTTGACTATCAACCAAATCTCCACTTTATTTATGAAAAACACTTAAGAATCAAGAGGTCTTTATTTGGTTGTAACGTGGCCATGGGATTAATCTTTAGGTGGGGGTAACAAGAAAGGGATATTTCAAAGGGCTAAACCAAGTATCAAACATTTCAACACAAGAAACCTTCTAAAATACCTTCTTGGGTTTTCGATACATTTTTCCACCCTTCTTTTCTTTCTTTTTCTTTTTATTATTTTTTTGTCATCCCCTTCTCTATTTATTTTTTTATTTTTTTTTTCTTTTTCTTTTATTTGGAGAAGGGGAAATTTTTCAAATCAAGATTTTTTTTTTTTTTTTTTGATTCTTTTCCCAAACTTTCAACTACCTTTTTCACCCTTTTTGTGATACTTTGGAAGGTCCCTTATCAAGTATATGTATCAAAATTTTTCAGGGAACCAAGAAAAGCATTTTATTCATTCAGGCTCAAAATTGGGCAACTAAGGGTAGCATTTACACATTCAAAGCCTCCAGAAGGCGGAAAAATACCTATTGCCTCAATCATTTTCAAAAATGTTTCCAAAAAATTTTAAGCTTTAACATGGTTTTAAGTCAAGTTCTAGAGAAAACAAACCAAGAGGAATAACACTCTACACAAAGAATGGGGGCAGATTTAGTGAGTACCCCCTAATGGCTCAAAAGCTCACATTTATCAGTTCAAGAACCAGTGAAAAACACAAGTCTATAGAAACATATGCTAATCATCAACTATCCAAGATCATCTCAAGCATATTCATTTGCAGCCATATCACAAGAATAAACAGAATTGGGTTCAAGAATTCACTATCACAAAAAAAATTTGGCACTTAGCTCTAATAATCATAAGCTCAATCTAAGCAGGGGCAATCAATTCATGTGATCATGCAAGACTAAACCTATATGAATGCAATATTTACAATGCAAGATATGAACATATGCAAAATACCCCTACCCCAAGCTTAAAGATTTACATTGTCCCCAATGTAAACAATCAAGTTGGAGAGAGGAGAAGAAAAAATAAAATAAAGCAAAAAATTGGAACGGCTTACCGAGGCGGTAGCTGGTGTTGGCTCACATGCTTGTTGGCTTTGTTTCTCCATGCTCTTTTTTTTCCTTCCTTTATTCAAAATCTGAAGACACTTAACAAAATTATTAACAAACCTCTTGAGCTTCTCAAATTATTCAAGAGGTTAAAGCAAAAACAAAATTAACTAAAGAGAAGGGTTAAGAAAAGTTGGGTCGCCTCCCAATAAGCGCTTCTTTAACGTCACTAGCTTGACTTATTAAGAAGCATCCACCTGGATCCCATAACCTGTGGTATAAGGACCAAGGAATGCTAACCATGTGAGATCTTTCACTTGGATCCCACGGTTTGCAGCAAAAATGTGGAAGTGAGCGCTCGAAATTCATGCTGACTTCTTCATCTGGGAAGCGCTTTTCAATTCCTCTCGGGTCAAAGATGACCCCTTTATCCATAAAATCTTCCCAATAAAAATGGGGTTCAACCTCAGGCAGAGGCATGAACTCCATTGTTGACTGCTTTAAAATGTGAGGTGGCAAACAATTCGAGAGGATCATTGGTGCTGTTCGGCTTCGCACAATCTTCACTCTCAAGCATTGCCAAATCCATCACCTTCCAAATATGCAGAAATCTCCGCACAAACCACACAAGTGTTTCTCGCATCACATTCCACTCATGCATAGGGGCCAATAGCATCATTTAATTTCACAAGTTCTTCATCATCCCCGAGCATGGTGACATAGCTATCCTCCACATGCCTCTTCCTTTCGTGCTCTTTAGTCAAGGGTTCAATGGGGAGTGGTGCAACTATGTTCTCCAAAACAGGGTCTTCACTTCTTGACTCGGTTGCTCCCACTTCTTCTTCTTCCTCCTCATCCATCATTGCATCATCTTCATCATCATCCATCAAGTCCTCATTTGGCATTTTGGATAGTAGGTTAGAGAGTTCCTCAATACGCACTCCCGAGACTTCGAATGGCATCTTCTTGATTCTTTAATTCTTCCATTGTTGTTGCCATGAAGTTCTCCAAAACAGCCTCTAAGTGAGGTTGACTATCCGGGATAGGTTGCTCAACCTCGACTGGGAATGCGGATTTGAAGTTCTCCCAAGCAACTTCCAATGGGGATGGCTCATCATACCAAGGTGGGGAAGATTCCCAATGTTCCCCTTCATCCATCAAAGTATTGTTTGGAGGGTTCCCCCACCATGGAGTGGAAGTGTTGGGAAATTGATTTCCCCATTCAGAACAACCTACCATTGGTGGAGGAGAGATTTGTGCCCTTGACAGCTCATTACTCACTTGTTGGATTTTTACGGCTAATTGCAGCATATCTACCCGCAGCTGCAACTCAGATATCTCCAATTCTGCATCAGGTGGTTGGTACCAATTGTAGTCCATGATCCTATCTAATCAATTTTTTCACCTCACAAACAATTAAGCCCAAGATCAAAGAAACACAAAAACAAATATATACAAAACTAACAAAAGAAAGATATCAAATATATACAGAAAAATAAAATAACAAAATGTCTAAACTAGTTGTCTCATTTGTTACTACTGATATTGACAAAACCAATCCCCGGCAACGGCGCCAAAAACTTGATGCGCGAATTTTAGAGATATATAATTAAAGGCAAGTGCACCTCGTCGCAATCAAGTAATACGGTGGTGAGACCGGTTATCGTATCCACAGGGATTGGTTGTCAATTACCAATTCGCAAATTTAACAACTATCTAGACTAATCTAAAATGTGAGGGATTAAACAGAAAACAAAATGTTTTTGGTCTTTTAGAATTTTTAACAAACACTTGGTATGCAAACTGGGATGTGGCTAGAATTGTCAGGGTTAGACTACACTAATCCTCCCTTAGTTGCAATGAAATGGCTTCTAACACAAGTCCTAATTCAATTATGCCAATCAAGCCTTTTCTAAATTACTCAAGCCTAATGTCTTAGGTGCATTGAGCCTAAAACCCCAAATTAAACCCTAATGTCTTAGGTGGAATAACCTGGGATTTTGCATTAAGTTAAGACTTATAAGATTGCAAGCAACCAACACCTATGTCTAGATTCTTGACCTACTTGGCATATGATTCATGAGCATGCCTTAATACCAACCTTCCAGTCATCTATCAAAGCAACAAATCATTCCTATGGGTAGCTAATCCAAGGAAAGCATTACACACAGAATCACATACTCATATGAAATAGAAACTTGTATTAAAATACCAAATCAATTACACAAGTTCAGACAAGTTCATCTAACCCCAACAATGGGGATTTAACTACTCATGATAAGGAAATACAAAAAGGAAAAAGAGAAGGGATGGAGAACACTCATAGACAAGCTTCCTCCAATCTTCCCTTCATCCAAGAGCAGAGAAAATGCCCCCCTTTTTGGGTAGAAACCCTCTCCAGCCACCAGCCTTAGCCTGCCTCCAAGTGCCCCTTATTTTAGGTTAGAAATTGGTCCCCTTTTCTGTTCAGTGCAGGTTCATTTATAGGTCCGTCGCCCGTCACGGCCAGCGGATGACCATCACGGCCAGGCCGTGATGGTCTCCGACTTGGGCGCCTCTTCATTCACTTATTCATCACTACCGTGATGGTCATCACGCCAGGCCGTGATCGCTTTTCGACTTTTCCAACTAGCGGAGTCACGGCCAGTGATAGCCATCACGGCCAGTGCCGTGATGCCTTCCGACTTTTGGCTTAATCTTTCTTCACCATCGCTCCTCCTCACGGTAGTGAGGGCCATCACGCCAGGCCGTGATACTCTCTGCTTGGCTCATAATCTTCACTTCTAATCTCTTTTTTCATCCAAGCTCCACCAAGGCTGATTCCTGGGCATTTTTCCATTAAATCCTGCAAAACAACACCAGAAACCACCTCATCCGTTCCAAAGGAAAAACTATACAAATTCAACACTAAATTGGACTAACTATATGCAAATGCATGCAGAAATGTACATGAAAATTGAGGTAAAATCACACTCATCAGGGTATAACATTGATCGGCGACAATGAAAAAAGTACATAAATTTTAAAAATAATTGTTTTGTCAAAAAAAATTAATTAATTGTAATTTGAGAATTAAAAATGACTAATATTCTAATTGTAAATATAAACATCATTCCTATAAAATTCATATAAATTAAAATAGAAATTGGAAACATTTAAATTAATTATAATCACCCTTCATATAACATGACAACATGATAATCTATATAATAGTTAAACCAAATATGAATTTTGAAAAGAAATTAGCACATAGATTCTATTACATGACACATATTGTAAGTTTAAGCATATTCAGATTTTCGACCACGTATAATATATATAAATATAAATATTTAAATATTACATAATTCAATATCGATAAAAAAATATTTTAAGCATATCAATAAAATATTGAGCCTCCTAATGTCACCTATTAAAAGTTTAAGCATATTGTTGTAAGATTTTCCAATGTAATATAAATAAAGATATAATACAAAATAATCAAATACTACATAATTGTATATAGATAAAAAAATTATTTTAAGCATATGATCAATTGATTTTATTACAAAAAAGTTATATAGGTAGA
This sequence comes from Sophora flavescens, assembly GCA_030762895.1. NCBI lineage: Eukaryota > Viridiplantae > Streptophyta > Magnoliopsida > Fabales > Fabaceae > Sophora > Sophora flavescens. Next base: position 113,138,850 of record CM061064.1, on the reverse strand, counting down.
CATATACATGTAATGACAGCGAAACCATTTTACAAATCTTATCATTTTCCTGTTTAAAAAAAAACATCTTATCAATTTCTCAAATTCACTTAATGCTATATGAACCAAGGTTTGTATCCTTTCCGTTCTCTGTCTTTGTTTTATGCGCTTTTTCATTGTATTGAACAATGTTCTAATTCATGATCTCGACCTTTATACCTTCCATTCGCTGTCTTCATTGAATATTTTGATTTTTGAAAATTCAATTGTTGTAAAATGATTGAACCTCAACCTTTTTATCTTATCTCTTAAAAAATTGTTTGATTTATTTCATCACTTAATACTCTCTAAATCAAGATTTGTATCATTTCTATTGTTTGTCTTAATTTTTCTACTTTTTTTTGTTATGTATTGAGTGTTTGTTAATTGCTATTGCTTAATTTGTTAAAAAAATCATTTTTAAATCAAATAATCATTTTTTTAAAAAAATTTAGTGAGTTTGTTTTTGCTTTTAAAAATAGTGAAAAGTAGAAAAAAAATAATTTTTAGGGTTAAAGTGACTTTTGGGAAAAACCATTTTTTATAACTAATTATTTTTTAAGAAAATGATTTTTATGATTCTAAACAGACACAAAATAGCTTATGTTTTTTTTTAAAAAAAAAATCGATAAAAATAATATCTAAATTATTGAATGTCAAAATCACTTATTTTTTAATCAATAACAAACTGGACAAATTATTTGATGAAAAAAATCACTTTTTTTAGTAAAAAAAAAATATTTTTAACGAGTTTGATTATGTTTATTTAAACTTTTTATAAAAATGTTTTAAAAACATCATTTTTATGGTTAAAATGAAAAACTACTTTTAATGTTTTTTGAAAAAAAATCACTTAAAATCATTAACTATTTTTTTTTAAAAAATGAATTTTATAATCGTAAAGAAACACAAATTAATTTTTTTTACGGGCATGCTGGGAAGTCATTATCTTGCAACATAGTTCTTTCTTATTTTGTTTTAGTTTATTTGACAACTACGAGATGATATCAACTTATGAACTTTTGCTCTTCCCGCGACTACACTGAATTACCTGATGCAATTGTATGCCAAATACCTGATTGTGGACATCTTCCTCATGTCGAAAGACCAAGTTCTGTTGTCAAATTCATTATTGAATTTCTTCAGAAAGAGACCAAGACAGTAGTAAATCACACAATAGCAAATCACAATGTTTCTACAGTTTGAAGTTCGATCACCATTTTGCCATTCTCTAACAGAGAAGAGAAGGCAATGAAGCAGTTGACATTTTGGTATGGAGCCAACGGGCATAGAGTTTTAGCTGAAGTTAGTCCTTAGCTGGATGGTAAGATTTTTTCATATTATGTATTGATCAATTCTTTTCGAAAGAGATTATTTCTTGCTCCCCTAAAAAAATAAAAAAATAAATCATTCAGTGTACAGTATTATTGAGTAGTAATTTTTATTTGTAGTTTCATCATAATCTTGTTCAGTGAAATAGCTTTTATGTTTTTTCTTTCTCACAACATGAGAAGAAACATGAGGGAGAAGAAGGAGAGACCCAAATCCGACTGACATATAGTAGAATTTATAAATGCATCAAACTAACACAAATTGTGCTCTTAAATTTGCTAAAAATAGATATTCAAATCAATTAATACAAACTGATAATACGCTTTCAAAAAAAATTGATTTTGCAATCAATGAAGGAGATATGACCAATCTACTGTTGGAATTAATCCTTTAGTTCTTGATTCTTTATTTTCTTTATTCTTTAAAGCCTACATAACTAGATGCATACACCCTAGAGCAAAACACCACAAAGCCTAGGATCTACATCATGCCAGATTATTAAGGATTTACAGACTTGAATAAATACCTGGATCCATATTGTGTTCCTGATCTTAAGCGTTCTTCAAGAGTACTAGATTTGATCACCAACTGTTGCGGAATCTCTACGGCAATCAATCGCGAACAAACAAAGCTTGATAGTCTTAGGATCTGATGTAACACCCCGATTTTCGCTGCTTCGTAATATCAGTAATAAATATATAAACATATATATTTTTATCCGAGACTTAGAAAATGATTTTGGAAAAACCAATGTCATTTCCTTGTTATACTTATTTTCATAAGGTTACGGGGAAGTTTTTGGTTGAAAATTCAGACGGAAATCGGTTTGCCGTTTTCTGTGTTTTCACTGACAGTAAAAGTTTACTGCTTAGAAAACCTAATTTTAATTCATGAACAAAAGACTTAAGATTTTTATTTTATTTCCTACAAGAGTGTATTTTTAGAATTATTTCAGAAAAAAAAATAATTTTTTTTACGGGCGAAATACGTAATCGGGTAGACGAGGAGTGGATTTCGGAGTTTCCAAGAGCAGAAAAGAGGTTATCTTAGGATTTTGAGATGATTCATGGGGATGAATCATACTTTGAAGTCTAGAAGGTTCCACAAAGTTAAAGTGAAAATTTATGAATTTTACGCTTAAGTCCCCGAACTTTCTGTTAATTACCCTTTTGTCCCTGAGTTAGTTTCTAAGTTTTTTTTCAAGTGAATTGGGCTAGAATCCTTGTTCCCAATCTCTTAATGGACGTGTCTATGAAGCCCAAAATTTCTTGTTCATGGATTAATTCCATAAAGCCTATTTGAAGCCATATAAGTTTCCTATGTCATCATAAGCTTTAAGCCTTTTTGGCGGGCCCCACAAAGATGAATTCAAGCCCAAGTTTTCAAGGCCCATGCGCAAGCCAATAAGGAGTGGGGGATGCCTTAGTTTGGAAGAGTCAAGTGGATTCTTGAAGTTTCCACACAATTCCACACAATTCCCCAATATTCTCCAAGGTTCTCAAATGATCTCAAATGTTCTCAAATGTTCTAGGTTTTTCCAAAAAGTTTGAAGAAAAATCAGACAAAGTGATGTTAAGATAAGACCACATTTATTGTGGCACATGGTCATTATTACAATTTATTGACAATTTGCAAAATAGTCCTTATACTTTTGGAATCTTTGCAAAATGGTCCCTATGAGTTATTTGCACTTTAATCCTTTGAAAAGCCACCTCCTTTCTACTTGGTCCTCAAAAGTGGCGCAGCCCACATGCCTATAAATACCCTTCCTCACCTTTCACTTAGTTTCTATTGCCTTTTGTTCAAAATCCTAAAGTTCATAAGTCTTTGAGTGTCAAGTTTGTGAAGCAAGTTCTTGGATCTTCACTTGTTTTTGATCTCCAAGAGGTGAATCCTATTCTTATTCTCTAATCATGTCTATGTTATTCAATCAATTTCTTGATTCAAAGTTTATGTCATAGTTGTTCATCACTTTTAAGTTTCTAGATCTAGAACTTTGAAAATTCATAACTAATTCTAGAAAAATCCTTTTGACATGAAACCAATTGCTATGATCTTATAATCATCTCTATTTTCATCATCTAGAAGAATATGATCACGAGAAATTTCTTTCCCTAATTTCTGGACTTGGCCGAACCTAGGTCAATGTTGTGTTCATAGGTTTTGTTTCATTTTCATGTCTTGATTCATGATTCAATCTTCTAGTATCTTGATAGTTCTTGTATTTAAGTATATATAAGATCAAAAATCAAACTCTAACCTATTTGTTTCATAAAGGCCGAAACCCTAGTTCTTGGAACTAGATGAGTTTTGTTCAAAGTTTTCATTAATGATCTTAGTAATCAAGCAATTAGTATGTATGCTTAATAAATCCAAGTTGGTTTAGCAAAACTAAAAACCCTAACACTATGTTCTTGTGTTGGACGAATCTACCATTTAGAGGGTTAGGATGGTTTTGATTCTTAACTTTGTTGTTTAGCCCTAATCCATTTCCTTAAGTATATTAGGATCATTAATCTATGACTTAACCATGATTAGAAATTTTAAGGATTTTGAACCCTAAAAGTCAGCCCTTGAACGAAACCTAACTCTCATGAGTTAAGTATGTTGTGGTTTGATTTGATTTATTTTGGTTGCAATTCGTTTGAAGGAAACAACCGAGTTAACTGATTTAAGCCGACGGAGGAAACCAGATCAAATCGGGAGATTGTTTGAAAACGTTAGTTTGAGTCTTCAAGAGGTAAGGGGAGCTTACCTGAGGGATTTTCTCGATAACTATTTGCTTTTAGTGTGGCTTATATGATTTATATGTGGTTTGTGATTAATTGTTTATGTTGTTTACGATGTGTTGTTTATCTGTGTATCGGTGATTGATATGCTTTTAATTTATTTAATTATCTGCAGTAGTATATTATGTTGCTATGATGCATGATCTGTCTGGTGATAGAATTATGATGATGTTGTTGAATGTTGAATGTTGAACGTTGTTTGAGAGGCCTGACAGTGGTCAGTGCACAACCGATTAATTAGATAAAAGATTTAATAAGCTGTGAAAATTATATTCAACGTTTTATGGGGAATGTTGGAATATAATAGTGGTGGAAAATATTATTTTGAAAAATGATGAGTTCTTGAGAAATAATATTATATTAAGGATTTATTAGTGTAAAAGAAATTTATGAGTCACGGTGAGAGCGTAACCGTGAAATTTTTTTAGTACTGCTAATTTTTACGCAAGAAATTCCGAAAAATTATAAAAAGTTATTTTATGAAATTAATATTTGAAAATACTTTATAAAAAAATATAATAAATAATAATAATATTATAATAATAAAAAAGTCAAAGTTTGACTTTAAGAACATTTTCTTGGAAAATGATAAAACGACGGCAAGTTTCGAAATTATTTACGAGGAAAGTTTAAAAACAACAGTACTTATGTTGAGAAGAGATTTAATATGAATTGATTTATTAGAGTTGGAGTTTCAGTAAAAAGAAGTTGTTGATGATTTGATGTTATTTTGGGAAAAATGTGTTTCCAAAGGAAAGATGGATTTTCTATGATTTGATGTTTTACCAACGAATTTCAAGTAGAAAGGATTTACTGTAAATGAGTTTTACTTAAAGACGTAAAGGATGATATAGAACTTAGTAACCGAGATGTCGGGGTACTAGTGTTCTTATGACGTTATCCTATTTTGGATTTGTTTTTCACAGATAGAAACGATGTAAAACGATGTAAAAGATGTAAAACGATGTAAGACGATGATATGGAACTTAATAACCGAGACGTCGGGGTATTAAGGTTCGTTGTGTTGTAGACTGGGTATCTACTAAAAGAAGTTAACACATTGTAAGATGTTTTCTATTACCACGAACCTAAGACTGATTGCAAGGTCTAGGGACTTCGTGATTGAGCACTCGGACTTTGAGGTCCTATGTTGTTAATAAAAGTTGTAAAGATGTTTTAAACGATGTCGAGTTGTAAGCTTTTGAGAACTTTGACAAATAAAGATATAACACAAAGAAAAGTGTTGTGAACAAAATGTTTTCTTGCATGCATTTGGCAGACGTACCGTGATCAAACGAGGGATTACCTTGCGGCGTCAGGGTAGATCATATCAACGATGTTCTTCATTATGCCCGGGGTTTGGACAATGAGACCCCATCTACGATGTTATCACTGTGCCACGATGTTGGACAGTGTGCGATGGGTGTGCCTGTGGCAATCAAGTCTGATCAACTCATCACGAGGTTGGAGATACCTCATGAGATTAAGTATGAAGTTTTAGATGATGTATTGAAGTATTCATGCATAGTTTTCCAACGTTGATGTTTGGGGTGTGAAACCCATTGATAAACGATGTGATATAATATGAATGAGTATGTTGTTATAGACATGTATATGTATATGTGCCTTCTTTTGTGTTGCGCATTTAGTTATGGTGGTAAATCCATATATTGGCGTTTCACCCTTACAAACATATCAGAGTTGTACAAGGGGAATGATCTCTACAAGAAGAAGAAGGCTGTCTAGTTCGAGGCATGCTGTTGCTGCTTTTATCGGTTGTAGTGTCCGTTAGTTACGACCAGCTTAGGTAATATTATGTTTGGAGAATAAAGTTGATTATGATTTAGGCGAGAAAACATATGAGGCAGTATAGTTGGAGGACTTATATACAGTATGTATTTAAGTGTGATTTGATTACATTGTTGTGGTTATGAGGTTAAAAGAAAAGGAAAGAAAAAATTATCACCATATTTTGAAGAGATAAACGTTGAGAAAACATTATTTTCCGAAAGCAACCAGCAAATTAAGTTTTATTTCCGCAAACGGGTAACCATGTGATGACCCGAGTTAGGGTGTCACATCTGAAACACAAAGAGGGAAAAAGAAAGATAGAGAAGGGTAATGAACACCCATTGGCTTGTGGTTCTTCCTCAACCTGGACTCATTATGCCTTAGTCGCTCTTCAGATGGGGAGAAGAGATGGTGTGCGTTGTGTTCGGTGTATTGGGGACCATAGCCTATATGTAGGGTGATGACCAATTAGGGTTCCCATTATTATGAAATTTGTTATCAATAGCATCCACTCATATTTTGCCCATATTAGATAATTAATGATAATATCAATTATCAAATCAAAAATCTGATTGACCTTATCTCTTGATTTGATCACATATCAATTAAGGCCCCTAAGAGATAAATAGCTAATATAATTAATTACCGATATCTGCTCACATTATGATATTGGAATAAAATATTCCAACAATCTCCCACTTGGGCAACATATTGTAATAATTATATCATAATTCCTTAGGCACGCATCCGAATGCTATTTATCCTCAGACTTCCCCTTTACAATCTGGGCCACCTCATACATCAATGATGTGACCACCGCGGCTGTTGTCACTAACGTATATTGTGACTAAACCCCGACAACCACCGTATCAATGCACTTGATGACATAGATCGATATGGACGAGTGGCATGGAAATTTCATGCAATGTGATCTCTAAATCATGCCTATTTCCAACTGGTCCAACTTAAGTCTTTAGTGAGATCATATTGAAGTTCCTTAGGTGCAAATTAAATACTTGCACAAAACCAAAACTTAAGATAGTTATAATAATAATAACCTCATAAACTTTATTTATGCAGAAAATCAATCATAACATAAAGTCTTTTCCAAATCCAAAACATAGAACAAAATAACAAAAGGAAAACTCCCACTAATCTAAGGCAATCTCAAAACCAACATCCATTGAGCAACATGCTCATGAAAGACCTTAGGTGTCAAGCCTTTGATTAGTGGGTTAGCTAGCATAAAGTTTGTTCCTATATGTTCTATAGATAATTGGAAACTTGATGTCGAAAACCTTCGACTTCATTGAACTTCAATTGTTATTGGAGTACAACACGGCTGACTTATTGTCATAATATAACTTGAGTGTTCTTTCAATTCCTTTTATTATATGCAGCCCAATGACAAAATTTCTCAGCCATATCCTGAGGTTGAATGCCTTCTATCTTGGCACCCAACAAGATCGGAGTCAGAATACCTTATGATCTCTAAACTATCAGATCTCCGATCTATGAACATATATTCTATTGTTCTCTTTAAGCACCTTATGATCATTTTGACTGCTTTCCAATGATCCTTTTCTGGATTGCTCCAGTATCTATCTAACACTGCATTATGTACACTATATCCAGATGCGTACAAACCTGAGCATACATCAGACTTCCCACAGCTGAAGCATAGGGAATCTTCTGTATTTCCTGAATTGCTAGATTTCCTTTTGGGCATTAATTGAGACTAAAATAGTCCCCCTTAGTTATCGGGGTATTTACTGGTTTACTATCTTTCATGTTGAACCTATCCAAAAACTGTATCGATATATCCCTTTTGTGATAACCCAAGGATACCTAGAGAGTGATCTCCAAGTACCTGAATTCCTAAGACAAAAGAGGCGTCCCCAAGATCTTTCATCTCGAAAATTTATCGTTAAAAATTTCTTGGATTCGCGCAATGAGCCTATATCGCTGTTGGCTAGTAAAAATGTCAACATATAACACCAGGAATATAAATTTGCTCCCACTGAAATTGTGATACCCACAGTTATCCACGATATTCATCTCAAAACCAAATGAGACAATCACTTGATGGGACATGTGGTATCGTTGATGAGACACCTTCTTTAGCCCATAGATAGATTCCTGCCAATTTACAAACCATCTTCTCTGTGTCTTTCAACACAAGATTTTCTAGTTGCACTATATACATATGTTTCATCAATGTTGCTATTGAGAAACACCGTCTTGACATTCATCTTATGAAGCTCCAAATTTATAATGAGTAACGAGAGTCATAATTGTCCTAAAAGAGTCATTCATTGGTACTAAAGGGAAGGTCTCTTTACAATCAATCCTTCAATCCACTTTTCTTGAATGCAAACTTCATATGGTTTTATGAGAGTTGATTTAATCATCTCCCATTACACCATTTATCTTATGTTCCTAGAGAAATACAACATAATTATCCAAAAGAGTATTCATTCTTTCTTTGGTGGATCATGGCAAAATACAACGACTCTTGATGCTCTAGTTCTTGAGGGTGTTGAGTTTGACCTTCGGGAATAATTCCCTTATCTTGAATAGGAAGAATAACAACAATATCCGCACAAGGATCCAAATTTGCTACACAAATAGCAGCTATATGAATTGGTTCAAGGATTAGAACCAATTCTTCCTCAAAGATAATGTCTCTAACCTTATCTCCCTCCAAACTCAATATCAGGTTCCTGTCTCAAGGTATCTTTAACTTGGGATTTTTAAAAAAAATCCATTCCCCTTTGACCTTTTAGACTAACCAATAAGGTAACCACTCACTATTTGGGACTCCAATTTCTTTCGCGAGGCTTATAAGGCCTTGCCTTAGTTGGATATTCCTATACTTAAAAGTGATTTGTCGGTCACTTCAGTAAGTACTCTGTCAAATATTTAAGTTGCAATCTTTAGTGTTACTCCCATAGTGACTCTGGTAAGGTAGAATGACTAATAATACTCATCACCATATCTTTAAGAGTCATTACTAGGACTTAACTATATTCTTGATATCCATATTATGATCTATTTAGCTTTAATGAATTTAATACAAACAATAAAATGTATAACGCCAATGGAATCTAGGATTCCCTCATACAAGTCGCTCAACTCTATTTATAGAGATGTGCTCTGAATGTTTGTATCATAATGCTCCTTAATTTTTTTTATTGTCAATTTTATGCTTAGTGCCATATGACTCCTCCCTCAATGTTTTACCACAAGAGGTTTCAATACCAAGCAATTATAGATCGTCACAGTCATAGCTTAACTGGTACCAACAATATTTGAATTTAAAAGACAAATTGAATCCATCGTTTCTAAATGAACAAAAATTATTCTTGATTTGTTCAATAAGAAACCAAAACCAAATTTCATCTAAATGACGACTAAACCAAAATGTCTTTAAATGCCAAATATTAGCCTGTAACAACAATATGAAACATCAATAGCCTTATCCTTTGCTGACTTGGTTAACTCCAATATAGATGCATCTTTCAGCACCACTTAACCTTCATAAGTTCAGACAATTCTTTATAGGCATGCCAAACATGATATTTGGGACATTTCTTCTTTAGATGGACAATGTCCATATAAAAGAAACAATTGTGACCTTAGTTGTTTCTTTTAAGATGAGCCCTTAGCAGCTTAATCCGTAATTGTCCTTTTTTTTGTTTCCCCTTATCTTTAGAGGTATTTGCCAAATGAGCACTATTTGTCTTCTCTTACATCATTCTTTCCCTTCTTGCACACCTTATAAAATGAATTCATTAAGATATCATTTATCTTCATAATAGCTATAAGCTGCCTTAAACTAACTGAATTGTGCATGAAAGAATACCAAATGCTAAATGCATGGGTATGTCGTTAGACAGCCCAAGCTTTAACGCCTTAAGTTTATGAGCAAGATTGGACATTCCTATAAAGTGCTCCTTAAATTTACCTTGCTTTTATTCTTAATGAAAAAAACTAGCTCTCCAATGAATGCTTGTTTCACCTTTATTGCTTTTAGAAAGCACTTTTCAACTTTAGCAAAGAAATCTGACATTAATTATGCCATCCGAAATAACACCCCAAAATATTTTTGGAATATTATGCTTTATTATCATAAGACCCAAGCGATTGGAGCGGTTCCACTTCCATTACTTGATTCTCTCTTCAGAGGTACTGGATTGAGCGAGAGAATGTGTGTTTCTCTATCTTTATGCCAGGTCTAGATCAAAAAACTTTATTGTTTTTCTTTCAATCCTAAAAGTCAGAACTTTTGAGGATTAAATTAGCAAATACATAATCAATATTAACTTTAATGAGAACAAAAGTATCAGAAAGATGCTCACCAAAAAATACTCAATGCATCATTAATATCAAGTATTGAGACAATAATATTAATTGCTAGAGGTATTTTGATGTAATGATCAAACATTGATGATAATTTCTATCAAACAACAGCCATCTTTGGACATTCTGTTATTCACAAGAAAATAATCTTTATAATCACTACGTTTTTACCATCACAAGTGTGAATGTAACCCGGCCAAATATTAACCTTCCTTTGGGCCGATTAATACCCGCATGGATATATACCCACACCACATTCAATATCTCTTATGAGAAATTTCCATAGGAGAAGTCACCTTGGTGACTTCATACTTTAATTGGCTCACTCAAAATCCAAATTGGCAAATTAAAGACCCAAACAAGATACCAAACGCACCATTAATTCTCAATCTTCGGATTGTAAGAATTAACTGCTAGCGGTACTCTCAACGCAATGATCAAATATTGGTGATAAGTCCTATCAAATAATGGTCACATTAATCACCACACATTTATCATCACAAGCATGTAATTATCCAGCCAAACTATGCCTTCCTTCGGGCCGACAACACCTCACACGAATAACCCCATACTACATCTTTTGTAAATTCAATTGAATCAAATTTACACAACAGAGGTTACTTTGGTAACGTGTTGTTTCAACCAACTTAACCAAAATTACCAGATAATTTAATAAAATGGAAGGTCTAAAATTTACCCAATTCATATTTAAACTTAGAAACTTGAAAGTTCAAATGTGAAATAAACTTGATTTTTATTTATTTATTTATTGTCCTTAGCAGACACTAACTTGTCAATCACCACCCGTAGGCCGTGAAACTCATCGGTTTTCACTGCTCAGCCTACAATCCCTACGCGTTAGCTTATGTGGCAACACCGTAAAAAGTAATATGGACAAACCAGATCATCATGGTCGTAAATCACCGCTACCTTTCGGTCAAAACTCCAAAATGCTTTGTTTTAGGAAACTTCTTAAAAGCCAGTGAAATTTTGCAGTCATGAATCTCATCAACTCAAATCCTTTTTCAATATAAGACAAATTGTATGTGCCACGAAAATCCAAAGTTTATATACAGTCTTAGCCATTGATTAATATGTATATAATATAATACATAAATACAATGAAGCAATCACCTTATTTCCACCTTTTTCTTTCAAATTGCCTTCTATATAAAAGGATTTTCTTACAAACTGATAAGCCCATTCACTTTTGTTTGGAAAAAAAAAATCAACACTAACAAAAGTCATTGACGTACAACAACGTCCATTCTTGACCAAATTGAAAGAACAATTCATGTATACATTTAATACATGACAAACAATTACTTGCATGAAGCAATTATGGCCTCATAATAATTCTATATGTAAAAAATATATATACAAGAAACCCCTTTGATTTTGCATCCTGGATCCATAAATCCCAAATCCAAATTAAATCAATTATCCCGTACAGGAAACCAAAATAGCAAGCACCACAAGCTGCTATAGTTCTTAAAAGTGTGATTACAATTAAAGCCCAAAAGCAAAAAACACGGTGCTTATATTCTAAGCAATCGGTACAGTATTCGAGCAACATGATTTTCCATCTTTTACGTCAATCAGCATTTAAAATAAAAGCAATTCTTCAAATAAATTGTAAAAGGTGAAGGCAAGATGAAATTCATGTCCATCGACGGGATCCATATAAAAATACAAATCCTAATAATCTAACAATGATGACTGCTCTGATACCACTTATTGGAATTGATCCTTTAGTTCTTGATTCTTTATTTTCTTTATTCTTTAAAGCATACATAACTAGATGCGTACACCCTAGAACAAAACACTACAAAGCCTAGGATCTACATCATGCCAGATTATTAAGGATTTACAGACTTGAATAAATACCTGGATCCATATTGTGTTCCTGATCTTAAGTATTCTTCAAGAGTACTAGATTTGATCACTAACTATTGCGGAATCTCTACGACAATCAATCACGAACAAACAAAGCTTGATAGTCTTAGTATCTGAAACACGAAGAGGGAAAGAGAAAGATAGAGAAGGGTAATGAACATCCGTTGGCTTGTGGTTCTTCCTCAACCTGGACTCCTTATGCCTTAGTCGCTCTTCAGATGGGGAGAAGAGGCGGTGTGCGTTGTGTCCGGTGTATTGGGGACTATAGCCTATATGTAGGGTGATGACCAATTAGGGTTCCTATTACTCCGAATTTGGTTATCAATGGCATCCACTCATATTTTGTCAATATCAGATAATTAATGATAATATCAATTATCAAATCAGAAATTTGATTGACCTTATCTCTTAATTTGATCACATATCAATTAATGCCCCTAAGAGATAAATAGCTAATATAATTAATTACTGATATCTATCCACATTATGATATTGGAATAAAATATTCCAACATCTACAACATTTAAATAAATAAATATGATTTACTAGTTAATAGACGATGATTTTATTTATTTATTTAAATGAGATGTGATAAATTAATTTGTTTGGTTTGACGATACAAAGAAAGAAGTGGGTAGAAAGAAAATGGTAATAAAAAGAATAGATTTCAAGTGTTATTTACTATGAGGAAAACATTGAAGAAAATAAAAAGGAAGAAGATGAGTGTTTTTACAAACAATTATAGTAAATGAGTCAAGCCGAGCACTCGAAGCATGAGCATGACTTTTGAAAAAATGGGTAGCTCAAACTTGACTTATTTATTTAAACGAGCCTAATTAAAAACTTGAGCTTGACTTGTTAAAAAAAGAGTAAAGCTTGAGCTCGATTTATTTAGCTCATTTATACCTTAATTGTTTTTGCATTATGATGATTTTTCTTAAAAGTGGCTGTAAAAAAATGCAACAAACTCAAAAATATGAATGTGGTCTCGAATGAGAGGGGTATGTCGTACTTGTATGTGAAGCAATGAGTGGAAAATGAATTTGAAGCACCAGATCGATTGTTAGAGTGATCCTGCAGAAAGCAAAACCTTTGGGAGTAGAAACTTGATATGGGGAAATAACTTTGGAGGTGGAAACTTGATTTGGAATGAAAGAATCCTTACGAGTTACGAGGCAAAGGGAAAGGAAAAAAATGAGTGGGAAACTGAAAACAATTGAAACACTAGGCCTCGCTTGCTTTGTTTTTTGTCTTCTTTTTCATTTCATGTTTTAAAAAATACTTATGAAATTGCTACATTTTTTCATTCTGCTTTTCCGATTTAAAAAATTTATATGGAAAACAAATTTTTTTCTTTCTATTTTCATTGTTTCCTATACAATTTTTTTGAAACAAGAAACATAATGAAAAACAAGGTGGCAATTTTGTAATTATTTTTGAAAACGGAAACTAAAAATAAAGTAAATGGACCCTAGCTTTTTATTTTACTATTTATTATTTATTTTAAAAAAAACTTATAACCTTTAACTCACAAATAAAAAACAATTTCATAAAAATTTGTCATTAGAAAACTATACAAAAGTGTATTTTTACAAAAAGTAGGATATATATAATTTTAATTTTTGATTATATATATGAGCTATTCACAAATCATTAATGTCGAACCTGTAAGGCTTCAGCTTGACTCGTTTAAATAGTCGAGCTCAATCTCAAGTTTGGGTTTGTTTATTCAATTATACCCTAATTATGTCCATGTTAGATGAGGAGCCGTGGCGGATCTTGACTAAAAAATTTGGGGGAGCCACTAGATCACTAGCTAAAATGATACACTTAACGTTTATAATTAGTCATGCATAATTTTATCACTCAAATATATAGAGTGAGCATGTTTAGGTAAGATTAATTCTTACCCAAATAACTATTGTTGATGATTAAAGCTCTTTTTTTTTAAGTAGAAAGTGATATGTTTGGATAAACTGATTAAATTGCAAATGGCTCTTTTTTTTATATATTTTAGAGAATCTAGAAGTTTTAGCTTATTTAAAATGTTCTTATATTATTTTGAAACTAATAACATTCTTCCCATTTTACCCCTGCAAAATTAACTTTAAAACAAATATTATTAAATAATACAAATAACTTTATACCTTTTTTTTTATAATTTATTATATAAAAATGATTTTTTTAAACAACCTAAACGAAATATATTATCTTAACATTGCTTTTCAACAAATACATCATCCAAACATAAATCTGATTCCATTATAATCAATTATGCATATAATAGATATGAAAATAATAATTATTTTTTCCACAGCTAATATCCAAACACACACCTAGTGTGATCATCTTGCAATGGTGTGGTGTACCCGAGAGATTATGAAGCTTGAAGCAAATGCGTGAAGGAGAAGAAACATGTGCTCAGGCCTTGTGCGGTCGCACCACCAAATCATGCTCAGGATCACCACTAATTTGAACTTATTATATTCACATATGAGTTTATTCAATAAGAAAATAAAGTTTGTTATTATATATCAAAAAAAAAAAAATGTTATTAACCATATTCTACATACGAGTTTTCACATTTGCACTAGTTTGTATAACTGACAACTTTCATATGCATTTAATTAACTACCATTCCATTAAATCAAACATGATCTAAAATTTTTCATGCATCGTCAATTACAATGCAAATGGGGATAATTACAGTATTATATTCTCTCGATATAATTCAACTAAATAATTACTTATCATTTGACAAATCATTTATATTTTTTAGCTTGATTTAAAATTTGTTAATATCAAATGCACATAAATGATAGGTTATATGATTTATAATTTATATTGTTTCAAAACTGGTTTCCCATTTTGAATTTTTAAGAGTGTTTATTGATACTCTTATATGTTATCAGATACTTTAGTTATCTTTTTTTTTTAAAAAAAAGGAGAAAAGTCAGATACTTTAGTTATCTTAACTTCTTATCAAATGAGATAATTTGAACCACTATAGATAATTTGATATTTTAGGAGAGTTAGTTTTTCACCATAAGAGAAACTATTAAAAAATATAAATTAAAATAAAACAAAAGTCATTTAATAAGTAGTTAATACAATAGGAGTGACATTGATACACCTAATTGATAAGAAACATTCCTTCAATGAAAATCCAACTACATTCAACGAGACAAAAAAAAAAAGGAAATAGAATGCATCTACATGTCAACTAAGTTTCACACTTTATTCAACAGAAAATATAGCATTTGATCAACTCTAAAAGACCATATTTGGAGTTTATGGCCTTTTTGAAACTTATTATAAGCTACAACGCGATGCCAATTCGTTACTAGATTGTAAATGATCGTCTTCATCTCCCATTGCTTCAAGACCAAAGCGAACTCACGAAGAGATGAATCCAATAGAGTTACTTCCACACCATCAAGGTGCCCATTGGAGCCTTCTCTTTTACTCAATATTTCCATTTCATCTTTGGTGAGGAAATCACACATTATTTTATTTTTCGGCATGGAAAGACGATTGTTATTTCGACGTACATCAGAATTGTAAAGCTTCTTCTCCATGAGAAATTTGATGTCACTGCCATTCAACTCTCTAATCCGGTTCATGAACTGTGGTGGCGGCGGCCAGTGGTGCAACATTAATCGTCACAATCAACTTTCTTGACTTCTTATTCATTTGGTTGACCATTTCATCTTCAGCAATCTCTTCCTCTTGACGGCTACTTTTCCTAATCAAATCATTGTTTGTGGTTTCCTGGTTGGAGAAATTGTTGAGTTGTAGCAGTTCTTGTTCAGTGTAAAAGTCTGGTGCAAGTATTGACACAATAGCATGCAAGCGGGAAGGCCTAAAGGGTTTGGGAGAAATCATCTGACGTGGCTCTCCATCTCTCACTATTGCCCATAATTCCTTCAACGATCTCTTCTTGTCTCCCATAGCGACCAAAGCAAGGAAGATGGAGCACTAGGGCTGGCTTGTGATAGAAAAGAGGGAGAACAGAAGGAATGGAATTATTATAAGAGTGAAAGCAAGTTTTTGTGTGTGAAAAAGGAAGAAAGAAGAGGCCTTAATATAAGAGGAGGGTTAGCTTAAAAATCAATTAAAAAAAAATCTATAACATTAATGGTAAGATTTTTTTTTTGGAAAAAATTAATGAAAAGATTTGATATGAAGATAGTTATTGTAAAAAGATTTGATATGAAGATAATTGTTGTAAAAAACTTACAAATTTTAACCCAAGATCTATCAAAATGTTAAAGATTGATTCAGTTATAGTAATGATAAGTCAATCAAGTATCATTATATAAATCTATAACATTAATGATAAGATTTGAAATTTTAAAGATGATTGAGTAAGATCCTCTAACAGGCAGAGCCAAGCGGGTATGCATGAGTGCTTCTCTCATATTTTCCTATTGATATGCTTTTCCATTTTTTATTTCATCATTTACGCCAATGCTGTATGTGAATGAATACAGGGTAGTTTTTTTTTCCCCTTTTGAATGAATACTTATATATATATATAGTTAAGTGGTGGAAAAAGGTATTAGAACTGTTAGCCAATTACTGATGATGCAGCTAGCAGCTTAATAATAATATTAATTGAATTGGGGTTAGAGGATAGAACCCTAACGCGTTGGGACAAGACACCCCGAAGGCAGAGGTGTCTTAAGCATGGGGATGGGTACAACCATAATTGTCAGCATTCAGGGGATACATATAGCTTGTATTCTAAAATGCATTCAAGAATGCATTCACCTTGGGCTCAATTGTTGTAACTCTTTGACTCAAACCATTGTGAAACGTGATTGAGATTGAAGACTCTCAAACCTATCAATGATGTTTTCAAGTTTTCAAGATGCATTTCAAGTCGAAGGCCTGCTAATTATCTTTGCCATTGCTAGAAACTACTCAAGTCATTTCATTGTGTTTGTTGAATTGTTAAGAATCAGTTTGAATTAGTCTGTTAATTAGTGATTTGAAATTTTGAATAAATCCCTGTTTTCTAGGATTTAGATAGTGGCTTCCTTGTTTATTTCCACATCAGTAGGACGTGTGCTGCAGTTTCCTGTTTTTCTTAAGGCTATAAGAAGTGATAATGGTCAAGAATTCATGATGCATGATTATATACCTTGCTAAAGGGATTTTACATCAAAGAACATGTGTTGAATCGCCTCAACAAAATGGCATTGTTGAGAGGAAACATCAACGTATCTTAAATGTTGGAAAAGCATTGTTCTTTCAAGCTCACTTACCACAATCACTTTGGTCATAGGCCATTACTCACTCTACACACATAATCCATAGACTGCCCACCCCTTTGCTGCATAACAAATCTCCACTATAAATGTTCAGAAACTTGATAAATCAAAGCTAGAAGAGTTTCCTTCCCCATCACCAAAAGAAACAAGAAGAAACGTACCACATCATAAATTAAATGCGAAGCATATAATTGAATAAACTTATCCTAAAGTGACCAAACAAAACATTTAGCATATCACATTTCACATAAAAGCTGCTCCACCATCACTTGCTTGTAACGGTATGTTTAAATTAGCTTATTTTGAATTTAAAACAACTTATAATCAATCTCTTACTGAGAGTGTTTTTGGGGAATAAAAGTGATTTTCTCCTAAAATCTAAACAAAACCAAAAATGCTTGTTATACTTTCAACTAATATATAAAATGAAAATGTCAGCACGAAATTTTGTAAAATTGTATAATAAAACAATCATATAGAAGAAAAATGAGGAAAGAACAATATAATGCAATTTAAAAGCAACTATCCATAACTTTTCATATATGACATGAAACAACAATGCTGCAATTTAAACTCAAGCATTGTCAATTAAAGACGACGAACAAAATCGAGAAACGAAAACGAGATTGAAATTTTTGGCAGTTATGGAAAGAGAGGAGAGGATGAAGTTTGAGAGAGAGATACCAAGGCGGCAATGGCTAAGAAAGAGAGGAAGGGGATGAGAATGGCGGAGGAATCAGAGGGTGGCGGAGGAGGAAAAGAGGACGGTGTTCGGTGCTGGGTATCCATGGCGGTGGAACAGTGCCACTCTCCCCACTGTCACACACGTCTTTGCTGATTTTGATACTTTGCCTTTCAGGGAAGCAAAGGTTGCGTGCTTATCCCGCAATAATAATATAAAATTGGTTTAAATAAGTTTTTTTTTTCCTTGCAAAATTTTTTCTTAATATTTCGTCCCTATACTTTTAGATTTTTTTGGAAATAGTCCCTACTATTATCTCTTTTTGTTAACAGCTTATGTGACAAATGGAATGCCCACATTATCCACGTGGCACTGACATGGCGTTCTGTTTGCCACATCAACAGGAATTATTTCCAAGTTTTTTTAAAAAATATAAGGACGAAATCCAAAGATAAATTTTATAGGGATTAAAACCAAAATTTATGAACTTTGCAAAGACCAAAAAATTATTTTTAAAAAAAACTATTATTCGACCAATTTTCAAAGCAAGTCATATAAGGACAGAAAACTATCTTGGTACCTCCGAGTACTATAAATTATATCAGAAGAATGAATTTGATAAGTTTATCCTTGTGTCCCTAATGTATGAAATTTGTCCTTCTATTTTTTGGTCAAATCTCATAGCAATAAGACTCCATAAGAAATTACCTCGATAGTCCTGAGTACTAAAAATCATATCAGATGAAGATATTTGTCAATTTGAAACTCGTGGCCCTATGTACGATTTCTTTTTATTTTCTAGCCAAATTTTTATAAGGTTAAAATTGTCATATTCCTTCATCTCGTATGATTTTTAATACTCAGGGGTGTCAAGGTAATTTTATTTTCTTATCCGATTTGCTATGAAATTTGGTAAGAAAATCGGAACAAAATCATACATTCTGGATCACAGGGTTAAAGTTGGTAAATTCTTTCATTTTGTATGATATTTAGTACTCAGGGGTACCGAGGTAATTTTGTGTTCCTGTCCGACTTGCTCCAAAATTTGGCTACAAAGTAGAAAGAAACCATACATTAGGGCCACAAGTTTCAAATTGACAAATCCCTTTATCTGGTATGATTTCTAGTACTTATGGATATCGATGTAATTTCTTATTCCTATTCGATTGTTTTGAGATTTGGCCAGAAAATAGAAGAAAAAAATATACATTAGGGACACAAGGATTAAATCATCAAATTCATTCATCTGGTAGAATTTCTGGTACTCGGGGGTACCGAGTTAGTTTCTTGTCCCTATATGACTTGCTTTGAAAATTTGTCGGAAAATAGTTTTTTTTATTAAATAAGTTTTTGGTCCCTACAAAGTTCATAAATTTTGTTTTAGTCCTTATAAATTTTGTCTTAGGATTTCGTCCATGTATATTCAAAATTTTTGGACATAGTCCCTGCTGATATGGCAAACAGAACGCCATATCAATGCCACATGGATGACGTGACATGGCTGATGAGGCATTCCTTTTGCCACGCCAAATAGCTAATGGAAAGAGATGACGGTAGGGACTATTTCCAAAATTTTTGAACGTATAAGGACGAAATCCTAAGGAAAAATTTTACAGGGACTAAAACCAAAATTAATGAATTTTGCGAGGACCAAAACTTATTTAAACCTATAAAATAGTATTAAACCAATATTACTAAGAAATAAGAATAAATGCCCAGGTCCTAAAAAAAGGTTGGAGTCATTTTTGGTTCCTAATAATTAATAATTAATAGAGAATGATAATACACTTGAGGCATTGGTTAATGAATCAAAACAAGAAAGTTTGTATGAGAAACTGTTATATTCATTATATTAAAACTGTTATACTTAGTTTTTCAATAGAAACTTTTCTTTTATGATTTTCTTAATCAATGCTCATAAGACACTCGTTAGCAAGACCCATAATTAATTAGTCTCTCATAGTTATATAGCCCGATAAGTTAGTCCTTCCATCCAATTTCCTCGGTACAAATCCGTTAAGTTGCCTATGTGTGTTATTAACTTGCTTACCTGGATTGTCAATGACCCTGCGAAATTCAATTTCAAAGGAGCTAAAACTGATTTGATAATGTCTTAGATTTGGTGTATGTTTGGATAAACGTTTGATAAAAGTGATTTTGAGTGGAATTGATTTTGTAAAATTGATTTGGTTAGAATTGAGTTTGAAGTTAAATGATTTATGTTTCGATATTTTCATTTTGAAAGCAAGTTTGATCTAAAACTTGGCAAAATCTAGGGTGAGAGATGTACACAAGTCTCTCACAATGAATGAGCTCTATTTTCCAAAAACAAAATTATTTTTCAGTCCTTTCTCTCTCACTCCTCCTCTCCTCCTTCCCCAGCCCTCCAACTCCCCCACCCCATCCCCACCGCCTTCCTTCGACCTCCCTCTGTTACATCCATCGTCGTAACAACAACCACCACCACCACTTTTCATGTAACATCCATTATTTTATGTGTTGTTTACGTGATAGGATTAGGTTTAAGGCTTGGATCATAAAGTTAAGATATTGTTTGAGACATAGACGCCCTTGCATGGGAAGTACACAACAGTTTGGAGTGAGTTGGAACGTAGTAGCAACTTAGGGTTTTGACCCAATTATCGCTTCTAAACTTGTGAGTGTGAAATAATAAATTTGGATTTAGGGTTGAGATTAGGCATTTTTGATGTTTTGAGGTTGTTTATTAGGTCTTGATGAGCCTAAATCTCAAATTTAAGCTCAATCGGACGTCGAACGGACCCGGAACGCAAAGAGTTGACTGACCACGCTCGAGCGTGGTTACACCAGCCTTCAGCGCCCTAGTCAACCAGACAAGGTTGTGCGTTGACTTGACACGTGTCATCAAGGGCTGACGTGGCATCTTCTGATTGGTTGCATGGCACGGTGATCCACCAACCCTCCAACGCTCGAGCGTGGGGAGGCCAACACTCAAGCGTTGGAGCACTCGAGCGCTAGGTTACCAGTGCTTGAGCCTTGGTGAGCTGTATTGTAAAAATAAATAGCTTAAGTGAAAAAAGTCACTTAAGCTATAAGTGAGAAGACAGAAACGAGAGCTGAGAGTTGAGAACAGAAAAAATAGAGTTCTAGAGGGAGAATGAGAGAAATCTAGAGGGAGAAGAGGTCTCGACTCATAGTACGACTTGTTCGGGCATTCCATGACGTATCCGAGTACACCGTTGTGTTTGTGGCAACGTTGTCTACATTGTTCTCTTCTTCGTTTTGTCAATAGAGAAGGTAAATCCTACTCTCTTTGTGTCAAAATTCCGTCCATCACGATTCTTGAAGTATCTTTAGTTTCGGTTATCGGAATCCAATTCCGTTTCGATTTTGAACTCTTAGTAACGTGCGCTTCGTAATGTGGTATCTCGGTGATTTTTCAGAGGCTCGGAGGCTTTAGACTTGAACTGGACAGAACCAAGAGCTTGGGGGATTTCTTCGTTTCGTTACGTTTCGGTCATTGGACGACTTGTCAGGTAGGGGAAAGAAATCATTTAACGTCGGAAATGGCACAGTGGTGTTTAATTCGATAATTGCATAGGGCGCCCTAAACCCTACTCGAGAGAGAGTAACGGACAATGTCCATATCACATTAGGGAGTACTTAGTGGTACCAATGATGATATTGAGATTGTGCGTTTATCGTCGTTACGTTTAAAATATATTATTTGATTTATGAGGTTGACTGTTTGACTGTTTAGCTGCCATTGATATAATGGTTGATACATGATGTGTTGACTGGATTATGGCATGTGATTATATTATTATTTTTATTATTTTATATATATTTGGAGATGATTGAATTTATGACATGTTGGCATGATTGTAATGATTATAATGATGACATGAGTGTAATGATTGCGTTTAGAGATTGAATAGTGATAAGACATGTTGACTTATGGTGATGTATGTGGGAAATTCATAATACATGAGATAGTAGTGTGTAACCGATAGGATTTATTGTGATAGGATGATGCAACTTATGAGAGATGATTATGATTGAGGTTATTTATTAGATAGTGATATGAGGTTAAGGCACTAGGGGGTGACCTGAAACAGGATCTGTGATATGGTGGCTTGAAACAAAGCTCGTGATCCGGTGTTGGGGTACTGGGGTTTGATTTCTCGAAAGGTGTTCCCCGGATTTCAGATTATCGGCAGGACCGTCCCAGAGAGTATTTTATTATAGTCACAATTATAGTTCATGCGTTGCATGAGCAGCCTGGCCAAGGGATCAGGATGTGCACCGAGGTGATTTGTGCAACTATAGTGCCATTGCTTTGCATGGGCATCCTCCCTCAGCGGACGAGGATGTACGCCGAGGGATCTGGAGACGGGGTGTTGTGGATATCCGGATATGCATCAGAACTTGGAGATTCATACAACATTTGCATTGCATAATGATGGAGGGTAGAGGAAAAATCTTAGACGTGGATTGAGGATGGTTGTGTCATATATATATATATATGGAGATGGATGTTTAGTATGCTGTTATAGAATTAAACGTTCCTAAACCCCTTTCCACGTTTGACGTTATATTGTTTCTTATCCCATTTTCTTTTGCTATGTGTTTGTTTATCTATGTTTGTACCTTAGACCCGAACCAGAGTGATGGAGCATTGGGATCATCCCTAGATGACCCAGGATGCGGGGTTTCCCCTCACGAGGAAATTTGAGTTTGAGTTCGTGGACCCGGTCACTCATTTTACTGTATATACGGGTCCAGTATCGGTGACGCACTGATTAGGGCAGGGAGCCCCACTAGGCTTAGTGGGCACTTTCAGAGCAGGTGTAACACTCCCCTTCCCCATCGGACATCCGGACGGGCAGATACCTCCGATGCCGGGCATGGCCCCCGTTCCCTTTATGGTACCATTTGAGGCACTTGTGCCAGGATTTGGACCCGCACCTACACTAGAGCCAGAGCTTGCACCCGTACAGAAGGAGGACCTGGTTGCTCCAGTTTCTGACCCGGTGCCTGTTCCCGAGGTACCAGCTCCTCCTGAGGTCCGAGCTATAGTTACAGAGTCTTCTCGTGTATCCTCTGATTACATCTCGGAGATAGCAGGCTGTAGTTGTAGATGTTCTAGCGGCAGTCAGATAGGAGCTCCTCTAGTGGTAGCGGAGGAGTGTCTGGACCATGAGGACCACGGGATGCTAGAGAGGGTGGTAGTATGGGATAGCTCAGGGCAGTGCTATCAGCTTAAGTGTGCGTGAGGTTTTCCTGTATTTTTTAGAGGGAACTGGGTGTGGAGAGAATCAGTGAGGCATCTTTGTTCAATCTTTTGATGTATTTTTGTTATACGGCCGTTAGTTTGTATATACTGGGATCCTACTGATGGGAATCCCTTGGGAGTATAGTACCAGGAGGTTATGCATATATGTTGATGCATGTATGTATATGTATCTTTATACTTGTTGTTTTATATCTTAAGTTTTAAATTTCTCCGTTATAATAACCGCTTAACCTTAATAACGCGATTATATTTTAATAATTTTGGGTTTTCTTTAATGGGATGTCGGGACGTCTCATTTGATGGTATCAGAGAAGTTCGGTTCTGAACAGACTGTGAATTAGGGTGTACTGGCCATTTGGTTGAATCCACACTGGATAACGACTATGCTTAGAACTTGGGTAGTGAGTCCGAACGCGACATTTCTATGACATATAGTATTTATATTCCGGTTTTATGTAGTATTATATGTCATATTGATGTAGGCTAATGATTTCCTTTAACAAGATCATGGCTCGAGGCCGAGGACAAGGACATGGCAGACGTGGTGGTGGTAGAGCTATAGAGGGAGGCCCTAGAGAGAGTATTGAGGATAGGCATCATCATCCAGAGGCAGGAGTTGGAGGTGGATGGGAGTCATCCGAGACTCTGCAGAATATCCGGGAGTAAGCATCCATTCTGTTGCAGCAGGCGTAACAGAATGCTCAGAGGATGCAGAGAGATGCAGATTTACAGGAGCAGTACGATACGAGGAAAGATGCGGAGATTGAGGATACAGGATTGGCTACCTTTCTAAAAGGTAAGCCACCACAGTTCGGAGGAGAGTATGACCCAGAGCGAGCTGAGTGGTGGATACAGGAGGTTAAGAATATTTTTGATACCATGAGATGCAGAGATGACAGGAATGTGACTTGTGCGGCCTTCATGTTGACCGGAGGGGCAGAGTCATGGTGGAGAGGCAAGGGAGGTTTCTTGAGACAGAGGGAAGGTTGATCAGATGGGAGCTGTTCCGAGAGTGTTTCTTTGAGAAGTACTTCCCACGGTTGGTCAGACGCGAGAAGGAGAGGGAGTTCATGAGTCTCCGACAGGGGGACATGTCTGTGGGTGATTATGCAGTGAGATTCGAGGCCTTGATTCTGTTTTCCGAGTTTTACCAGAGATTCCCAGACGAGGATTGGATGTGCCAGAGGTTTGAGGAGGGTTTACGGCATGAGTTGAGGAGGGCTATAGTGCCCTTGGATATCATGAGTTTTCCAGAGTTAGTAGAGAGGTGCTGTGCTATTGAGAGCATTGATCAGAGACAGACTACAGAGCTGAGACAGCAGCGGAGTGGGGGTCCTACCCGAGTCGGTCATCAGAGGAGAGGGGACAGAGGTTCTCAATGGAGGAGAGGACCATACACTAGACCAGGGCAGAGCACTCAGACATCTGCACCACCAGTACCAGCTACAGCACCAGCACCAGTTAGCAGAGAGGGTTAGCAGCAGAGAGACCCAGTTTGTTTCCGATGCGGGGGTCCGCATTACATCAGAGATTGTACAGATAGATCTGGTTGCTACATCTATGGCAAACCAGCTCATTTTGCTAGGGATTACCGACAGAGAGCAGGACAGCAGCAGCCAGCTGCCGGCAGAGGAGCCAGTAGTTCTAGAGGTGGAGCTGGGAGAGGAGTTCTAACGGCAGGACGACAGACGGCCAGACCTCAGGCCACAGGGAGAGTGTTTACTGGGAGAGGATCTGAATCCTCTTAGTCTGCCGATCTTATTCAAGGTATATGTTTACTATCTTGCAGACTCCTGCGTGTGTTCTTTGACTCAGGGGCTACACATTCGTTTGTTTTGCATGGGTGTGTAGATCATTTACATTTTCCCGTTGCTCAGTTACCATACACACTTACAGTATCTACCCCGACCAGTGATTCTTTGATCACCATGTCTGTTTGCCGATAGTGTCCTATAGTTGTTGAAAATAGGACATTCCTTATAGATATCATCTGTTTGCCTATGCAACAGATAGATGTTATCCTTGTTGTTTTGGCTTCAACGACTCAAGAGGGGGTGAATTGAGTTTTATTAAGAATCTTTCCCTCTTAAAAATTCTTTTCAAATCAGAGTTGCCTCAGGATATTTTACAAAAAAAGAGAGAGGACTTTTTATGAAATCTTGAATATAAGGTGATGAGGATAAGAAAGATTAATTCAGAATTAATAGATCATGAGAATAGGTTTAGGTTCAAAACTCAGTAATAACAAAATACAGAAACTGATTAAGCCTTTAAAGATTAAGAACAAGTTATGCAAGTTTCAGATACAAGCATTAACAATCAAGAACAAACTTGCAGGTTTCAGTTTCAGTAGAAGTTTAGCTTCAGCAATCAAGAATGGTTTTGATCAGCTCAATTTTGAACACGGATAACACAAAGCTTGATTACAATCGGACTCATGTTTCAATACAGTTTATACAGATCAAGAACATAAATTATATTGAACTTTAAACATCAAAATCACAGGTTCTTGAACATAAACAGAAAAGTAAAAAGAGTTTGAGTTTAGAGATACCACACACCGATTTATCCTGGTTTAGTCACCACCACCGTGACCTACATCCAGTCCCCACTCCATCTGTGGGTTTTCACACACTAACACAACAAGCTTTAGCCAGGTAGCTTGAAAAACCTTTACACCACAGAGCACTCCTTCACCTCGAGATACCACACTCTTGTGAAGAGCCTCAATGTTCTTTGATGTCGTCCGAGTGCACGTGCGATCCGGAAAGTGTACTGGATTGTCGCCAAGTAATAAAAAGATATCAATCCCACAGAGACCGTGATCTCGCATCACAACTAATTATCAAATCGGTAAAACTGGACTATAAAGAAAGATTTTGAAAAGGTTTGGATTTCTGAAATAAGAGATAACTTGGATAAGGAATGCAATCAAGTAAAACAGAAAGTAAATCGATTTATGATTTTTCAGATCTAAATGGATTCCTAGGAATTTGGGTTACCTACAAGATCGTTTATGTTACTAAGTTGATTATCCCTTGTTAATTATCGAAATTTTCTTGAAGGTGAATTTATCCTCAAATAGTTAATGCTCCCTCTCGGGTTACAAAAACCGTGCCCAATTAAACCAACCCCTACTCTCATGGTAGTCGAATTTAGATTGGACCCTTTATGTTTTGTGACAATTCGTTAATCCTCGAAGGACGGCTTCTAACTCTCGTGATTTTAGTCCTAAGTCTGATTCTATAGATCCGACACCTAAGTTCACCGCTAGGTTCCTCATTAGAATGTCTACGACATGCAAATAAGTGCACGCCAGATTTACAAGTAATTAAAACACTAGAAATCAGATCTAAAGCAAAATCGCAATTAACAAAGATAAAACATCAATTCATTGCCATAAACAAACCTTGGGCATAGCCCCAATCCCTAGAAATTAAACTACTACTCAAGCCTTGCCATGGTGATGACAAGCTTGGTTAACAACAAGATGAAATAAAACTAAGAGAAGAGAGGAAGAAGAAGAAGAGAGATCCTAAAATATAGCCTAAGTGTAGCCGTCAAAAGTCCTCCTAAGCCTCTGCCTTGATGCCATATTTATAGATTTGGGAAGTTTGAATCCCAATCAAACACAAATCATATCCAAATCAATTGCTTCAGATCCAAGTAATGCATGTCACGACCGTGATGGCCATCACAGCCCGGCCGTGGACGGCCGCCTTGGGCGCTTCTTGCTTTTTGGTCTGTCACGGTCGTGATGCTCATCACGACTAGGCCGTGATCGGTTATGCCCGCCGAGGGTGTCCGGTTCGGTGACATGTCACGGCCGTGATGATGGGCATCACGGCTAGGCCGTGACCAGATTCGACTTTTGCCTTCTTTCTTTTTAGCTCTGCTTGATCATGGCCGCGATGGTCATCACGGCTAGGTCGTGATGGTCATCACGGCTAGGCCGTGATGGGCTCTGTTTGGCTC
This sequence comes from Sophora flavescens, assembly GCA_030762895.1. NCBI lineage: Eukaryota > Viridiplantae > Streptophyta > Magnoliopsida > Fabales > Fabaceae > Sophora > Sophora flavescens. Next base: position 113,111,454 of record CM061064.1, on the reverse strand, counting down.
ATTTTCTTCACTTTTCACGCCCCATCTTCATCCAAGCTCCATTAAGGTTGATCCTGAGCATTTAATCCTTAATTTCTGCAAAACAACACCACAAAACCGCCTTACCCGTTCCAAGGTAAAAACTAACAAAAATCAAATTAAATAAGCCTAAACTATATGAAAATGCATGAAAAATGATAGACAAATATGAGGTGAAATCACACTCATCATTCTTCCTTAGGGATACCTCACCATAATCACTCAGAGAGACTCCCACTCTCTTTACAATCAAATAAAACAAAAAATTGATTCCTAACTCTCAATAGTCAGATAAACAAATTGAATCTCTTATGAGAATGAAACACTCTTTTCACAATAAGCTCAAGCAAGAAGATGAATGATGTGTGTATTGTTCTGTTGTTATGATATATTTTTGAAAGTGTTCCTTTGATCCCTCTTTATATAGAAAACAAGTTATAGTCATTGGGATCAATCAAAACAGATTTGGATATGATAACAGAATCTGTTTCTTGATTCTGGTTCTTGAAATAAGATTCTACATTGGCGTCGTCTTCAATCCTCAGGGCTCGTAGTTGATAGTCACTTTAGTGGACGATCACTTCTGTCACTTTAGTGGACGAGCGCTTGTATCACTTTAGTGGACGAGCACTTCTGTCACTTTAGTAAGACGAGTGCTTGTATCACTTTAGTGGACGAGCACTTCTGTCACTTTAGTGGACGAGCACTTCTGTTACTTTAGTGGATGAGTGCTTGTATCACTTTAGTGGACGAGCGCTTTTGTCACTTGTGTTGGACGGGCGCTTCAATCACTTGTGTTGGACGAGCGCTTCTATCTCTTGTGTTGGACGAGCGCTTCTATTACTTTATAGGACAACCGCTTCTTATTTCCAAAAAACATTTTCATTAACGAAAACTTATTCCTTTTAATGCAAGTTATGAAAATTGATTTTCTTCATGCATCTTTTTAGTTGATCTTTTTGTGACTAAGAGATTTCTTTCTCTTACAAATCATCTAAGACTTAAATCTAATTTCTCCATTAAGCTCTTGTCTTGATGATTCCTTGATCTTTGTCTTTGCTCTTTGATTCCTCCATGTAGCTCTTTTGATTTCTTCAAGTTCTTCCTTGAATATTCTCCTTTAATTGCTCACTGAACCTGTCGATCAATGCTTGATACCTGTCTTTGCAATTTGACACTAAAACACTTGCATACACATTAAATTGTATTTGTCATATATCAAAATCTCTAAGTCATTGAGCCTAACAATCCTTGGCATGGATTGGCTTTCGTCTAACCATGTAGTTTTAGACTGTGGCCCGAAAGACCCTATCTTTTCTTGAGCCTTCTAGCATAGTAACTATCAATGATGGAACAACTATGAGGAGTGATGATTCTCAGCAGTATGTGATGTTTTTCTCTTTGGAAGCTAAGGAGACTCCGAATATAGATTCTATGCCTATCGTGAGAGAGTTTCCTGAGGTTTTCCCTCATGATGTTCCAGGTTTGCCACCGGAGAGGAAGTTGAGTTCACTATAGATATCATACAAGGGACAGGACCTATATCGGTAGCTCCTTATCGGATGTCACTCGTAGAGTTGGCACAATTGAAGAAACAATTGGATGAGATGATGAAGAAGGAGTTCATCAGACCGAGTGTATCACCTTGGGGAACGCCAATATTGTTTGTGAGGAAAAAGGATGGGAGTTCTAGGTTGTGTACGGATTACAGGCGGTTGAATAAAGTGACAATTAAGACTAAATATACGTTGCCTATGATAGATGATCTGATGGATCAGTTGAAAGGAGATTCAGTGTTTCCTAAGATAGACATAAGATTCGGATACCATCAGATTAGGGTAAGGAAAGAGGGTATCCCCAAGACAGCTTTCAGGACAAGGTATGGACACTATGAGTACCTAGTTATGCCTTTTGGTGTAACTAATGCTCCAACGGAGTTTACGGATTACATGAACATGATCTTTAGACCGTTCCTCGACAAGTTTGTAGTGGGTGTTCATAGATGATATTCTTATATATTACCGTAGCCGGGAAGAACACGAGGAACATCTGAGAGTCGTTTTGCAAGTCTTGAAAGATAGGCAGTTATATGCGAAGCTATCCAAGTGTGGATTTTGGTTAGAGGAAGTACAGTTCTTAGGTCATATAATCAACAAGGAAGGGATAGCAGTAGATCCAGTTAAGGTTGAGGCTGTGATTAAATGGGAAAGGCCTAAGTCAGTGAGTGAAGTGATAAGTTTCCTAGGTTTAGCCGGGTATTACAGGAGGTTCTTTGAAGGCTTCTCGAAGATTGCGTTACATATGACGCAGTTAACGAGAAAGGGTACGACGTTTGTATGGACGAAGAAGTGTGAAGAGAGCTTTCAAAAGTTAAAGGAGAAGTTGACTACATCTCCAGTGCTGATATTACCAGATCCATTAGGGCAGTTTGACGTGTACTGTGACGTGTCATATCAAGGATTGGGTTGTGTTTTGATGCAAGAGGGAAGAGTTGTGGCTTATGTTTCCGCAAGCTTGAGCGTTCATGAAAGGAATTATCCGACCTATGATCTGGAGTTAGCAGCTATAGTGTTCGTATTGAATATATGGTGACACTATCTTTATGGAGCTAAGTTTAATGTGTTTAGCGATCACAAGAGTTTAAAGTATTTGTTTGATCAAAAGGAGCTGAACATGAGGCATCATAGATGGATGGAATTTATTGAGGATTACGAGTTTGATCTTCAATACCATTAAGGGAAAGTGAATGTAGTGGCGGATGCACTGAGTAGGAAATCTTAACATGTGTTTGCAATGATGGTGAAAGATATGGAGTTTCTTGAATAGTTTAGAGATATGAACCCATGTATGGATTTGAATGAGGATAGGATGTGCTTAGGTATGATCACCATCAGTAGTGAGTTTTTGAGAGACCGTAAGATTAAGTAGGGCCAGGATGAATATTTGCGAGAGGTGAGTCGAGGCATAGATGAGGGAAATGTTTCAGAGTTTTGGAAAGCATCTGATGGAGTGTTGAGGTTTAAGGATAGGATATGTGTGCCAAAGGACTTAGAGATTAGGAAGATGATATTAGAAGAGGCACATAAGAGTAAGCTGAGTTTCCACCCAGGAGCAACTAAGATGTATCAATAATTGAAGAAAATGTTTGGTGGCCTAAGATGAAGAAAGAAGTGGCGGAGTTTGTTCTATCCTGTTTGGTTTGTCAGAAAGCTAAGATAGAGCATCAGAAGCCCGCAGGTTTGTTGTAGTCTTTGGATATCCCGGAATGGAAATGGGATATCATAGCTATGGACTTTGTGGTTGGACTACCACGAACTCCTAAGAGGTTTGATGCGATTTGGGTTATCATCGATAGGTTGACGAATTGTGCTCACTTCTTACCTAGTGGTGAGAGTTACAGTCTTGAAAAATTGACCCAGATCTACATCAAGGAAGTTGTTAGATTGCATGGTGTGCCGTCGAGTATGAGTTACACGATGAATTTTAAATGATGCTTTGGAGACAGTTACACGATGCTTTGGGAACCAAGTTGAGGATGTTATGCTTATCATACTCAGACGGATGGACAGTCAAATAAAAATTCAATCATTGGAGGATCTTTTAAGAGCATGTGTGTTGGAACATGTTGGTAGTTGGGATGAGTTCCTACCTTTGATTGAGTTCACTTACAATAACAGTTTTCACAGTTGTATCGGGATGGCACTGTATGAGGATTTGTAAGGGAGAAAGTGTAGGACTCTGTTGTGTTGGTATGAGACTGGCGAGAGCCAAGTGTTGGGTCCTGATATGGTACAACAAACCACAGAGCAAGTCAGGAAAATAAGAGAGAAAATGAAGGAAGCTCAGGATAGGCAGATGAGCTACAGTAACAAGAGGAAGAGACCCTTAAAGTTCCAAGAAGGTGATCACTTATTATTGAGAGTCACTCCGAAGACCGGGATTGGCAGAGCTATAAAGTATAGAAAGCTTACTCCTCGATTCATTGGACCATTTCAGATTCTTCGATGAATTGGTCCAGTAGCTTACCAGATAGCCTTACAGCCTAACCTTTCCAACCTACACGATGTCTTCCATGTTTCCCAGTTGAGAAAATATTATCCTTATCCTTCTCATGTCATTGAGCCTGAGTCTATACAACTTCGAGAATATCTAGAACATGAGGCTTTACCGTCTAAGATTACAGATAGAAGGATTAAAGAACTCCGTGGTAAACAGATCCCCCTGGTCAAGGTCATTTGGGATAGTGTCACCGAAGATTCCACTTGGGAGCGCAAGGCAGACATGCAACAGCATTACCCCCCATTTGTTTTTAGGTATGTAAATTCCGAGGACAGAATTTCTTTTAAGGAGGGTAGAAATGTAACATCCATTATTTTATGTGTTGTTTACATAAGAGCATTCGGTTTAAGGCTTGGATCATATAGTTAAGATGTTGTTTGAGGCATATATACCCTTGCATGGGAAGTACACAACACTTTGGAGTGAGTTGGAACGTAGGAGCAACTTAAGGTTTTGGCCTGATTATTGACAGGCGGGGCTACGCGACGCGACGCGTGCGATTCCGGCAAGTGTACCGGATTGTCGCCAAGTAATAAAAGATATCGATCCCACAGAGACTGTGATCCCGAATCGCAGTTAATTATCAAATTGAGTAGATCTGGACTGTGTAAAAAGGATTTTTATATTTTGAAATGGTTTTGAATTTTGAATTAAGAGACAATTGATACAGAATCAAATAAACAGAAAACAAATCTTTTTATGGTTTTTCAGATCTAAATGGGTTTCTAGGGATTTAGGTTACCAACGAGGCTGTTTATGTTGCTAAGTCGATTTACCCTTGTTAATTATTGAAATTGCTTTGAAGGCGAGTTTATCCTCTAATAGCTTAAGCTCCCTCTCGGGTTACAAAAGTCGTGCCCAATTGACCCGACCCCTACTCTCGTGGTAGTCGATCCCAGATTGGACCCTTTGCGTTTCGTGACAACTCGTTGATCCTCAAGGGACGGCTTCTAACTCTCGTGATTTAAGTCCTAAGTCTGACTCTATAGATCCGACACCTAAGTTCACCGCTAGGTTCCTCCTTAGAATGTCTAAATCATGCAAATAAACCTAAGTTCACCGTTAGGTTCCTCCTTAGATCATCCACGTCTCGCAAATAAGCGGCCGCCGAATTTTACGAGTGAAAAACACTAGAAATCTTAAGTTCATCGCTAGGTTCCTCCTTAGAATGTCTACGTCCCGCAAATAAGCGGTCGCCGAATTTACGAGTGATTAAAACACTAGAAATCAGATCTAAAACAAATCGAAATTAACAAAGATATTACATCAAATTTACAACATATTCAAACCTCGGGCATAGCCCCGATCCCTAGAAACTAAGCTACTACTCAAGCCTTGCCATGGAGATGACAAGCTTGGTTGACAACATCATGCAAAATACAAAATCAGAGAAGAGAAAAGGAAGAAGAAGATAGATCCTAAAATGTAGCCTAAAATCTATGTGTGTTGTATCTGTGTATCTCTCCTAGATGATCCCTTCTGCATCTGCCTGGTCCATATTTATAGATTTGGGAAGTTAGAATCCCAATCTAACTCAAATTCTGATCCAATTCAGTTGCTTCAGGTCCAAGTAATGCGCGTCACGGCCGTGATAGCCATCACGGGCAGGCCGTGACGGATTCTCGTCGATCGATCACTTCGTAGGCTCCGGAACTTTCGCGACGCGAAGTATGCTCGCGACGCGAGCCATCAATTTTCATGATTGTCACGACCGTGATGGTAATTTCAGCTAGGCCGTGACGGTCTCCCGACTTGTGGGGGTTTTTGGTCACGGCCGTGATGTCTATCACGGCCAGGCCGTGATGACTCGACTTGACCTTTCTTCCTTTTCAGTTTTGCTCGATCATGGCCGTGATGGGCATAACGGCTAAGCCACGATGGGCTTTGTTTGGCTCATTTTCTTCACTTTTCAAGCCCTATTTTCATCCAAACTCCATCATGGTTGATCTTGAGTATTTTTCCCTTGATTTCTGCAAAACAACACCACGAAAACCGCCTTACCCGTTCCAAAGGAAAATTAACCAAAAATTAAATTAAATATGCCTAAACTACATGAAAATGCATGCAAAATGATAGACAAAGATGATGTGAAATCACACTCATCAAATCACCCCAAGCTTAAGATTTTGCTTGTCCTCAAGCAATTACTAAGGCCATAAGGTAAATCAATCAAAACATGGATAGTGAACCAAGAACCCTAGAAACTAATCCAAGTGATAGGCATATTCAATAAGCACCCGAGAGATAATCGATTAAGTCCAATTAGGAGCTTAGGTTCTTTAAATTCATATTCTCACTGATTTGGGCACTCGTCTCACCTCACTCAAGTGGGTATATTACAATTCGCTCAATTTCCTCAAGGAAAGCATTCTACCATAAGGTTGACTATTAACCAAATCTCTACTTTATTAATGAAAACACATAAGAATCAAGAGGTCTTCTCCTTTGGTTGTAATGTGGTCATGGGATTAATTGTTAGGTGGGGAAATCAAGAAAAAGGAAAATTCACGAAGGCTAAACAAATTATCAAACATTGCAAAGCATGACACCTTCTAAAATACCTTTTAGGGGATTTGATTTACTTTTCCACCTTTTTCTTTTCTTTTCTTTTCTTTTTTTATTTCTCACTTTCTTCTGTCATCCCCTTCTCCATTTTTTTTCTTTGTGTTTATTTCATCTCATTTATTTGGAGAAGGGGAGCTTTTTAGCTCAAGAGAAATATTTTCTAATTTTCTCATCCCATACTTTTTCAAACTACCATTTTACCCTTTTGTAATACTTTAAAAGGTGCCATACCAAGCATTATTCATCAAAATAATTCATGGTACCAAGAAAAGTATTGTATTCTTTTAGGCTCAAAATTGGGCAACTAAGGGGTAGCATTTAATCATTCAAAACTCGGGAGGCCGGAAAAACACCTAGCGCCTCAATCACTTTCAAAAGTGTTTTCAAAAAATTTTAAGTTTCAAAATGGTTTCAAGTCAAGTTCTAGAGAATACAGTCCAAGAGGAATTAAAACACTCTATCACAAAGAATGGGGTAGATTTAATGAGTACCCCTTTTTGGCTCAAAATCTTACATTTAGTAGTTCAAAAATCAGTGAGAAACACAAATCTAAGGAACCACATGCTAATTATCAACTATCAAATGATCATCTCAAGGATTTTTATTTTTAGCCTTGTCACAAGAATAATAAAAAATTGGGTTCAAAAATTCACTATCTCAATTCATTTGGCACCAAGTTCTCACAATTGGATGCATGTTCTAAGTGAGGGCAATCTAGAGAATGTGATCATACCAAACTATGCCTATGTGAATGCAATATGAATGCAACAATGCAAATGCAAAAATACCCCTACCCCAGGCTTAACACTTACATTGTCTCCAATGTAAATAATCAAGTCAGAGAGAGGAGAAAAATGGAACATCTTACCAAAGTGGTAGCGGGTGTTGGCTCACATTCCAGTCAAAACTTGGGTGGAAATAGCATCACGGCCGTGAGGCTTATCACGGGCAGGCCGTGATCAATTCTGGCTTTATTTTTTTCTTGCTCTTCTTGCTCTTCCTTCCTCTTTATCCTGAAAACACTAGACAAATCTATTAATTTATGATTTTTGGCTCTTGATCTTCTCAAATTATTCAAGATCTTAATTCAAAAATAAAAGGAAAAGGGAAAGAAAACTTGGGTTACCTCCCAAGAAGCGCTTGTTTACGGTCTTAAGCTTGACCAAACTTCTTTCAATTAACCGGGGTCGACTGGGCGTAGAAGTGTAGGAACACTTCTCTTCCATGGAACTCCTTCAAAAAGCCGTTTATGCTCATACAGCCAGTTGCGCTTCCGCTTTGCTCTTTTCTCTCGGAGCTTCCTGATCTTCCTTCCTCCCGGCGGAAGTTTTGTTTCCGCATGGACAGCAACTCCAACTCCATCACCATTTGGTGCATCATCAACCATGCATATCTTCGGAGTTGCTTCCATGTTGAGCTCTTCTTTTACCACTGGAGACGTGATATCAATCCTGCACACATGGCTCTCAAAAGGAGGGTTGTTATAAGAGTTAGTAAATTCAAAATCGACCCTACCTTCCTCTACATTTAGAGAGAGTTTATCATTCCTTACGTCTATTACTGCTCCAGCGGTGGCCAAGAACGGCCTTCCTAAAATGATGGGGAATTCCGAATTCCCTTTCATGTCCAATACCAGGAAATCGATAGGGATGAAGAATTTCCCTACCTTTACAGGACCATTCTCTAGTATGCCTAGAGGAGTCCTAGTTGAGCCATCCGCAAATTGTAAGGAGAATTTGAACGGTCTCAACTCTTTGCTTCCCAACTTTTCCATGATAGTGAGGGGCATCAAGCTCGCACTAGCCCCTAGGTCACATAAGGCTTGGTCTATTTGAACTTTTTCAATTGAGCAAGCGATATAGAAGCTACCTGGGTCTTTCAGTTTAGGAGGCATATTAGATTTTTTTCATGACAATTGGCTCCTCAGTTAAGCTCTTAGTTTCTACTTCCACTTGATTTCTCTTGACCAACCTTTGTGGGAAAGGTATCGGGGGTTGGTATGGTGGTGGAGGGACATACTTTGGTTCTGGCTCTTCATCTTCGCTCATGTCCTCCTCCGGTTCCACGTCCTTTTCCCCCACCCCAAGCTTATCATCCCTCAAGTGTATGGCATTACAATGCTCAATGGGATTAGCTTCGGGTTGACCCGGGAACGTACCCTTAGGTCTAGTGTATGTGCTGGCTTGTTGGGCAATTTGTGTTTCTAGCATCTTGTTGTGGATTGCTAAGTTGTCTACCTTAGATGCTAGCTCCTTTATTGCCTCATTCACTGCCCTTCCTTGTTGTCTAAACTCCTCATTTTGTTTTGTATGAGTTTCAACAAAACTTTCCAATAAAGACTCGAGTTTAGATTGCTGTACCTGAGGATACCCCTGTGCGGGTTTCCTATTACCTTGGCCTTCTTGGTACTCATGGTTCAGAGTGTTGCTGTAGTTGCCGTAGGAGAGGTAAGGGTTGTTCTTCCTTTGGTTGTAGGGATTTGGGGGAGCATAATTGGGCAGCTTCGGGTTCGAGTCATAGAAGTTGTGACAAGAGTTCACTTGTTCACCCGAAGCGCCGGATCCATGAGCGATACCACGTGGGCATTCCATCATGTCATGTCCATGCATTCCACAAATCTCACAAACAGTGTTAGTAGCACCTAATGCACTCACATTAGCTCTTTCAAGCCGATCAAAATGTTTATTAAGTGAGTCTATTTTTGACATGATAAGATCAGTGCTATTTACCTCAAACTTACCCCCCGAAATCTTGTTCGGGTTATTACCTCTTTCTGAACCCCATTGGTGGTAGTTGGTGGCCACGTTCTCAATGATGTTAAATGCCTCAGTCAAAGGCCTATTCATAAATGCTCCACCAGCTGCAGAATCAAGTGACACCTTCGAAGAGTAATCCAATCCGTTGTAGAAGGTGTGCACTAGTAACCACCTCTCGAGTCCATGGTGCGGGCAAGACTCCAGCAGTCCCTTGTAGCGATCCCAAGCTTCCGATAAGGATTCTCCGTCTTTTTGGAAGAAGCCGGTGATCTGGGTTCGTATGTAGGCCGTCTTGGATGGAGGAAAGAATTTCTCCAAGAACGCCTGTTCCAGTTGGTCCCAAGTAGTCAAGGTGTTGGCGGGCAATTGCTTTAGCCAAGCCTTTGCTTTTCCAGTCAGAGATGAGGGGAATAACCTTAAGCGTATAGCATCGACCGGTGCACCATGAATCCTAATTGCATCGGTGAACTCCAATAATGTTTCTACGTGATCAGTCGGGTCCTCCGAGGGCAATCCTCCGAATTGGTGCTGCCTAATCATGTTGATTAGCATAGGCGGTATAGTGTAGTTCTCCGCCTCAATCTCTGGCCTGGCAATCCCAGTTCGCAAGCCTCTAGCATTTGGGGTTGCGTAGTCCTTCAACCGTTTCGTATCCGGTTGATTAGCCATGAGTGGAATGGGGGCCAACCTCTCTCTCTCACTTTGTAGTCTCCAACGTCTATGGAAGGTCCTCTCGATTTCTGGATCAACCTCACTAAGGCTCCCAAGACTTAGGGATCTTTGCATATAACACACAGAGAGATGGATACACTAGAAGGAAAAGAGAATTTTGATATTTTTTTTTCAAATATAAAAATTAAATAAAAAGAAAAGGTCCAGAAAAATCAATTCAAAAATTAAATTGAGATTCGAAAATGCACAGTCCCCGGCAACGGCGCCAAAAACTTGACAGGAGGGGCTACGCGACGCGTGCGATTCCGGCAAGTGTACCGGATTGTCGCCAAGTAATAAAAGATATCGATCCCACAGAGATTGTGATCCCGAATCGCAGTTAATTATCAAATTGAGTAGATCTGGACTGTGTAAAAAGGATTTTTATATTTTGAAATGGTTTTGAATTTTGAATTAAGAGACAATTGAAACAGAATCAAATAAACAGAAAACAAATCTTTTTATGGTTTTTCAGATCTAAATGGGTTTCTAGGGATTTAGGTTACCAACGAGGCTGTTTATGTTGCTAAGTCGATTTACCCTTGTTAATTATTGAAATTGCTTTGAAGGCGAGTTTATCCTCTAATAGCTTAAGCTCCCTCTCGGGTTACAAAAGCCGTGCCCAATTGACCCGACCCATACTCTCGTGGTAGTCGATCCCAGATTGGACCCTTTGCATTTCGTGACAACTCGTTGATCCTCGAGGGACGGCTTCTAACTCTCGTGATTTCAGTCCCAAGTCTGACTCTATAGATCCGACCCCTAAGTTCACCGCTAGGTTCCTCCTTAGAATGTATAAGTCATGCAATTAAACCTAAGTTCACCGATAGGTTCCTCCTTAGATCATCCACGTCTCGCAAATAAGCGGCCGCCGAATTTTACGAGTGAAAAACACTAGAAATCTTAAGTTCACCGCTAGGTTCCTCCTTAGAATGTCTACGTCCCGCAAATAAGCGGTCGCCGAATTTACGAGTGATTAAAACACTAGAAATCAGATCTAAAGCAAATCGAAATTAACAAAGATATTACATCAAATTTACAACATATTCAAACCTCGGGCATAGCCCCGATCCCTAGAAACTAAGCTACTACTCAAGCCTTGCCATGGAGATGACAAGCTTGGTTGACAACATCATGCAAAATACAAAATCAGAGAAGAGAAAAGGAAGAAGAAGATAGATCCTAAAATGTAGCCTAAATTCTATGTGTGTTGTATCTATGTGTATCTCTCCTAGATGATCCCTTCTGCATCTGCCTGGTCCATATTTATAGATTTGGGAAGTTAGAATCCCAATCTAACTCAAATTCTGATCCAATTCAGTTGCTTCAGGTCCAAGTAATGCGCGTCACGGCCGTGATAGCCATCACGGGCAGGCCGTGATGGATTCTGCCTCGATCACTTCTGCAGGCTCCAGAAATTTCACGACGCGAAAGTATGCTCGCGACGCGAGCCATCAATTTTCATGCTTGTCACGACCGTGATGGTAATTTCAGCTAGGCCGTGACGGTCTCTGACTTGTGGGGGTTTTTGGTCACGGCCGTGATGTCTATCACAGCCAGGACGTGACAGACTCTGACTTCAGCCTTTCTTCCTTTTCAGTTTTGCTCGATCATGGCCGTGATGGGCATCACGGCTAAGCCGTGATGGGCTCTGTTTGGCTCATTTTCTTCACTTTTCAAGCCCTATTTTCATCCAAACTCCATCATGGTTGATCTTGAGCATTTTTCCCTTGATTTCTGCAAAACAACACCACGAAAACCGCCTTACCCGTTCCAAAGGAAAATTAACCAAAAATCAAATTAAATATGCCTAAACTACATGAAAATGCATGCAAAATGATAGACAAAGATGATGTGAAATCACACTCATCAATTATCGCTTCTAAACTTGTGAGTGTGAAATAAGAAATTTGGGGTTAGAGTTGAGATTATAAATTTTTGATGATTTGAAGTTGTTTATTAGGTCTTGATGAGCCTATATCTCAAATTTGAGCTCAATCGGACATCGAATGGACCCTGAACGCAAAGAGTTGACTTCTGGTCAGAGGTCAATGCTCGAGCGTGGTTACACCAGCACTCAAGCGCCCTAGTCATCCGGACAGGACCATGCGTTGACTTGACACGTGTCATCAAGGGCTGACATGGCATCTTCTGATTGGTTGCATGGCGCGGTGATCCACCAATCCTCCAACGCTCGAGCGTGGGGAGGCCAACGCTCAAGCGTTGGAGCGCTTGGTTACCAGCGCCAAAAATAAATAGCTTAAGTGACATAAGTCACTTAAGCTATAAGTGAGAAGACAGAAGACAGAAACGAGAGCTGAGAGTTGAGAATAGAAAAGAGAGGGTTGTAGAGTGAGAATGAGAGAAATCTAGAGAGAGAAAAAGGTCTCGGCTCATAGTACAACTTGTTCGGGCATTCCGTGACGTATCCAAGTACACCGTTACGTTAGTGGCAATGTTCTCTATATTGTTCTCTTCTTCTTTTCGTCAATAGAGAAGGTAAATCCTACTCTCTTTGTTTCAAAACTCTGTCCGTTACGATTCTTGAAGTATCTTTAGTTTCGATTATCGGAATCCAATGCCGTTTTTGATTTTGAACTCTTAGTAACATGCGCTTCGTAATGTTGTATCTAGGTGATTTTTCAGAGGCTCGGAGGCTTTAGACTTGCGTAGGGCATAACCGAGAGCTTGGGGGATTTCTTCGTTTCATTACGTTTCGGTCATCAGACGACTTGTCAGGTGGGGGAAATAAATCATTAAACTTTGGAAATGGCACAGTGGTGTTTAATTCGATAATTACGTAGGGCGACCTAAACCCTACTCGCGGGCGAGTAACGGACAATGTCCATATCACATTAGGGACTACTTAGTGGTACCAATGATGGTATTGAGATTGTGCGTCTATAGTCGTTACATTTAAAATATATTATTTGATTTATGAGGTTGACTGTTTGGGTGCCATTGATATGATGCTTGATACATGATGTGTTGACTGGATTACGGCATGTGATTATACTATTATTTTATATATATCTGAATATGATTGAATTTATGACATGTTAGCATGTCTGTAATGACTATAATGATGACATGAGTGTAATGATTGTGTTTAGAGATTGAATAGTGATAAGACATGATGAGTTATGGTGATGTATGTGGGAAATTCATAATACATGATATAGTAGTGCTTAACCGAGAAGATTTATTATGATAGGTGATGAGACTTATGAGAGGTGATTATGATTGAGTTTATTTATGAGATAGTGATGTGAGGTTAAGGCACTAGGGGGTGACCTGAAACATGGTCTGTGATATGGTGGCTTGAAAGTGAGCTCGTGATCCAGTGTTGGGGAACTAGGGTTTGATTTCTTCTAGGGTTTTCCTAGGATTTCAGATTATCGGCAGGACCGTCCCAGAGAGTATTTTATTATAGTCGTAGCTATAGTTCATGTGTTGCATGAGCAGCCTGGCCGAGGGATCAGGATGTGCACCGAGGTGATTTGTGCAACTATAGTGCCATTACTTTGCATGGGCATCCTCCCTCCACAGACGAGGATGTGCGCTGAGGGCTCTGGAGACGGGGTATTGTGGATATCCGGATATGCGTCAGAACCTGGTGATTCAGACAGCATTTGCATTGCATCATGATGGAGGGTAGATGAAAAATCTTAGATGTGGATTGGGGATGGTTGCGTTTTATATATATATATATATATATATATATATATATATATATATATATATATATATGGAGATGGATGTTTAGTGTGCTGTTATAGAATTAAACGTTGCTAAACCCCTTTCCACGTTTGACGTTATATTGTTTCTTATTGATAATCCGCTTGATTATGTGATTTGTGTATGCTTATTTGATGGATTTTTGCTCCCAATTGTGTTAATTGGTTGTGTTTTGTCCCTAAGTTTAGTTAGTTGAGTTTTTAATTGTGTTTTATATATTTTAGTTTAATTTCATGTTTTCTAGAGTTAATATAATAATATTTTTCACTTGTAGGAAATAAATAGATCTTGAGTCATGACGAATTAAGAGAGAAAAAAGCTATGTCAGATTTGCTTAGTTGGACTTTGGGCCATTGATTTGATGCTTGTAACTCCCACATAAAGCTCAAGTAAATGTCATTATTTCTGAATTGGATTTGGATGGGCAACATGAAGTCTTGGCTGAAACTTTATTGGTCTTTAATTAGAATGAGAATTGATGAAAGAAGGGAAAAAAAACTAACAGGTATGTACGTTAAGCAACTCTCTTGAAAAAGCATTTGTATGCGGCAAAGAAAGAAGAGGGGCTTTTAAGGCCTCATGGGTAGCCCTGCAGCTTTTAATTAGAAAGGAAAAAGGAGGACCTTGCGTGATGAAGGAGGAAGTAACGTAAAAATAAAAAAATAATTCGAGGCAGCGGCGTGAATAAACGAAGGGTGTGCCGCACAACGTAGAAGGGAGAAGAGAAGCAGCGGGGTCTACCATCTAAGGGACAAAACATAAGAGGCAATGCAGTTTTGCAATGGAGTTTGCTTACTCTTTTCTTGTTCTTTCTTTTATGATGTGTTGTTAAATTCCTTTTTGCTGGGATTTTGATGTAATCCTCTTATGGTGAAGTTTTATTTGACACTTTGATTATTTTATGAACATTTGGTATTGTTGATGTGTTGTTTACTATTCTTATTGACATTTGAACTTTTGGCCATCATTCTTGTGTTTTTTAGTGTTCATTTATATGCTAGGAATAGTGATATGTGAACTTTGCCTCTTGTAAACATTACCATTAATTGGGTTAATCTAGGAATAGGTAACTTGATTAGTGTGGGTTTTTCACAAATTCAATAAAGCTTTTATCATCATGCCTTGTTAATTAGACCTAAGGAATTAGGGTACTTAGTGAGGTTTGGTAGAATTGATTCACTAAGGAATTAGGCTTCAATTAATTAAGGGAATTTGTCCTTCAACATACCAATTGGGATTAGAATAATTAGAGTTTCGGTAATTCATAGGATTCTTTGTCTATGAGGAATCCGGATTCATAATTGGATGAAATCAAATCCCTAGCGTTTTTATTTATATTCTACCTTCACCAAAAGAAACCAAAAATATTTTAATTGCTTTATTTTATGTTTTTGATCTCTCTTCATACCAAATTTTAGTTTAGATAGTTGTTTAATTTGTGAATTAGTACTTGGTAACTAATCCATGTGGACGATATCTGGTACTCACCATTTTTATTACTTGCAACGATCCGGTATACTTGTCGTGGTCGTCATCACTTATCCCCTTTTCTTTTGTTGTGTGTTTGTTTATCTATGTTTGAATCTTTGACCTGGACCAGGCTTATGGCGCATTGGGATCATCCCTTGATGACCCAGCATGCGGGGTTTCCCCTCATGGGAAATTTGAGTTTGAGTTCGTGGACCCTAACGGGTGGCTCGTTGACCCGGTCACTCTTTTTTACTGTATATATGGGTCCAGTATCGGTGACGTAGGGATCAGGGCAGGGAGCCCCACTAGGCTTAGTGGGCACTTTCGGAGCAAGCATGCATGACACTCCCTTTCCCCATCCGACATCCGGAAGGGCAGATACCTCTGATGCCGCCGATGTCGGGCATGGCCCTGTGCTTCCTTTATGGTACCATTTGAGGCACTTGTGCCAGGATTTGGACCTGCACCTACGCCAGAGCCAGAGCTTGCACCTGTACATGAGGAGGACCTAGTTGCTCCAGTTCCGGACCCGGTGCCTGTTCCCGAGGTACCAGCTCCTCCTGAGGTCCGAGCTATAGTTTCGAAGTCTTCTCATGTATCCTCCAGATTACATCCCAGAGATAGGAGGCTGTATCGGCAGATGTTCCAGCAGCAGTCAGATAGGAGCTCTTCCAGTGGTAGCGGAGGAGTGACTAGACCATCATGACCACAGAATGCTAGCGAGGGTGGTAGCAGTCCTATCACCTTAGGTATGCGTGACGTTTTCCTGTATTTTTAGAGGGACTGGGTGTGGAGAGAATTAGTGAGGCATCTTTCTTCAGTATTTTGATGTATTTTTGTTATACGGCCATTAGTTTGTATATATTGGGATCCTACTGATGGGAATCCCTTGGCAGTACAGTACCAGGAGGTTATGTATATATGTTGATGCATGTATGTATATGTATGTTTATACATGTTGTTTTATATTTTAAGTTTTAAATTTCTATGCCGTTGTAATAACCGCTTAACGTTAATAACGCGATTAGGTTTTAATAATTTTGGGTTTTCTTTAATGGGACGTTGGGGCATCTCATTTCATCTCCCTTTCACAAGACACAAGTTCAAGAACGCTCACCACCGGTAGATATGGCATAATCGATCCCAAGCACAGAGGGCTTGCGAGTGATGGTGATGGTCATCTCCAAAGCAAACCCGATCCACAAGGTCATCTCCCTTTCATCTTGGATCACCGCATGCCGGAGTGTACCCGGAACCGGGTTTGTCGAGTCGAAATCTGGGAGTAGGCTACGATGTAGATCTAGCCTCTCTTCACTACCTTTTTTTTTTTTTCTTTCTGTTTTCACTCCACAAGGCATTCACATAATTAGGTTTGTCGGGTCAGACTTGTAATAGGATTGAAGGAGGTTGTGGCGGAGAGAGAAGGAAGGATTAGAGTAACACTCAATGTCGGAGTGGAGAGGATGGTAGATGTCGATGGGGTTTTGATTTCTTCTCGAAGATGGCAAGCACGGTGTTGGTGGTGGTGATGGCAGCCGCCGTGGACAGCGACGCGACCATGAGGGATGGTCAGGAAATTGAATGGGAGGCTGAGGAAATGTGAGAAATTTCATGACAAGCTGTGTTTGGATGGCCGTTTGGAATACATGCAACTAGGCTTTGAGGCGGTGGGGGTGGGTGGAGGGGAGGGTGAGGGGGTGGCCGGTGGCGGGAATGGGAGGGGAGAGGAGGCTGAGACGGTGGGGGTGGCAAGAGGAGAAAGAAAATGGAGGGAGAAAGAAAATAGAAGAGGGGGTAAAAAATAAATTTTTTTATACAAATAAGACCTTATTTAGGTCTCTCATGGTCGGAGATATGTCATGGTCTCCCACCTTAGAAGCAGCCTTAAAACTTAGTGTAAAATTCTTAACTCAACACAAAAGCTACTTTTTGTAACTTTTAATCAAAATCACTTCTTGAAGGAAAAATCAATTATACTTTATAGTGACCAAACATCTCATTTTTTTATACTAAAATTACGTTTAACAAGGGGCAGAACCAATTCTTGAGGTTCTCAATGTGGAACCAAACACACATTTGATTATACAGCATGGTCATAGTGTAAGGTAGCTGAACAGGGTTGTTATTTTCTTTTGTAGATTGGTGCATTGATCCTTTAAGTTGTATGGAATCTCTTTGTAGAAAGAAATGACGAGTATTAGAGAACTAACGAGATTAGCTGCAATTGTTTTGATGTAAGCAGGTCCGGCCTAAGGGCCAAGCAGGTAAGGCCCTTGCCTCAGGCCTCTCAAAAAAATAAAAATTCTTTGAAAAAAAACTCAGTTTGTATTTTTCTATATTATTATCTTTTTGATACTTATGGTACATGTACAAACATAGGCTAGCCCACTTGGTATGAAAAGTTATCGTTTGTTAAAAGTTCTAGTGTTCGACTCATCATTATGTATGAAATAATTATTTTTGTATGAGAAAATTATTGGGGTTAATTTGTTTTTTTTTAAAAGGTCTCGCTATAGAGTTTGCTTTAGGCCTCAATAGGTGTTGGGCTGGCCTGAATGTAAGGGTTATAGTACATCTTGTACTTTCACTAATACAATTTTGTTAGCTGATAATATGTAGATATAGGGTAAAGGCCCATTTTGATCCTCGACAAAAAATACGGTGCCCATTTTAGTCCATGACAAAAAAAAATACCCCGTTAGTCCCTGACAATTACTAACGTGGGACAAGTTAGTTCCCGACAATTACTATGGGACATTATAGTCCCTAACAATATTTAAAGTGAGACTAATTAGTCGCTTACAATTAGTATCGTGGGACATTTAGTTACGGACGCTGACTAACAGAGGTCACGTAGGAACTAACTTATCCCACGTTTGTAATTGTCAGGGACTAACGGGATAGTTTTTTTTTTGTCAGGGACTGAAATGGGTACTGTGTTTTTTGTCAGGGACCAAAATGGACTTTTACCTATAGATATATATCTTCTTAAGCGAAAATTAAATTTTAATATATAGAATTATAGATATATAGAGATAATAATTTTTAAAAATAAACTCATATACAATATGACCAAATAAAAAATATTTATTCATTAATGATTAATATGATTTAATTTAGGGTCTTACTAACCAATGTCCTAAGGGCGTTGGTTAAGAAATAAAAAAAATGGAAACTTTGTATTGAAAAGAACAACTTTTAAACTTTTAAGATATTGAATACATAACTTTCAATGTAAAATTTCTATCTTTGAAACCATAACCAATACCCTCGTAGTCCTGGTTAGCGATTGCCTTTAATTTATATGCATTGTCGGTGCAAGTATTTTTTTGTCAATCAATCAGAAATTATGAATTATTAAAAGGAAAATACTAACCTTTGTCAAATGTGATTTAATTAAAAAATAAATGTTTGATTACTGTCAAGTTAAATTGATTTTGCCTCCAGAAGCGATTCTGACCAGAAGCTACAAAAAGGAGCTTTTGAGTTGAATTGAAAAATTTAGGCTAAGTTTTACATCAAAATTGCTTTCAAAATAAAAATATTCAAACATAAATCATTTCACTTCAAACTCAATTCCGACCAAATCAATTTTACAAAATCAATTACATTCAAAACCACATTTATCAAAGACTCTAACATGATTATTTAAAAAAAAAAAAACGGCAAGCTTAATCAAATTAGTGTTAATCAATCTTGCATTCTTACTTCCTTACTACTCCAACTTATTTTAACTATGCTTATCCACATGCGAGTGGAGGGACACCACCAACGATGTTACCTTTTTTACTTCTCTTTTCATTTCGTCAGATTCGGTCTTTCTTGTTCTTGCTATAAAAAGTAAAAAACTGTATTTATCAACCAGTTTTGGAAGTCCCAGATCAAAAGGCCAATGATATTGGTTGGTCCAAGCCTTGGCTCTGCGGTTGCCATTGACTTTGCTATCAATTATCCGAAAGGTTGTAAGTGCTGTTCAATAATTTAATTTCTGAATATGCACATAACCGAATTTGTGAGGGAAATCTATTAAAAAATAGTTTCATGAAGTGATTTGGCTTTGATATGGTAATTTATTATTTGCAGTTGATCTTTTAAGGAGGAAAAGCTTGTTTTGATTGATGCTAGTGTGTATGCTGAGGGAACAGGAAACCTAGCAACCCTACCTAAAGTTGTAGCCTATGCCAGGGTGAGTATCTCTCTAACCTACTAAAGCCTTAACCAAACATTGCTAGCAATTATTTAGAAAATTATATCATATCCTCTCTCTCTATGTATGCCAATGTTCTCTTGCAGGATAAATTTATACATGTATTTGTTATTTAATTAACTATCTATAAAATTATTTCATATTCTATCTAGAAAAATATATTAAATAATTCAATTTAATCTTTAATTCATTTCATTTTTGGGTCTTCAAGTAACTACATTTCTTAATATGACATTTTGATTTTGGAAATCATCTCATTTTCTCTGACATCGGTTATTGCTCTGCATTGTAGTACATCTCATTTCAACCTAACATCGTATTATTATAGTACACTCACCACTGGTTCTCTCTTATATCAGGCATATTTATTGAAGAGTATCCCATTACGCTTGTATGCTAACTATTTGACCTTCAGTAAGATATCTTTCAGTACCAGCCTTGATTGGACTAACGTGAGTCTCTAGATCCTAAATTTAGCATGTTCTTTAGATGATGTAGTATACATGTTTTGTATATATTATAACAAATGTTTGGAGTTAAGATTATTGTGTTTGATATTACTGTGTGCAAGTATCTTATATACTGGAACAACAGTCAGGAAGTACCTGTCTTTGACATCTCAAAAAGCCATTTATGTTTATTTTTATTGCTGTATAGAAGTTCATCCCATCTAGGGATTTCATTCCTGTCCAATGATCCATAGTATCCTCATTCTGAATGACACTCGTATACTTGCAGAACGAAGTTGGATAACATGATCTTTGTATAATCTTATCTAGGTTGGTCGTTTGCATTGTTTATTGCCTTGGTGGGAGGATGCTACAGTGGATTTTATGACCAGTGGTGGTTAAAATGTTGCTTCCCTGATAAAAAAAGGTATTTGCAGCTTCACTAGTTGTTGAGTGTTGTATTTGTTATACTTTTATGGCATTTGGGCAGTATATAACCTTTCATATAGAGGAGAAATGATTTTATGTGTGAAGGGAGCAAATAAGGGTGTATCCGCCCTTTATTAGTCACTAATTATCTAAGGATATTGGGATAATTAATGACTTTATCTAATCATATCTCAGCTTTATCTCCATGTAATTAGGAATATCATGTTTAGCTCCTACAATATCTCTTGTACATTATTAGCATATCATGTACCATGTAATTAGGAATAGCATATTTAGCTCCTACAATATCTCTTGTACATTATTATCATATCATGTACATAATTACCAGCTAATCTTTAGGCAGATGATTAGGTGAATATGGTGTATATATTCTTCTGAATATCCACGTGAATAACAAGGGGAATTATATCATACTCATTCTTTATGGTATCAGAGCAGGAAAATAAATCCTCACTGATACTACTTTAATATTCTCCTTTAGTTTTCTGCCGGTATCAAACAGAATACCATGGCTGAAAAAGATGGCGACGGCGGTGGCGACGATAATGGCAAGAAACAGACTTATGACAACGGCAAGAATGGGAAGAAGCAGATTTCTCTCTCGCCATACTATTTGCACCCTTCTGATCATCCTAGCATGAATATTTGCCCTGTGATTTTGAAGGGAGATAATTATCAAGAATGGGAAATCAGTATGCGTAATGCATTTCGTGCAAAACGCAAACTGGGTTTTCTTGGATGGAACTGTGACAAAACCAGCGGCGGATGCAAGTGACATAGAGGATTGGTGGAGCGTTAACTCCATGCTCATAGCCTGGATCATTCAATCCATCGAACCTTCCCTTCGTTCTACTATTACTTATTATGATACAGTAAAAGAGCTCTGGGATGATCTGCATCAACGTTTTTTCATTGGCAATGGACCTCGGATTCTTCAACTAAGGTCGGAACTGGCACATTGTGACCAAAATGGGCAGAGTGTGGCTGCATACTATGGGCATCTGAAGAAGATTTGGGATGAGTTGTCCACGTATATAACAATGAGAGCTTGTACGTGTGGCAAGTGCACCTGCAAATGGGCTGCCGATCTGAGCAAGGAAAGTGAAGATGAACGAGTTCACCAATTCTTGATGGGCTTGGATGATGATATGTATGGAACGCTTCGTTCCAATGTTATCGCTCAGGATCCTCTTCCTCCATTGAACAAAGTGTATGCTCTGGTGGTGCAAGAAGAACGCCACAAGACCATGACGAAGGGGCGTGAAGCACGAACTGAGACTGTTGCTTTCACTGTCCATGGTGGTCCTTCTAACCATGGTGGAACTAGAGGACGTTCGGAGAAGGGTGTCTACACAAATTGTGGGAGGCAAGGACATGAGGTTACTTCTTGCTTCAAAATCATTGGCTATCCAGAATGGTGGAATACTGGATGTGGGAACGGAAAGAGCACCAGGAAAGGCAAAGGTGTTGCCACTGATTCTATCATAGGGCGTGGGCGAGGCAAAGCTCCTAGTGCTAATGCTGCTCGCTTCACAACACCCTCCTCCTCTGGTTCCCCTATCTTGACATCCTAAGACAGAAGCACAATTGGTCCTGCTTTGGCAGATGATCAATAGAGTACCATCTTGAATATGTTTAAATCTTTAAATAATAATTCTGCCTCCAATAAAAAAATTGATGGGTAAGTCTTTTTATTCTTGTATATTGGATACGGGGGCATCTTATCACATGACCGGAGACAAACGCTTGCTTGTGGATGTCTCAGATATTTTTCCTTCTCCTATTGTGCTGCCTGATGGGACACATACCAATGTTGTCCAAGAAGGGACAGCAACTGTTGGTGCCAATATGACAATTAAACATGTTTTATATGTGCCTCGATTAACTTGCAATTTGATCTCCTTTTCTCAGTTGATCAAAGATTTATATTGTGTAGTCACATTAACTGATAAACTTTGTGTGATACAGGACCGCACTTCGAGGATGGTGATTGGAGCGGATGAAGAGAGGGATGGGGTCTATTGGCTTCGCTCGATGGCACCGAAAACTCGAATATGTCATGCAATTGATGCAGATTCTTATCAAATGTGGCATCGACGTCTTGGACATCCATCTCCCCAAATAGTGGGTCTTCTTCCTGGTGTTAGTAGTAATGATTGTCGTAGAAATAAGGATGAACCTTGTGATATTATTTTTAAAGCCAAACAGACTCGTGCATCATTTCCTCTTAGTTCTTGCAATGCAGTTGAATTGTTTGAGTTGATTCATTGTGATGTATGAGGTCCGTATAGTGTTCCCTCTTCTTGTAGTGCCTCTTATTTCTTAACTATTGTTGATGACCACTCTAGAGGGATTTGGATTTACTTGATGGCTAATAAGACAGAGGTTGCAAAAATTGTTAAGAATTTTTGTGCAATGGCTCAAACTCAATTCAATAAGAAGGTGAAACCTATTCGAAGTGATAATGGAACCGAATTTACATCCTTGGGAGATTATTTTGCTGCACATGGTATCTTGTTTGAAACATCTTGTGTTGGTACCCCCAACAAAATGGGCGAGCCGAACGGAAACACCGACATATTCTTAATGTAGCCCGTGTCCTTGACCGCGCTGTCGCCACGCGCCAAAAAGAATGAGCGATTATAAAAATAATGCAATATAGAGCGACAACTCGGATCGTCTCTCAAGGACTCTTTAGGTGTTGTTATTATTAACAGAAAATTAGTAAAAGTTAGAAATGGGGGTTTTGAGATTTGAAACTAAATTAAGAAAACAAAATAATGAAAACAAAGTAGTTAAAGAGAATAACAAATAAACAAAAGACGATTAACCTACTGTTCTCGGTTTCCCACTATCATTGGTTCATGCAAATCCTAAGCAGATACTAATCCCCTCCCGGTTGTAGCAACAATTAACAAACGAAAACCGCTACTACAGATGTATGTTCCTATTCCCGAAATAACAAACGGGGTTAAGCTCTCATGAACAAACGAACATGAATGAACACACGCGAAATAACAAACGCGATTATATATAGGAACATTACATCACCGAGATGAAACAATACCACACTATATATTACTGAAATAACAAACAGAAACATATAATATGGCATTGAAAAGAGAAAAGCAAATGAGACAGGAATCACAAAACCTCAAGTGTTAACAGAAACCAATTACAGTAGATTAATCTAGGAGACTAGTTCTCCATTACAGAAATAAACATTAAACTAAAAGAAAAACAAAAGACTACAAACTCAGAAACTAGCCAAAACTGGCTAATTCTGACCCCCTAAAAACTAGCTAACTTATCATTCTGCCATAGAGCAGTTTATATACAAATTCTGGAATCCAAGGCCTCGCGAGGCGAAGCACTGCTCGCGAGGCGAATTATGCGAAAGGTCTGCAACTCTTGGTCTTCTCGCAAGGCGAGCATCGCTTCGCGAGGCGAACGCTTCAAATTCCCAAACTGCAACGCCCGTGGCCTTCAACACGGGCAAGCCGTGATCGTCTCTGACTTTTCATGGTTGGATGATTCGCGAGGCGAGCCATTTATTCGCGGGGCGAACCAGAGACTTTGCATTTTCTTGGACAAGTCGGCTTCGGGGTCGCGAGGCGAGCAGCCTTCTCGCAGGGCGAGAAACTCCAGAATTATTCCTTTTTATTTACCTGAAAATAGAAAGTAAAAGTAAATACTTTATTCACTCTAAATCAACTAAATTAACTTAAAAACAATTTACAGACTCAAAATACTACTTAAGGACAATCAAGTCTAATTTGGTTAAAATTGATATAAAATAAGCACAAAGCCAAGGTCTTTACTAGTTATAAAACCAGTCAAACAGAGGCTCATCAAAATACCCCAAACTTAAACTTTGCTTGTCCCCAAGCAAACTACACTCAAAAACTTAAAAAGACTAAAGACCTGGCAAGCTCAAAAGATTCAATCAACTTTCCATAGATTTCAAGCAATTTTTCAAAACAATTTTTCTTTCAATGTTCCCCCCTTTCAAGCAAAGCAATCCCCACATTCATTTATTCTAAACAATTGAGAAATTAATCATTCAGACAATCAGAAATCTAAGCAGGGGATCCAAGTTACACACAAAAGGGAGATCACCAAAATCAAACAACTGCCTTCCTCACAAGGGAAATTTGTGTTTCACTCATCGCTTCGGTTTGTCAGGCTAACAACATTCACTCAATTTCACTTTTAAGAGCACTTCCCATAAATTTGATTTTCATCTCAAAATGGTCCCCACAGAAAATATGCAAGCAACATCAACAGGTCTTTTATGGGTTGTAATGGGGCCTGGCTAAGGGTAGGATATACAAAGGAAACTAGGCTGAAGACCCTAGGAACTAAGAGAGCATGAACATTATTTACACTTTAAATTTAACTCAAGTTCCTTTCTCATTTTTTCATTTTGCCTTGGGTAGCTACAGCCTTTTTATTTCTTTTTGCATTTTTGCACTTTTATTTTTTTTCTGTTTTTCTTTTGTTTTTTTTTTCATTTTTACACTTTCCTTTTTTTTTTTCTTTTTCCTAATCCCAAACAACACATTGCACCTTGCAGCCACCCCAAACTTTAGTTTCTTGCACCCATTCTAAGATTACATGCTCTCCTAATCCTAAGATCGGGTTAACATGGTTTTCCAGATTTTTGGGCTTATAACATTAGGTTATCAAGAAGTAACAGGCTAATAGGCTCAAAGGGGCTAACTAGGGAACATGCATTAGGAATTGGTTATTTTAGGCTAAGTAGCTATTTACAAAGAAAATGCCTAAATCATATGAAGCAAACACATAATCATGCAAATCAAAAAGAGATTCAAGCAAATTCAGGAAAGTGCAACTTAAAAAGTGATTTTCACACAGTTTAAAACATGTTGGAGGCTCAAAAACCTCACCTGGACATTCATGCAAATTATTTGACAGAGATTCTATCCCTAGTGTGTGCTTCCTATCACCCCAAACTTATCATAAATCATGCCATCATAACAAAATCTCAAAGTTCAGTTTTCAATCATATGGGGATCATTTTTCAAAAAAAATTTCAAATCCTAGGGGAAAACAGTCAACACTATCATGCCATCTATCTATGCAAAATCAATCAAACCAATAAACTTGCCATAACCAAGACACAAACAGAACTCCTGAGCTTCTCAAATTATTCAGGAGCATTATTCAAAACAAAACAGAATTAAAGTAAAGCAAAAACAAAATTAAAAAGGAGAAAGGGTTAAGAAAACTCATTAAGGGTGGTTCCACCAGGATCCCATTGCTTGTAGCATAAGGCCCACGTGATGGACAAAGAGTGGGAGTTCATTCCATGCTTCCATGACTTGCAGCCTTGATGTGGGGGTGAGCATTTGACAATTATGATGACTTCGCCGAGTGCGGCGGACTTCTCACTCCCCTTCGGGTCACGGCTGACCTCTTTATCTATGAAGTCTCCCCAATAGAAGTGGGGCTCAACCTCTTGGACTGGCCATGGTGCAAAATCCAAGGGTGCAAAATCCAGAGCTTTTGGTTCCACAGGGGGAGGTGGCAAACAGTTAGAAACGGTTACCGGTGCTGCTTTAACTTCTGCAATGTCTTCATCCATTGCACTAACAAATTTTTCACCTGCTATACACGCAGAAATTTCAGCACACACCACACAGGGTTAGAGTTAGTTACATATATTACAAGAAAATGAATCAGAAAAAGTTAGAATGTCTGGGAATTCTTCAATCAATTCATCCACCCCATTACTCTCAACACATTCAATTGTTTTACTTGAATCATCTACTCCCAAAGGTTCTTCATCATCTTCAGGCACGGGGGAGCAGACGTCCTCTTGATCCTCCTGATCTAAGTTTCCTGAACAGAACAAACCTGCAAAACGATCCGCATTTTCTATTTTTCCTGAAAAGTATAAACCCTCAGAAACATTCAACACACAAAGCAGTTCCGTCACAATAACAAGCATTAGGATCAGGGGATTCAACACATAAACCATCATCAACAGAAACATTATCATCAGAATTATTATCAAAAGTATTTTCAGGAATAACCATCTGTGAATCCTTATGTTCCTCAAGGGGCTGTGGAGTTAACATTGCAGCTGAGTTGGTGGTAACTTGATCAATTAGAGCCCACAACTTCCGAGATTCAGCTTGGTCCCTCTGGTATTGAGCCTCCATCTTCTGTTGAAATTCCTCTATCATCCGTTGAGTTTGCTCGGCCATTTGTTGTCTCATTCCTTCCATATGTGCACTTATCTGTGCAGTCATCTGTTTGCACAGGTCCTCTAGGGAAGGTTCGGAAGGTGCAGAGCTGGTTACTTGGCTAGGATAGTATGGTGGTGGCTCATTAAAATTAGGATAATACATGCATGGTTGCTCATAATAAACATTAGGCACATAATTTCGCATATAATTATCCATGGGGCAAAATTCACAACCAGACAATACAGACAAAATTAATTAGCAAAGAATTTTTTATTTATTTATTTATTTTTTTAACAGAATATTTTCTGCTAATAACAACAAACCAGAGTCCCCGGCAACGGCGCCAATTTTTTGACCGCGCTGTCGCCACGCGCCAAAAAGAACGAGCGATTATAAAATAATGCAGTATAGTGCGACAACTCGGATCGTCTCTCAAGGACTCTTTAGGTGTTGTTATTATTAACAGAAAATTAGTAAAAGTTAGAAATAGGGGTTTTGAGATTAAAACTAAATTAACAAAACAAATCAAAAACAGAGAAAAGGAACAAAGCAGTTTAAGAAATTAGCAAATAAAAAAAAGCGATTAACCTACTGTTCTCGGTTTCCCACTATCATTGGTTCATGCAAATCCTAAGCAGATACTAATCCCCTCCCGGTTGTAGCAACAATTAACAAACGAAAACCGCTACTACAGATGTATGTTCCTATTCCCGAAATAACAAACGGGGTTAAGCTCTCATGAACAAACGAACATGATTGAACACACGCGAAATAACAAACGCGATTATATATAGGAACATAGCATCACCGAGATGAAACAATACCACACTATATATTCCTGAAATAACAAACAGAAACATACAACATTGCATTGAAAAGAGAAAAGCAAATGAAAGAGGAATCACAGAACCTCAAGTGTTAACAGAAACCAATTACAGTAGATTAATCTAGGAGACTAGTTCTCCATTACAGAAATAAACATTAAACTAAAAGAAAAACAAAAGACTACAAACTCAAACTAGCCAAAACTGGCTAATTCTAACTACCTAAAAACTAGCTAACTTATCATTCTGCCATAGAGCAGTTTATATACAAATTCTGGAATCCAAGGCCTCGCGAGGCGAAGCACTGCTCGCGAGGCGAATTATGCGAAAGGTCTGCAACTCTTGGTCTTCTCGCGAGGCGAGCATCGCTTCGCGAGGCGAACGCTTCAAATTTCCAAACTGCAACGCCCGTGGCCTTCAACACGGGCAAGCCGTGATCGTCTCTGACTTTTCATGGTTGGATGATTCGCAAGGCGAGCCATTTATTCGCGGGGCGAACCAGAGACTTTGCATTTTCTTGGAACAGTCGGCCGCGGGTCGCGAGGCGGCAGCCTTCTCATGGGCGAGAAACTCCAGAATTATTCCTTTTTATTTACCTGAAAAAAGAAAGTAAAAGTAAATACTTTATTCACTCTAAATCAACTAAATTAACTTAAAAACAATTTACAGACTCAAAATACTACTTAAGGACAATCAAGTCTAATTTGGTTAAAATTGATATAAAATAAGCACAAAGCCAAGGTCTTTACTAGTTATAAAACCAGTCAAACAGAGGCTCATCAGTCCTCCGGTTTCAAGCTAATCTACCTATTGAATTTTGGGGTGAATGTATACTCACAGCTAGTTACCTTATTAATCGTACACCTACTTTTGTTCTCCAAGGCAAAACCCCATATCACATTATTTTTTGTTACAGCCCCATCTATGATCACGTTAAAATTTTTGGGTGCCTTTGCTTTGCTTCCAAGATTCCTCATGACCGCAACAAGTTTGCTGCTCGAAGTCGGAAGTGCATTTTTATTGGGTATCCTCATGGCAAAAAAGGATGGAGACTATATGACATTGATACTGGGGAATTTTTTAACTCTCGGGATGTTGTGTTCTATGAGAATCACTTTCCCTACAGTCATCATCCTACTTCTGTTCCTACCTCTACTAGGTATACTCATCTTGCGGTTTATGACATGGATTTTGTAACCCCTACTTCATCGTTGGACTCCACACTTCCGTCACCTACCCCACAAATTGTAATGCCTTCCGCTGTACCTGTTGAACCAACATATAATATGGCTTCATCATCTAGTGGGACTGATGGGTCAGCTAATGGGTCTTTGGAAGTAAGGGGGAGTGATTTTATTGAGTTGGAAGCACATGCTATTGCTTCTCTTGATGGGGCTACGGATCTCTCTTCTTCTCCCTCTGATGGTCATATCCGACGCAGTTCAAGAGAACGCCATCCATCAGTACGATTGTGCGACTATGTTTGTCATACAGCGTGATGTCTAGACCCCCCCTCTTCATCATCTACTCAATCCCCATCTTCAGGTACACCTTATCCCATAGTTAATTATGTGACTTGCAATAATTTTTCTGCTTCCCATGCTCGTTTTTTGGCCGCAGTAACTATAGGACATGAGCCGACACGCTTCTCTGAAGCTGTTCGTTCTCCTTCATGGCGTGACGCCATGCACAAGGAGATTGAGGCTCTTGAAAATAATGGCACATGGACTCTTGAAGATTTGCCACCTGGAAAGAAAACTATTGGGTGTACAAAATCAAATACAACTCTGATGGTACTATAGAACGACACAAAGCACGTCTTGTTATTCTTGGCAACAATCAAGTTGTGGGTATTGACTTCAATGAGACCTTTGCTCCAGTTGCTAAGATGGTCTCCATTCGTGTGTTCCTTGCGGTAGCCGTCGTTCGCAGTTGGGAACTCCATCAAATGGATGTTCACAATGCTTTTCTTCATGGTGATCTTGATGAAGAAGTATATATGTCACTTCCTCCTGGGTTTTCTGGTGCCTCCCCTAGGAAGGTTGGTAGATTGTGGAAATCTCTATATGGTCTCCGGCAGGCCCCTCGTAACTGGTTCTCTAAGCTTGCTTCTACCTTGAAGTCATTTGGATTTGTTCAATCCTATGCTGATTACTCGTTGTTCTCCCTTGAACGACATGGTATCATTATTCATATGCTTGTGTATGTTGATGACTTGATCATTGCTTGGAATGATTCTGCGACAATTGCTAATTTCAAAGCTTATCTTAGCACTTTTTTTCACATGAAAGATCTGGGAGTGTTGAAATATTTTCTTGGTATTGAGATCGCCCATGGACCTAATGGTTTGTTTCTTTCTCAGCGTAAATATGCGCTTGATATTATTTCTGAAGCTGGTTTGCTTGGTGCAAAACCATGTGATTTTCTCATGGAACAAAATCATCAATTGGCTCTTGCTACAGGTCCCGATTTTGCTCATTCGGATCGTTACAGACGACTAGTTGGTCGCTTGATTTACCTCACCATCACTCACCCGGAACTATGTTATGATGTTCACACTCTAGCCCAATTTATGCAAAGTCCCAAAGAAGCCCACTGGAATGCTGCTCTACAAGTTTTTCATTACTTAAAAGGTCTTCCTGGGCATGGTCTTTTGCTTTCTAAGGACAGTGCTTTAAAGCTTACTGCTTATTGTGATTCAGATTGGGCCACTTGTCATTTGACTCGTCCTTCTCTTACTGGCTACTTTATTATGTTGGGTGTTTCTCCTGTTTCTTGAAAGACTAAGAAGCAGCCAACCGTTTCTCGATCCTCTATAGAGGCTGAATTCCGCTCTATGGCCACTGCCAGTTGTGAGCTTACTTGACTTAAATCCTTGCTTAAATCTCTTGGTGTTCATCATTCGACACCTATGCGTCTATTTTGTGATAGTCAAACGGCTCTCCACATTGCCGCGAATCCTGTTTTTCATGAACGTACCAAGCATATTGATGTTGACTGCCATTTTGTTCGAGACCAGATTCAAGCTGGCAACATTGCTACCTTTCATGTTCGCACCAACCTACAGCTAGCAGATATTTTTACCAAGGCTCCCGGGAAGCAACAATTTCAATTCCTTCTTCACAATTTGGGCATTTGGAATCTTCATGCTCCAACTTGAGGGGGAGTATTGGGATAATTAATAGTTGTATCTCATCATATCTCAGCTTTATCTCCATGTAATTAGGAATATCATATTTAGCTCCTACAATATCTCTCGTACATTATTAGCATATCATGTACCATGTAATTAGGAATAGCATATTTAGCTCCTACAATATCTCTTGTACATTATTAGCATACCATGTACATAATTACCAGCTAATCTTTAGGCTGATGGTTAGGTGAATATGGTGTATATATTCTTCTGAATATCAACGTGAATAACAAGGGGAATTATATCATACTCATTTTTTAAAGGATGAATACACCCTTACTTGCCCATTTTATCCGTAAGTTCGTTTTAGAGAAGCCGTATCCTAACATAGAATAGTTATCATGCCTATGAAGCATATACATTCTGATAATTCCATATGGCACTGCGACTGTGCATATGTTATCCTCATTAAGTAGTCATCTTTGCTGTAGAGAAAAGTTCTACATTTAATTCTTCAATTTCCTACAATGAATCTATTTTAGCATCTTTTAAGAATGAGGCTTAAGGTGTATATATAGCTATAATTTCAATTTTTCATGTACAGTTCTTTATCATATTGGGAAAATGCTTGCCATAAAATTTTATAATCATTAAGAGGGTGTTTAGGAAAGATGATTTTTTGGAGTTTCAGCTGTTTTTCTCATAAAAACTATTTGATAAATAATTTCATGTGTTTGGGATTCAGCTTATTTCTTGAAAAAAGCTTTTTTTTTTTGGAAAAAAATTGTTGTTTTGAAAGCATCTTATTTGAAGGACTGTTTGATGTTTTCATTTTGATTATTTTATAACATTTATTCTCTCCATATTACCCTTGCATCATGATCCAGCGTAAGCCAATGTCCTCAACCTAAAACCATGTTAGAGCCTACCAGCCAAAATCATTCCCCGGGAAATTCTTATTTCTTTGGCTATATTAATAATGACTTTAATAAATTATATTATTAATATAAAATTCTCGATATTATCAATTTATCCACTTCCAAAATAATCTTTTTAATCTTAAATTTCTCTATATTATTCAAATAAAATATTTATAATTTTTAATTAACTATTATAAAAATAATATATTTTATTTTTACATATTTTCATAGTCATAAAAATGTTATAAATTTAATTCAATTTATTATAATAGGATAAAATACTAAAAATTAAACATTTCACTAAAAAAGAATCAAATACTATTAATATAAACAAATAATTTCATACCCTTTTTCGTAATTTACTATGTAAAAGTGATTATTTTTGCATCACCCAAATGAAATAGATTATTTTAAAATCGCTTTTCAGCAAACATACCCAAACAAAAATAGATTCTGATTATAATCGATTATCACAATAATCGATTATTTGAAAACAGATTATCAACATAATTTTTTTCCCACCTTTCCCAAACACACTCTAAGTTTAATCGATAATTTTTATCAAAAAAGTTATTAAATAAAGACACACTTAATCATGATCAATAATATGAGACTGTTGGATCGAAGTGCTACACAGATTCCTTTGAAAGTTGCTATCACTTGTCATTTTTTTGCCATTGTTAATGATGATGGATGCATGTCGAACTCTCTTGCTTGCTAACTTTTTTTTGGGGGTACAATCTTGCTGGGTAACTTTTACTCTTTTTTTTAATACTAAAATGGTTATGATTCAAGTTTATGTCACACCAGACCAAAACATAGCCTTTATTTTTGCTAGGAGTTTTATTTATTTATTAATTGGGTATGAAAATGGGGGTAGATATATAGTGGAGATCATTTGCACCAAAACCTGAACAATGCTTTCAATTTGTGAGTGTCATAAAACATGCCATTGGATGGGTGGTACAACTGTTAAAATTCTCTTATTCTTGAATGAAACAGTTTTCTAGACACCTTAATTATTTGCACCCTCTAATTATTTCTAGTCCATATTTTGAGGCAGGTGGGTATAGATGGGGCAAGCATTACACCTTTTTTTATGTCCAGAAGCTTGACTTCCACCTGAATAAGATGTTTTGATTTATGAGTGCTTAACAGGTAAAGCAGAAAACACTCATCATTTGGGGGGAGAATGATCGCATCATCAGCAATAAGCTTGCAACGGTCAGTTAGTACATAACTTTCTTCTATAACATACTAGTACGTGCACCCGTGCTCGACACGGGAAAAAAGATTGTCCAACATGAATATGAATGATACATATATAAATAGTTAGTTAATAATGACTCTGTTTGACATGTCCAATAAGTTAGCTTATAGCTTATTTGACTGACTTATAAGCTTGTTTGACTGAAGTGGAGGTGTTTGGTAAGTAAGCTTATCTCATTAGCTTATAACGTTTCTCCATAAGCTAATTTATTTAGCTTATGGCTAGTAGCTTATAGCTTATTATCTTTTCTCTCATTTTTACCCTCATTCATTGAATGAAATTCCCACTTTACAATGTCTATCATAAATATGTCCTTTTATGGCTCTGTTTGGCAAGTCCAATAAGCTACCTTATAATTTATTTGACTAGCTTATAAGCTTGTTTGACTGAAATAGAGGTGTTTGGTAAACAAGCTTATCTTCATTAGCGTATAACTTATCTTCATAAGCTAATTTATTTAGCTTATGGCTCATAGCTTATAGCCTATTGACTTTTCTCTCGGCTTTACCCCATTCATTTATTGTAATTTCCACTTTATCATGTCTATCATAAATATATCCTTTTATATCATTTTACATTTATAAGCTAGTTCAACCACTAATTTTACCAAACACTTCAAATTCAATTAGCTAGCTTTTCAGCTATTAGTTATCTGCTATAAGCTATCAACTAAAAATTAGATTATCAGCCATCAGCTAGCTTATCGGCTATTTTTGCCAAACAGACCCAATGTAATATCTAGTGTTTGTAGCACGGGGTATAACATTGATCGGCGACAATGAAAAAAGTACATAAATTTTAAAAATAATTGTTTTGTCAATTTTTTTTAATTAATTGTAATTTGAGAATTAAAAATGACTAATATTCTAATTTTAAATATAAACATCATTCCTATAAAATTCATATGAATTCAAATAGAAATTAAAAACATTTAAATTAATTATAATCACCCTTCATATAACATGACAACATGATAATCTATATAATAGTTAAACCAAATATGAATTTTGAAAAGAAATTAGCACATAGATTCTATTACATGACACATATTGTAAGTTTAAGCATATTCAGATTTTCGACCACGTATAATATATATAAAAATAAATATTTAAATATTACATAAATCAATATCGATAAAAAAAATATTTTAAGCATATCGATAAAATATTGAACCTCCTAATGTCACCTATTAAAAGTTTAAGCATATTGTTGTAAGATTTTCCAATGTAATATAAATAAAGATATAATACAAAATAATCAAATACTACATAATTGTATATAGATAAAAAAATTATTTTAAGCATATGATCAATTAATTTTATTACAAAAAAGTTATATAGGTAGACATATACATGTAATGACAGCGAAACCATTTTACAAATCTTATCATTTTCCTGTTTTAAAAAAAAACATCTTATCAATTTCTCAAATTCACTTAATGCTATATGAACCAAGGTTTGTATCCTTTCCGTTCTCTGTCTTTGTTTTATGCTTTTTCATTGTATTGAACAATGTTCTAATTCATGATCTCGACCTTTATACCTTCCATTCGATGTCTTCATTGAATATTTTGATTTTTGAAAATTCAATTGTTGTAAAATGATTGAACCTCAACCTTTTTATCTTATCTCTTAAAAATTTGTTTGATTTATTTCATCACTTAATACTCTCTAAATCAAGATTTGTATCATTTCTATTGTTTGTCTTCATTTTTCTACTTTTTTTTTTGTTATGTATTGAGTGTTTGTTAATTGTTATTGCTTAATTTGTTAAAAAATTATTTTTTAATTAAATAATCATTTTTTTAAAATTTTTACTGAGTTTGTTTTTTATTTTAAAAATAGAGAAAAGTAGAAAAAAAATAATTTTTAGGGTTAAAGTGACTTTTGGGAAAAACCATTTTTTATAACTAATTACTTTTTAAGAAAATGATTTTTATGATTCTAAACAAACACAAAATAGCTTCTGTTTTTTTTTAAAAAAATCTCTAAAAAATAATATCTAAATTATTGAATGTCAAAATCACTTATTTTTTAATCAATAACAAACTGGACAAATTATTTGATGAAAAAAATAACTTTTTTTAGTAAAAAAAATATTTTTAACGAGTTTGATGATGTTTATTTAAGCTTTTTATAAAAATGTTTTAAAAAGAAATCATTTTATGGTAAAAATGAAAAGCTACTTTTAATGATTTTTGAAAAAAAAATCACTTAAAATCATTAACTATTTTATTTAAAAAATGATTTTTATAATTGTAAAGAAACACAAATTAAATTTTTTTTACGGGCATGCTGGGAAGTCATTATCTTGAACCATAGTTCTTTCTTATTTTGTTTTAGTTTATTTGACTACTACAAGATGATATCAACTTATGAACCTTTGCTCTTCCAAATGACTACACTGTGAATTACCTAATGCAATTGTATGCCAAATACCTGATTGTGGGCATCTTCCTCATGTCGAAAGACCAAGTTCTGTTGTCAAATTCATTATTGAATTTCTTCAGAAAGAGACCAAGACAGTAGTAAATCACAGTGTTTCTACAATATGAAGTTTGTTCACCATTTTGCCATTCTCTAACAGAGAAGAAAAGGCAATGAAGCAGTTGACATTTTGGTAAGGAGCCAACGGGCATAGAGTTTTAGCTGAAGTTAGTCCTTAGCTGGATGGTAAGCTTTTTTCATATTATGCATTGATCAATTCTTTTGGAAAAAGCTTATTTCTTGCTCCCCTAAAGAAAATATAAAAAAAATTCATTCAGTGTACAATATTATTGAGTAGCAATTTTTATTTGTAGTTTCATCATAATCTTGTTCAGTGAAATAGCTTTTATGTTT
Source organism: Sophora flavescens (assembly GCA_030762895.1). Taxonomy (NCBI): domain Eukaryota; kingdom Viridiplantae; phylum Streptophyta; class Magnoliopsida; order Fabales; family Fabaceae; genus Sophora; species Sophora flavescens. Next base: position 113,075,826 of record CM061064.1, on the reverse strand, counting down.
TTTCTTTCTCACAACATGAGATGAAACATGAGGGAGAAGAAGGAGAGATCCAAATCCGACTGACATATAGTAGAATTTATAAATGCATCAAACTAACACAAATTGTGCTCTTAAATTTGCTAAAAAGAGAGATTCAAATCAATTAATACAAACTGATAATACGCTTTCCAAAAAAATTGATTTTGCACTCAATGAAGGAGATATGACCAATTTACTGTTGGAATTAATCCTTTAATTCTTGATTCTTTATTTTCTTTATTCTTTAAAGCATACATAACTAGATGCATACACCCTAGAGCAAAACACCACAAAGCCTAGGATCTACATCATGCCAGATTATTAAGGATTTACAGACTTGAATAAATACCTGGATCCATATTGTCTTCCTGATCTTAAGCGTTCTTCAAGAGTACTAGATTTGATCACCAACTGTTGCGGAATCTCTACGGCAATCAATCGCGAACAAACAAAGCTTGATAGTCTTAGGATCTGAAACACAAAGAGGGAAAGAGAAAGATAGAGAAAGGTAATGAACACCCGTTGGCTTGTGGTTCTTCCTCAACCTGGACTCATTAGGCCTTAGTCGCTCTTCAGATGGGGAGAAGAGACGGTGTGCGTTGTGTCCGGTGTATTGGGGACCATAGCCTATATATAGGGTGATGACCAATTAGGGTTCCCATTATTCCGAAATTGGTTATCAATAACATCCACTCATATTTTGCCCATATCAAATAATTAATGATAATATCAATTATCAAATCAGAAATATGATTGGCCTTATCTCTTGATTTGATCACATATCAATTAAGGCCCCTAAGAGATAAATAGCTAATATAATTAATTATCGATATCTGCTCACATTATGATATTGGAATAAAATATTCCAACAATCTCCCACTTGGGCAACATATCGTAATAATTATATCACAATTTCTTAGGCGTGCATCCGAATGCTATTTATCCTCAGACTTCCCTTTTACAATATGGTCCACCTCATACATCAATGATGTGACCACCGCGGCTGTTGTCACTAACGTATATTGTGACTAAACCCCGACAACCACCGTATCAATGCACTTGATGACATAGATCGATATGGATGAGTGGCATGGAAATTTCATGCAATGTGATCTCTAAATCATGCCTATTTCCAACTGGTCCAACTTAAGTCTTTAGTGAGATCATACCGAAGTTCCTTAGGTGCAAATTAAATACTTGCACATAACAAAAACTTAAGATAGTTATAATAATAATAACCTCATAAACTTTATTTCTGCAGAAAATCAATCATAACATAAAGTCTTTTCCAAATCCAAAACATAAAACATAGAACAAAATAACAAAAGGAAAACTCCCACTAACCTAAGGCAATCTCAAAACGAACATCCATGTGAGCAACATGCTCATGAAAGACCTTAGGTGTCAAGCCTTTGATTAGTGGGTTAGCTAGCATAAAGTTTGTTCCTATATGTTCTATAGATAATTGGAAACTTGATGTCGAAAACCTTCGAATTCATTGAACTTCAATTGTTATTGGAGTACAACACGGCTGACTTATTGTCATAATATAACTTGAGTGGTCTTTCAATTCCTTTTATTATATGCAGCCCAATGACAAAATTTCTCAGCCATATCCTGAGGTTGAATGGCTTCTATCTTGGCACCCAACAAGATCGGAGTCAGAATACCTTATGATCTCTAAACTATCAGATCTCCGATCTATGAACATATATTCTATTGTTCTCTTTAAGTGCCTTATGATCATTTTGACTGCTTTCCAATGATCCTTTTCTGGATTGCTCCAGTATCTGTCTAGCACTGCATTATGTACACTATGTCCAGATGCGTACAAACCTGAGCATACATCATACTTCCCACAGCTGAAGCATAGGGAATCTTCTGTATTTCCTGAAGTGCCAGATTTCCTTTTGGGCATTAATTGAGACTAAAATAGTCCCCCTTAGTTATTGGGGTATTCACTGGTTTACTATCTTTCATGTTGAACCTATCCAAAAACTGTATCGATATATCCCTTTTGTGATAACCCAAGGATACCTAGAGAGTGATCTCCAAGTACCTGAATTCCTAAGACAAAAGAGGCATCCCCAAGATCTTTCATCTCGAAAATTTTTCGTTAAAAATTTCTTGGATTCGCGCAATGAGCCTATATCGCCATTGGCTAGTAAAAATGTCAACATATAACATCAGGAATATAAATTTGCTCCCACTGAAATTGTGATACCCATAGTTGTCCACGATATTCATCTCAAAACCAAATGAGACAATCACTTGATGAGACATGTGGTATCGTTGATGAGACACCTTCTTTAGCCCATAGATAGATTCCTGCCAATTTACAAACCATCTTCTCTGTGTCTTTCAACACAAGATTTTCTAGTTGCACTATATACATATGTTTCATCAATGTTGCTATTGAGAAACACTGTCTTGACATTCATCTTATGAAGCTCCAAATTTATAATGAGTAACGAGAGTCATGATTGTCCTAAAAGAGTCATTCATTGGTACTAAAAAGAAGGTCTCTTTACAATCAATCCTTTACTTTTAGTATAGCCTTTTGTCACTAGACAATCCTTATACCTCTCCATATTACCCCTTGAAACCTTCAGGTAAATGGCCAAGTTTCAAACCTTATTGTCTAGCTTGAGCTTGTACTCATTCCTTCAATCGACTTTTCCGAATGCAAACTTCCTATGGTTTTATGAGAGTTGATACAATCATCTCCCATTACACCATTTATCTTATGTTCCTAGAGAAATACAACATAATTATCCAAAATAGTATTCATTCTTTCTTTGGTGGATCATGGCAAAATACAACGACTCTTGATGCTCTAGTTCTTGAGGGTGTTGAGTTTGACCTTCAGGAATAATTCCCTTATCTTGAATAGGAAGAACAACAACAATATCCGCACAAGGATCCAAATTTGCTACACAAATTGCAACTATATGAATTGGTTCAAGGATTAGAACCAATTCTTCCTCAAAGATAATGTCTCTAACCTTATCTCCCTCCAAACTCAATATCCTCAAAGAACTCATCAGTTCCTGTCTCAAGGTATCTTTAACTTGGGATTTTTTAAAAAAATTCATTCTCTTTTGACCTTTTAGACTAACCAATAAGGTAACCACTCACTATTTGGGACTCCAATTTCTTTTGCGAGGCTTATAAGGCCTTACCTTAGTTGGATATTCCTATACTGAAAAGTGATTTGTCGGTCACTTCAGTAAGTACTCTGTCAAATATTTAAGTTGCAATCTTTAGTGTTACTCCCATAGTGACTCTGGTAAGGTAGAATGACTAATCATACTCATCATCATATCTTTAAGATTCATTACTAGGACTTAACTATATTCTTGATATCCATATTCTGATCTATTTAACTTTAATGCATTTAATACAAACAATAAAATGTATAAGGCCAATGGAATCTAGGATTCCCTCATACAAGTCGCTCAACTCTATTTATAGAGATGTGCTCTGAATGTTTGTATCATAATGCTCCTTAATTTTTTTTATTGTCAATTTTATGTTTAGTGCCATATGACTCCTCACTCAATGTTTTACCACAAGAGGTTTCAATACCAAGCAATTATAGATCGTCACAGTCATAGCTTAACTGGTACCAACAATATTTGAATTTAAAAGACAAATTGAATCCATCGTTTCTAAAAGAACAAAAATTATTCTTGATTTGTTCAATAAGAAACCAAAACCAAATTTCATCTAAATGATGACTAAACCAAAATGTCTTTAAATTCCAAATATTAGCCCATAACAACAATCTGAAACATCAATAGCCTTATCCTTTACTGACTTGGTTAACTCCAATATAGATGCATCTTTCAGCACCACTTAACCTTCATAAGTTCAGACAATTCTTTATAGGCATGCCAAACATGATATTTGGGACATTTCTTCTTTAGATGGCCAATGTCCATATAAAAGAAACAATTGTGACCTTAGTTGTTTCTTTTAAGATGAGCCCTTAGTATCTTAATCCGTAATTTTCCTTTTTTTTGTTTGCCCTTATCTTTAGAGGTATTTGCCAAATGAGCACTATTTGTCTTCTCTTACTTCATTCTTTCCTTTCTTGCACACCTTATAAAATGAATCCATTAAGATATCATTTATCTTCATAACAGCTATAAGCTGCCTTAAACTAACTGAATTGTGCATGAAGGAATACCAAATGCTAAATGCATGGGCAAGTCATTAGACAGCCCAAGCTTTAACGCCTTAAGTTTATAAGCAAGATTGGACATTCCTATAAAGTGCTCCTTAAATTTCCTTTGCTTTTATTCTTAATGAAAAAAATAGCTCTCCAATGAATGCTTGTTTCACCTTTATTTCTTTTAGAAAGCACTTTTCAACTTTAGCAAAGAAATATGACATTAATTATGCCATCCGAAATAACACCCCAAAAGATTTCTAGAATATTATGCTTTATTATCATAAGACCCAAGTGATTGGAGCGGTTCCACTTCCAATACTTGATTCTCCCTTCAGAGGTACTGGATTGAGTGAGAGAAGGTGTGTTTCTCTATCTTTATGCCAGGTCTAGATCAAAAAACTTTATTGTTTTTCTTTCAATCCTAAAAGTCAGAACTTTTGAGGATTAAATTAGCAAATACATAAGCAATATTAACTTTAATGAGAACAAAAGTATCATAAAGATGCTCACCAAAAAATACTCAATGCATCATTAATATCAAGTCTTGAGACAATAATATTAATTGCTAGAGGTATTTTGATGTAATGATCAAACACGCATGAAAATAATCTTTATAATCACTACGTTTTTACCATCACAAGTGTGAATGTAACCCGGCCAAATATTAATCTTCCTTTGGGCCGATTAATACCCGCATGGATATATACCCACACCACATTCAATATCTCTTATGAGCAATTTCCACAGGAAAAGTCACCTTGGTGACTTCATACTTTAATTGTCTCACTCAAAATCCAAATTGGCAAATTAAAGACTCAAACAAGATACCAAACGCACCATTAATTCTCAATCTTCGGATTGTAAGAATTAACTGCTAGCAGTACTCTCAACGCAATAATCAAATATTGGTGATAAGTCCTGTCAAATAATGATCACCTTCAGGCATCCCATTATCCACATGGAAAGTACCTTTATAATCACCACACGTTTATCATCACAGGCATGTAATTATCCGGCCAAACTGTGCCTTCCTTCGGGCCGACAACACCTCACATGAATAACTCCATACTACATCTTTTGTAAATTCAATTAAATCAAATTTACACAACAGAGGTTACTTCGGTAACGTGTTGTTTCAACCAACTTAACCAAAATTTCCAGACAATTTAATAAAATGGGAGGTCTAAAATTTACCCAATTCATATTTAAACTTAGAAACTTGAAAGTTCAAATGTGAAATAAACTTGATTTTTTATTTATTTATTTATTGTCCTTAGCAGACACTAACTTGTCAATCACCACCCGTAGGCCGTGAAACTCATCGGTTTTCGCTGCTCATCCTACAATCCCTACGCGTTAGCTTATGTGGCAACACCGTAAAAGGTAATACGGACAAACCATATCATCATGGCCGTAAATCACCGCTACCTTTCGGTCAAAACTCCAAAATGCTTTGCTTTAGGAAACTTCTTAAAAGCCAGTGAAATTTTGCAGTCATGAATCTCATCAACTCAAATCCTTTTTCAATACAAGACAAATTGTATGTGCCACAAAAATCCAAAGTTTATATACAGTCTTAGCCATTGATTAATATGTATATAATATAATACATAAATACAATGAAGCAATCACCTTATTTACACCTTTTTCTTTCAAATTGCCTTCTATATAAAAGGATTTTCTTACAAACTGATAAGCCCATTCACTTTTCTTTTGAAAAAAAAAAAATCAACACTGACAAAAGTCATTGACTTACAACAACGTCCATTCTTGACCAAATTGAAAGAACAATCCATGTATACATTTAATACATGATAAACAATTACTTGCATGAAGCAATTATGGCCTCATAATAATTCTATATGTAAAAAATATATATACAAGAAACCCCTTTGATTTTGCATCCTGGATCCATAAATCCCAAATCCAAATTAAATCAAATATCCTGTACCGGAAACCAAAATAGCAAGCACCACAAGCTGCTATAGTTCTTAAAAGTGTGATTACAATTAAAGCCCAAAAGCAAAAAACACGGTGCTTATATTCTAAGCAATTGGTACATGTATTCAGGCAACATGATTTTCCATCTTTTACGTCAATCAGCATTTAAAATAAAAACAATTCTTCAAATAAATTGTAAAAGGCGAAGGCAAGATGAAATTCATGTCCATCGACGGGATCCATATAAAAATACAAATCCTAATAATCTAACAATGATGACGGCTCTGATACCACTTGTTGGAATTGATCCTTTAGTTCTTGATTCTTTATTTTCTTTATTCTTTAAAGCATACATAACTAGATGCGTACACCCTAGAGCAAAACACCACAAAGCCTAGGATCTATATCATGCCAGATTATTAAGGATTTACAGACTTGAATAAATACATGGATCCATATTGTGTTCCTGATCTTAAGAAATCTTCAAGAGTACTAGATTTGAGCACTAACTATTGCGGAATCTCTAAGGCAATCAATCTCGAACAAACAAAGCTTGATAGTCTTAGGATCTGAAACATGAAGAGGGAAAGATAAAGATAGAGAATGGTAATGAACATCCGTTGGCTTGTGGTTCTTCCTCAACCTGGACTCCTTATGCCTTAGTCGCTCTTCAGATGGGGAGAAGAGGCAGTGTGCGTTGTGTCCGGTGTATTGGGGACCATAGCCTATATGTAGGGTGATGACCAATTAGGGTTCCCATTATTCCGAATTTGGTTATCAATGACATCCACTCATATTTTGCCAATATCAGATAATTAATGATAATATCAATTATCAAATCAAAAATCTGATTGGCCTTATCTCTTAATTTGATCACATATCAATTAAGGCCCCTAAGAAATAAATAGCTAATATAATTAATTACTGATATCTACCCACATTATGATATTGGAATAAAATATTCCAACATCTACAACATTTAAATAAATAAATAAGATTTACTAGTTAATAGACGATGATTTTATTTATTTATTTAAATGAGATGTGATAAATTAATTTGTTTGGTTTGACGATACAAAGAAAGAAGTGAGTAGAAAGAAAATTGTAATAAAAAGAATAGATTTCAAGTGTTATTTACTATGAGGAAAACATTGAAGAAAATAAAAAGGAAGAAGATGAGTGTTTTTACAAACAATTATATCTAGGGGTGTAAATGAGTCGAGTCGAGCCGAGCACTCGAAGCATGAGCTTGACTTTTGAAAAAATGGATAGCTCAAGCTTGACTTATTTATTTAAACGAGCCTAATTAAAAACTTGATCTTGACTTGTTAAAAAAAAAAGTAAAGCTTGAGCTCGTTTTATTTAGCTCATTTATACCTTAATTGTTTTTGCATTATGATGATTTTTCTTAAAAGTGGCTGTAAAAAAAATGCAACGGACTCAAAAATATGAATGTGGTCTCGAATGAGAGGGGTATGTCGTACTTGCATGTGAAGCAATGAGTGGAAAATGAATTTGAAGCACCAGATTGACTGTTAGAGAGTGATCCTGCAAAAAGCAAAACCTTTGGGAGTAGAAACTTGATATGGGGAAATAACTTTGGAGGTGAAAACTTGATTTGGAATGAAAGAATCCTTACGAGTTACGAGGCAAAGGGAAAGGAAAAAAATGAGTGGGAAACTGAAAACAATTGAAACACTAGGCCTGCTTGCTTTGTTTTTTGTCTCTACATTTTCATTTCATGTTTTAAAAAATACCTATAAAATTGCTACATTTTTTCATTCTGTTTTCTTATTTAAAAAATTTATATGGAAAACAATTTGTTTTTCTTTCTTTCTATTTTCATTGTTTCCTATACAAATTTTTTGAAACAAGAAACATAATGAAAAACAAGGTGGCAATTTTGTAATTATTTTTGAAAACGGAAACTAAAAATAAAGTAAATGGACCCTAGCTTTTTATTTTACTATTTATTATTTATTTTTAAAAAAAACTTATAACCATATGCTTTAACTCACAAATAAAAAACAATTTCATAAAAATTTGTCATTAGAAAACTATACAAAAGTGTATTTTTACAAAAAGTAGGATATATATAATTTTAATTTTTGATTATATATATGAGCTATTCACGAGTCATTAATATCGAGCCTGTAAGGCTTGAGCTTGACTCGTTTAAATAGTCGAGCTCAATCTCAAGTTTGGGTTTGTTTATTCAATTAAACAAACGAGCTTGATTGAGCATTTAACGAGCCGTGCCGGAATAGTTCTCGAATAGCTCAGCTCATTTATACCCTAATTATGTCCATGTTAGATGAGGAGCCGTGGCGGATCTTGACTAAAAAATTTGGGGGAGCCACTAGATCACTAGCTAAAATGATACACTTAAAGTTTATAATTAGTCATGCATAATTTTATCACTCAAATATGTAGAGTGAGCATGTTTAGGTAAGATTAATTCTTACCCAAACAACTATTGTTGATGGTAAAAGCTTTCTTTTTTTTAAGTAGAAAGTGATATGTTTGGATAAACTGATTAAATTGCAAAATGGCTCTTTTTTTTTATAAGAAGTTATTTTAGAGAATCTAGTTTGAAGCTTATTTAAAATGCTCTTAGATTATTTTGAAACTAATAATATTCTTCCCATTTCACTCATGCAAAATTAACTTTAAAATAAATATTATTAAATAATACAAATAACTTTATACCTTTTTTTTTTTTATAATTTACTATATAAAAGTGATTTTTTTAAAACAACCTAAACGAAATATATTATCTTAACATTGCTTTTCAACAAATACATCATCCAAACATAAATCTGATTCCATTATAATCAATTATGGATATAATAGATATGAAAATAATAATTATCTTTTCCACAACTAATATCCAAACACACACCTAGTGTGATCATCTTGCAATGGTGCGATGTGCCCGAGAGATTATGAAGCTTGAAGCAAATGCGTGAAGGAGAAGAAACATGTGCTCAGGCCCTGTGTGGTCGCACCACCAAATCATGCTCAGGATCACCACTAATTTGAACTTATTATATTCACATATGAGTTTATTCAATAAGAAAATAAAGTTTGTTATTATATATCCAAAAACAAATTGTTATTAACCATATTCTACATACGAGTTTTCACATTTGCACTAGTTTGTATAAATGACAACTTTCATATGCATTTAATTAACTACCATTCCATTAAATCAAACATAATCTAAAATTTTTCATGCATCGTCAATTACAATGCAAATGGGGGTAATTACAGTATTATATTCTCTCGATATAATTCAACTAAATAATTACTTATCATTTGACAAATCATATATATTTTTAGCTTAATTTAAAATTTGTTAATATCAAATGCACATAAATGATAGGTTATATGATTTATAATTTATATTGTTTCAAAACTGATTTTCCATTTTGAATTTTTAAGAGTGTTTATTGATACTCTTATATGTTAACAGATACTTTAGTTATCTTTCTTTTTTTTTTAAAGGAGAAAAGTCAGATACTTTAGTTATCTTAACTTCTTATCAAATGAGATAATTTGAACCACTATAGATAATTTGATATTTTAGGAGAGTTGGTTTTTCACCATAAGAGAAACTATAAAAAATATAAATTAAAATAAAACAAAAGTCATTTAATAAGTAGTTATAACAATAGGAGTGACATTGATACACATAATTGATAACAAACATTCCTTCAATGAAAATCCAACTACATTCAACGAGATAAAAAAAAGGAAATAGAATGCATCTACGTGTCAACTAAGTTTCACACTTTATTCAACAGAAAATATAGAATTTGATCAACTCTAAAAGACCATATTTGGAGTTTATGGCCTTTTTGAAATTTATTATCAGCAACAACGCGATTCCAAATTGTTACTAGATTGTAAATGATCGTCTTCATCTCCCATTACTTCAAGACCAAAGCAAACTCACGAAGAGATGAATCCAATAGAGTTACTTCCACACTATCAAGGTGCCCATTGGAGCCTTCTCTTTTACTAAATAATTTCCATTTCATCTTTGGTGAGGAAATCACACATTATTTTATTTTTTTTTCGGCATGGAAAGACGATTGTTATTTCGACGTACATCAGAATTGTAAAGCTTCTTCTCCATGAGAAATTTGATGTCACTGCCATTCAACTCTCTAATCCGGTTCACGAACCGTGGTGGCAGCGACCGTGGTGCAACATTAATCGTCACAATCAACTTTCTTGACTTCTTATTCATTTGGTTGACCATTTCATCTTCAGCAATCTCTTCCTCTTGACGGCTCCTTTTCCTAATCAAATCATTGTTTGTGGTTTCATGGTTGGAGAAATTGTTGAGTTGTAGCAGTTCTTGTTGAGTGTAAAAGTCTAGTGCAAGTATTGACACAATAGCATGCAAGCTGGAAGGCCTAAAGGGTTTGGGAGAAATCATCTGACATGGCTCTCCATCTCTCACTATTGCCCATAATTCCTTCAACGATCTCTTCTTGTCTCCCATAGCAGCAAAGCAAGAAGATGGGGCACTAGGCTGGCTTGTGAAAGAAAAGAGGGAGAACAGAAGGAATGAAATTATTATAAGAGTGAAATCAAGTTTTTGTGTGTGAAAAAGGCTGAAAGAAGAGGCCTTAATATAAGAGGAGGGTTAGCTTAAAAATAAAGTGAAAAAAAATCTATAACATTAATGGTAAGAATTTTTTTTTTGGAAAAAATTAATGAAAAGATTTGATATGAAGATAGTTGTTGTAAAAAACCTACAAATTTTAACCCAAGATCTATCAAAATGTTAAAATTTGATTCAGTTAGAGTAATGATAAGTCAATCAAGTATCATTATATAAATCTATAACATTAATAATAAGATTTGAAATTTTAAAGATGATTGAGTAAGATCCTCTAACGGGCAGAGCCAAATGGGTATGCATGAGGAGTGTTTCTCATATTTTCCTATTGATATGCTTTTCCATTTTTTATTTCATCATTTACGCCAATGCTGTATTTGAATGAATACAAGGTAGTTTTTTTTTTTCCCGCTTTTGAATGAATACTTATATATATATATATATATATATATATATATATATATATATATATATATATATATATATATATATATATAGTTAAGTGGTGGAAATTTCACATTTGCACTAGTTTGTATAACTGACAACTTTCATGTGCATGTGCATTTAATTAACTACCATTCCATTAAATCAAATATGATCTAAAAATTTTCATGCATAGTCAATTACAATGCAAATGGGGGTAATTACAGTATTATATTCTCTCGATATAATTCAACTAAATAATTACTTATCATTTTACAAATCATTTATAATTTTTAGCTTGACTTAAAATTTGTTAATATCAAATGCACATAAATGATAGGTTATATGATTTATAATTTATATTGTTTCAAAACTAATTTTCCATTTTGAATTTTTAAGAGTGTTTATTGATACTCTTATTTGTTAACAGATACTTTAGTTTTCTTTCTTTTTTTTAAAGGAGAAAAGTCAGATACTTTAGTTATCTTAACTTCTTATCAAATGAGATAATTTGAACAACTATAGATAATTTGATATTTTAGGAGAGTTAGTTTTTCACCATAAGAGAAACTATTAAAAATATAAATTAAAATAAAACAAAAGTCATTTAAATAGTAGTTATAACAATAGGAGTGACATTGATACACATAATTGATAACAAACATTCCTTGAATGAAAATCCAACTACATTCAACGAGAAAAAAAAAAAGAAATAGAATGCATCTACATGTCAACTAAGTTTCACACTTTATTCAACAGAAAATATAGCATTTGATCAACTCTAAAAGACCATATTTGGAGTTTATGGCCTTTTTGAAACTTATTATCAACTACAACGCGATGCCAATTTGATACTAGATTGTAACTGATCGTCTTCACCTCCAATTGCTTCAAGACCAAAGCGAAATCACGAAGAGATGAATCCAATAGAGTTACTTCCACACCATCAAGGTGCCCATTGGATCCTTCTCTTTTACTAAATATTTCCATTTCATCTTTGGAGAGGAAATCACACATTATTTTATTTTTCGGCATGGAAAGACGATTGTTATTTCGACGTACATCAGAATTGTAAAGCTTCTTCTCCATGAGAAATTTGATGTCACTGTCATTCAACTCTCTAATCCGGTTCATGAACCGTGGTGGCAGCGACCGTGGTGCAACATTAATCGTCACAATCAACTTTCTTGACTTCTTATTCATTTGGTTAACCATTTCATCTTCAGCAATCTCTTCCTCTTGACGGCTCCTTTTCCTAATCAAATCATTGTTTGTGGTTTCCTGGTTGGAGAAATTGTTGAGTTATAGCAGTTCTTGTTGAGTGTAAAAGTCCGGTGCAAGTATTGACACAATCGCATGCAAGCGGGAAGGCCTAAAGGGTTTGGGAGAAATCATCTGACATGGCTCTCCATCTCTCACTATTGCCCATAATTCCTTCAGCGATCTCTTCTTGTCTCCCATAGTAGCAAAGCAAGGAAGATGGAGCACTAGGCTGGCTTGTGAAAGAAAAGAGGGAGAACAGAAGGAATGGAATTATTATAAGAGTGAAAGCAAGTTTTTGTGTGTGAAAAAGGAAGAAAGAAGAGGCCTTAATATAAGAGGAGGGTTAGCTTAAAAATCAATTAAAAAAAAATCTATAACATTAAAGGTAAGAATTTTTTTTTTTGGAAAAAATTAATGAAAAGATTTGATATAAAGATAGTTGTTGTAAAAAAACCTACAAATTTTAACCCAAGATCTACCAAAATATTAAAGATTGATTCAGTAAGAGTAATGATAAGTCAATCAAGTATCATTATATAAATCTATCACATTAATGATAAGATTTGAAATTTTAAAGATGATTGAGTGAGATCCTCTAACCGGCAGAGCCAAGCGGGTATGCATGAGGAGTGCTTCTCTCATATTTTCCTATTGATATGCTTTTCCATTTTTTATTTCATCATTTACGCCAATGCTGTATGTGAATGAATACATGGTAGGTTTTTTTTTCCCTTTTGATTGAATACTTATATATATATATATATATATATATATATATATATATATATATATATATATATATATATATTTATATAGTTAAGTGGTGGAAATTTCACATTTGTACTAGTTTGTATAACTGACAACTTTCATGTGCATGTGCATTTAATTAACTACCATTCCATTAAATCAAACATGATCTAAAATTTTTCATGCATCGTCAATTACAATGCAAATGGGGGTAATTACAGTATTATATTCTCTCGATATAATTCAACTAAATAATGACTTATCATTTTACAAATCATTTATATTTTTTAGCTTGATTTAAAATTTGTTAATATCAAATGCACATAAATGATAGGTTATATGATTTTTAATTTATATTGTTTCAAAACTGATTTACCATTTTGAATTTTTAAGAGTGTTTATTGATACTCTTCTATGTTAACAGATACTTTAGTTATCTTTTTTTTATTTTAAGGAGAAAAGTCAGATACTTTAGTTATCTTAACTTCTTATCAAATAAGATTATTTGAACCACTATAGATAATTTGATATTTTAGGAGAGTTAGTTTTTCACCATAAGAGAAACTATTAAAAATATAAATTAAAATAAAACAAAAGTCATTTAATAAGTAGTTAATACAATAGGAGTGACATTGATACACATAATTGATAACAAACATTCCTTCAATGAAAATCCAACTACATTCAACGAGACAAATAAAAAAGGTAATAGAATGCATCTACATGTCAACTAAGTTTCACCCTTTATTCAACAGAAAATATAGCATTTGATCAACTCTAAAAGACCATATTTGGAGTTTATGGCCTTTTTGAAACTTATTATCAGCTACAACACGATGCCAATTCGTTACTAGATTGTAAATGATCGTCTTCATCTCCCATTGCTTCAAGACCAAAGCGAACTCACGAAGAGATGAATCCAATAGAGTTACTTCCACACCATCAAGGTGCCCATTGGAGCCTTCTCTTTTACTCAATATTTCCATTTCATCTTTGGATAGGAAATCACACATTATTTTATTTTTCGGCATGGAAAGACGATTGTTATTTCGACGTACATCAGAAATGTAAAGCTTCTTCTCCATGAGAAAATTGATGTCACTGCCATTCAACTCTCTAATCCGGTTCATGAACCGTGGTGGCAGCGACCATGGTGCAACATTAATCGTCACAATCAACTTTCTTGACTTCTTATTCATTTGGTTGACCATTTCATCTTCAGCAATCTCTTCCTCTTGACGGCTCCTTTTCCAAATCAAATCATTGTTTGTGGTTTCATGGTTGGAGAAATTGTTGAGTTGTAGCAGTTCTTGTTGAGTGTAAAAGTCTGGTGCAAGTATTGACACAATCGCATGCAAGCGGGAAGGCATAAAGGGTTTGGGAGAAATCATCTGACATGGCTCTCCATCTCTCACTATTGCCCATAATTCCTTCAGCGATCTCTTCTTGTCTACCATAGTAGCAAAGCAAGGAAGATGGAGCACTAGGCTGGCTTGTGAAAGAAAAGAGGGAGAACAGAAGGAATGGAATTATTATAAGAGTGAAAGCAAGTTTTTGTGTGTGAAAAAGGAAGAAAGAAGAGGCCTTAATATAAGAGGAGGGTTAGCTTAAAAATCAAGTCAAAAATATATATAACATTAATGGTAAGAATTTTTTTTTTTTGGAAAAAATTAATGAATAGATTTGATATGAAGATAGTTGTTGTAAAAAACCTACAAATTTTAACCCAAGATCTATCAAAATGTTAAAGATTGATTCAGTTAGAGTAATGATAAGTCAATCAAGTATCATTATATAAATCTATAACATTAATGATAAGATTTGAAATTTTAAAGATGATTGAGTAAGATCCTCTAACCGGCAGAGCCAAGCGGGTATGCATGAGGAGTGCTTCTCTCATATTTTCCTATTGATATGCTTTTCCATTTTTTATTTCATCATTTACGCCAATGCAGTATGTGAATGAATACAGGGTAAGTTTTTTTTTTTCCCCTTTTGAATGAATACTTATATATATATATATATATATATATATATATATATATATATATATATATATATATATATATATATATAGTTAATTGGTGGAAATTTCACATTTGTACTAGTTTGTATAACTGACAACTTTCATGTGCATGTGCATTTAATTAACTACCATTCCATTAAATCAAACATGATCTAAAAATTTTCATGCATCGTCAATTACAATGCAATTGGGGGTAATTACAGTATTATATTCTCTCGATATAATTCAACTAATTAATGACTTATCATTTTACAAATCATTTATATTTTTTAGCTTGATTTAAAATTTGTTAATATCAAATGCACATAAATGATAGGTTATATGATTTTTAATTTATATTGTTTCAAAACTGATTTACCATTTTGAATTTTTAAGAGTGTTTATTGATACTCTTATATGTTAACAGATACTTTAGTTATCTTTTTTTTATTTTAAGGAGAAAAGTCAAATACTTTAGTTATCTTAACTTCTTATCAAATAAGATAATTTGAACCGCTATAGATAATTTGATATTTTAGGAGAGTTTGTTTTTCACCATAAGAGAAACTATTAAAAATATAAATTAAAATAAAACAAAAGTCATTTAATAAGTAGTTAATACAGTAGGAGTGACATTGATACACATAATTGATAACAAACATTCCTTCAATGAAAATCCAACTACATTCAACGAGACAAAAAAAAAAAAGGAAATAGAATGCATCTACATGTCAACTAAGTTTCACACTTTATTCAACATAAAATATAGCATTTGATCAACTCTAAAAGACCATATTTGGAGTTTATGGCCTTTTCGAAACTTATTATAAGCTACAACGCGATGCCAATTCGTTACTAGATTGTAAATGATCGTCTTCATCTCCCATTGCTTCAAGACCAAAGCGAACTCACGAAGAGATGAATCCAATAGAGTTACTTCCACACCATCAAGGTGCCCATTGGAGCCTTCTCTTTTACTCAATATTTCCATTTCATCTTTGGTGAGGAAATCACACATTATTTTATTTTTCGGCATGGAAAGACGATTGTTATTTCGACGTACATCAGAATTGTAAAGCTTCTTCTCCATGAGAAATTTGATGTCACTGCCATTCAACTCTCTAATCCGGTTCATGAACTGTGGTGGCAGCGACCGTGGTGCAACATTAATCGTCACAATCAACTTTCTTGACTTCTTATTCATTTGGTTGACCATTTCATCTTCAGCAATCTCTTCCTCTTGACGGCTACTTTTCCTAATCAAATCATTGTTTGTGGTTTCCTGGTTGGAGAAATTGTTGAGTTGTAGCAGTTCTTGTTCAGTGTAAAAGTCTGGTGCAAGTATTGACACAATAGCATGCAAGCGGGAAGGCCTAAAGGGTTTGGGAGAAATCATCTGACGTGGCTCTCCATCTCTCACTATTGCCCATAATTCCTTCAACGATCTCTTCTTGTCTCCCATAGCAGCAAAGCAAGGAAGATGGAGCACTAGGCTGGCTTGTGAAAGAAAAGAGGGAGAACAGAAGGAATGGAATTATTATAAGAGTGAAAGCAAGTTTTTGTGTGTGAAAAAGGAAGAAAGAAGAGGCCTTAATATAAGAGGAGGGTTAGCTTAAAAATCAATTAAAAAAAAATCTATAACATTAATGGTAAGATTTTTTTTTTGGAAAAAATTAATGAAAAGATTTGATATGAAGATAGTTATTGTAAAAAGATTTGATATGAAGATAATTGTTGTAAAAAACTTACAAATTTTAACCCAAGATCTATCAAAATGTTAAAGATTGATTCAGTTATAGTAATGATAAGTCAATCAAGTATCATTATATAAATCTATAACATTAATGATAAGATTTGAAATTTTAAAGATGATTGAGTAAGATCCTCTAACAGGCAGAGCCAAGCGGGTATGCATGAGTGCTTCTCTCATATTTTCCTATTGATATGCTTTTCCATTTTTTATTTCATCATTTACGCCAATGCTGTATGTGAATGAATACAGGGTAGTTTTTTTTTCCCCTTTTGAATGAATACTGCCCACCCCTTTGCTGCATAACAAATCTCCACTATAAATGTTCAGAAACTTGATAAATCAAAGCTAGAAGAGTTTCCTTCCCCATCACCAAAAGAAACAAGAAGAAACGTACCACATCATAAATTAAATGCGAAGCATATAATTGAATAAACTTATCCTAAAGTGACCAAACAAAACATTTAGCATATCACATTTCACATAAAAGCTGCTCCACCATCACTTGCTTGTAACGGTATGTTTAAATTAGCTTATTTTGTATTTAAAACAACTTATAATCAATCTCTTACTGAGAGTGTTTTTGGGGAATAAAAGTGATTTTCTCCTAAAATCTAAACAAAACCAAAAATGCTTGTTATACTTTCAACTAATATATAAAATGAAAATGTCAGCACGAAATTTTGTAAAATTGTATAATAAAACAATCATATAGAAGAAAAATGAGGAAAGAACAATATAATGCAATTTAAAAGCAACTATCCATAACTTTTCATATATGACATGAAACAACAATGCTGCAATTTAAACTCAAGCATTGTCAATTAAAGACGACGAACAAAATCGAGAAACGAAAACGAGATTGAAATTTTTGGCAGTTATGGAAAGAGAGGAGAGGATGAAGTTTGAGAGAGAGATACCAAGGCGGCAATGGCTAAGAAAGAGAGGAAGGGGATGAGAATGGCGGAGGAATCAGAGGGTGGCGGAGGAGGAAAAGAGGACGGTGTTCGGTGCTGGGTATCCATGGCGGTGGAACAGTGCCACTCTCCCCACTGTCACACACGTCTTTGCTGATTTTGATACTTTGCCTTTCAGGGAAGCAAAGGTTGCGTGCTTATCCCGCAATAATAATATAAAATTGGTTTAAATAAGTTTTTTTTTTCCTTGCAAAATTTTTTCTTAATATTTCGTCCCTATACTTTTAGATTTTTTTGGAAATAGTCCCTACTATTATCTCTTTTTGTTAACAGCTTATGTGACAAATGGAATGCCCACATTATCCACGTGGCAGATCGACATGGCGTTCTTTTGCCACATCAACAGGAATTATTTCCAAGTTTTTTTAAAAATATAAGGACGAAATCCAAAGATAAATTTTATAGGGATTAAAACCAAAATTTATGAACTTTGCAAAGACCAAAAAATTATTTTTAAAAAAAACTATTATTCGACCAATTTTCAAAGCAAGTCATATAAGGACAGAAAACTATCTTGGTACCTCCGAGTACTAGAAATTATATCAGAAGAATGAATTTGATAAGTTTATCCTTGTGTCCCTAATGTATGAAATTTGTCCTTCTATTTTTTGGTCAAATCTCATAGCAATAGGACTCCATAAGAAATTACCTCGATAGTCCTGAGTACTAAAAATCATATCAGATGAAGAGATTTGTCAATTTGAAACTCGTGGCCCTATGTACGACGATTTCTTTTTATTTTCTAGCCAAATTTTTCTAAGGTTAAAATTGTCAAATTCCTTCATCTCGTATGATTTTTAATACTCAGGGGTGTCAAGGTAATTTTATTTTCTTATCCGATTTGCTATGAAATTTGGTAAGAAAATCGGAACAAAATCATACATTCTGGATCACAGGGTTAAAGTTGGTAAATTCTTTCATTTTGTATGATATTTAGTACTCAGGGGTACCGAGGTAATTTTGTGTTCCTGTCCGACTTGCTCCAAAATTTGGCTACAAAGTAGAAAGAAACCATACATTAGGGCCACAAGTTTCAAATTGACAAATCCCTTTATCTGGTATGATTTCTAGTACTTATGGGTATCGATGTAATTTCTTATTCCTATTCGATTGTTTTGAGATTTGGCCAGAAAATAGAAGAAAAAAATATACATTAGGGACACAAGGATTAAATCATCAAATTCATTCATCTGGTAGAATTTCTGGTACTCGGGGGTACCGAGTTAGTTTCTTGTCCCTATATGACTTGCTTTGAAAATTTGTCGGAAAATAGTTTTTTTTATTAAATAAGTTTTTGGTCCCTACAAAGTTCATAAATTTTGTTTTAGTCCTTATAAATTTTGTCTTAGGATTTCGTCCATGTATATTCAAAATTTTTGGACATAGTCCCTGCTGATATGGCAAACAGAACGCCATATCAATGCCACATGGATGACGTGACATGGCTGATGAGGCATTCCTTTTGCCACGCCAGCAGTTAACAGAAAGAGATGACGGTAGGGACTATTTCCAAAATTTTTGAACGTATAAGGACGAAATCCTAAGGAAAAATTTTACAGGGACTAAAACCAAAATTAATGAATTTTGCAGGGACCGAAAACTTATTTAAACCTATAAAATAGTATTAAACCAATATTACTAAGAAATAAGAATAAATGCCCAGGTCCTAAAAAAAGGTTGGAGTCATTTTTGGTTCCTAATAATTAATAATTAATAGAGAATGATAATACACTTGAGGCATTGGTTAATGAATCAAAACAAGAAAGTTTGTATGAGAAACTGTTATATTCATTATATTAAAACTGTTATACTTAGTTTTTCAATAGAAACTTTTCTTTTATGATTTTCTTAATCAATGCTCATAAGACACTCGTTAGCAAGACCCATAATTAATTAGTCTCTCATAGTTATATAGCCCGATAAGTTAGTCCTTCCATCCAATTTCCTCGGTACAAATCCGTTAAGTTGCCTATGTGTGTTATTAACTTGCTTACCTGGATTGTCAATGACCCTGCGAAATTCAATTTCAAAGGAGCTAAAACTGATTTGATAATGTCTTAGATTTGGTGTATGTTTGGATAAACGTTTGATAAAAGTGATTTTGAGTGGAATTGATTTTGTAAAATTGATTTGGTTAGAATTGAGTTTGAAGTTAAATGATTTATGTTTCGATATTTTCATTTTGAAAGCAAGTTTGATCTAAAACTTGGCAAAATCTAGGGTGAGAGATGTACACAAGTCTCTCACAATGAATGAGCTCTATTTTCCAAAAACAAAATTATTTTTCAGTCCTTTCTCTCTCACTCCTCCTCTCCTCCTTCCCCAGCCCTCCAACTCCCCCACCCCATCCCCACCGCCTTCCTTCGACCTCCCTCTGTTACATCCATCGTCGTAACAACAACCACCACCACCACTTTTCATGTAACATCCATTATTTTATGTGTTGTTTACGTGAGAGGATTAGGTTTAAGGCTTGGATCATAAAGTTAAGATATTGTTTGAGACATAGACGCCCTTGCATGGGAAGTACACAACAGTTTGGAGTGAGTTGGAACGTAGTAGCAACTTAGGGTTTTGACCCAATTATCGCTTCTAAACTTGTGAGTGTGAAATAATAAATTTGGATTTAGGGTTGAGATTAGGCATTTTTGATGTTTTGAGGTTGTTTATTAGGTCTTGATGAGCCTAAATCTCAAATTTAAGCTCAATCGGACGTCGAACGGACCCGGAACGCAAAGAGTTGACTGACCACGCTCGAGCGTGGTTACACCAGCGCTCAAGCGCCCTAGTCAACCAGACAAGGTTGTGCGTTGACTTGACACGTGTCATCAAGGGCTGACGTGGCATCTTCTGATTGGTTGCATGGCACGGTGATCCACCAACCCTCCAACGCTCGAGCGTGGGGAGGCCAACACTCAAGCGTTGGAGCACTCGAGCGCTAGGTTACCAGTGCTTGAGCCTTGGTGAGCTGTATTGTAAAAATAAATAGCTTAAGTGACAAAAGTCACTTAAGCTATAAGTGAGAAGACAGAAGACAGAAACGAGAGCTGAGAGTTGAGAACAGAAAAATAGAGTTCTAGAGGGAGAATGAGAGAAATCTAGAGGGAGAAGAGGTCTCGACTCATAGTACGACTTGTTCGGGCATTCCATGACGTATCTGAGTACACCGTTGTGTTTGTGGAAACGTTGTCTACATTGTTCTCTTCTTCGTTTTGTCAATAGAGAAGGTAAATCCTACTCTATTTGTGTCAAAAATCCGTCCATCACGATTCTTGAAGTATCTTTAGTTTCGGTTATCGGAATCCAATTCCGTTTTCGATTTTGAACTCTTAGTAACGTGCGCTTCGTAATGTGGTATCTCGGTGATTTTTCAGAGGCTCGGAGGCTTTAGACTTGAACTGGACAGAACCAAGAGCTTGGGGGATTTCTTCGTTTCGTTACGTTTCGGTCATTGGACGACTTGTCAGGTAGGGGAAAGAAATCATTTAACGTCGGAAATGGCACAGTGGTGTTTAATTCGATAATTGCATAGGGCGCCCTAAACCCTACTCGAGAGAGAGTAACGGACAATGTCCATATCACATTAGGGAGTACTTAGTGGTACCAATGATGATATTGAGATTGTGCGTTTATCGTCGTTACGTTTAAAATATATTATTTGATTTATGAGGTTGATTGTTTGACTGTTTAGCTGCCATTGATATAATGGTTGATACATGATGTGTTGACTGGATTATGGCATGTGATTATATTATTATTTTTATTATTTTATATATATTTGGAGATGATTGAATTTATGACATGTTGGCATGATTGTAATGATTATAATGATGACATGAGTGTAATGATTGCGTTTAGAGATTGAATAGTGATAAGACATGTTGACTTATGGTGATGTATGTGGGAAATTCATAATACATGAGATAGTAGTGTGTAACCGATAGGATTTATTGTGATAGGATGATGCAACTTATGAGAGATGATTATGATTGAGGTTATTTATTAGATAGTGATATGAGGTTAAGGCACTAGGGGGTGACCTGAAACAGGATCTGTGATATGGTGGCTTGAAACAAAGCTCGTGATCCGGTGTTGGGGTACTGGGGTTTGATTTCTCGAAAGGTGTTCCCCGGATTTCAGATTATCGGCAGGACCGTCCCAGAGAGTATTTTATTATAGTCACAGTTATAGTTCATGCGTTGCATGAGCAGCCTGGCCAAGGGATCAGGATGTGCACCGAGGTGATTTGTGCAACTATAGTGCCATTGCTTTGCATGGGCATCCTCCCTCAGCGGACGAGGATGTACGCCGAGGGATCTGGAGACGGGGTGTTGTGGATATCCAGATATGCATCAGAACTTGGTGATTCATACAACATTTGCATTGCATAATGATGGAGGGTAGAGGAAAAATCTTAGACGTGGATTGAGGATGGTTGTGTCATATATATATATATATATATATGGAGATGGATGTTTAGTATGCTGTTATAGAATTAAACGTTCCTAAACCCCTTTCCACGTTTGACGTTATATTGTTTCTTATCCCATTTTCTTTTGCTATGCGTTTGTTTATCTATGTTTGTACCTTAGACCCGAACCAGAGTGATGGAGCATTGGGATCATCCCTAGATGACCGAGGATGCGGGGTTTCCCCTCACGAGGAAATTTGAGTTTGAGTTCGTGGACCCGGTCACTCATTTTACTGTATATACGGGTCCAGTATCGGTGACGCACTGATTAGGGCAGGGAGCCCCACTAGGCTTAGTGGGCACTTTCAGAGCAGGTGTAACACTCCCCTTCCCCATCGGACATCCGGACGGGCAGATACCTCCGATGCCGGGCATGGCCCCCGTTCCCTTTATGGTACCATTTGAGGCACTTGTGCCAGGATTTGGACCCGCACCTACACTAGAGCCAGAGCTTGCACCCGTACAGAAGGAGGACCTGGTTGCTCCAGTTTCTGACCCGGTGCCTGTTCCCGAGGTACCAGCTCCTCCTGAGGTCCGAGCTATAGTTACAGAGTCTTCTCGTGTATCCTCTGATTACATCTCGGAGATAGCAGGCTGTAGTTGTAGATGTTCTAGCGGCAGTCAGATAGGAGCTCCTCTAGTGGTAGCGGAGGAGTGTCTGGACCATGAGGACCACGGGATGCTAGCGAGGGTGGTAGTATGGGATAGCTCAGGGCAGTGCTATCAGCTTAAGTGTGCGTGAGGTTTTCCTGTATTTTTTAGAGGGAACTGGGTGTGGAGAGAATCAGTGAGGCATCTTTCTTCAATCTTTTGATGTATTTTTGTTATACGGCCGTTAGTTTGTATATACTGGGATCCTACTGATGGGAATCCCTTGGGAGTATAGTACCAGGAGGTTATGCATATATGTTGATGCATGTATGTATATGTATCTTTATACTTGTTGTTTTATATCTTAAGTTTTAAATTTCTCCGTTATAATAACCGCTTAACCTTAATAACGCGATTATATTTTAATAATTTTGGGTTTTCTTTAATGGGATGTCAGGACGTCTCATTTGATGGTATCGAGAAGTTCGGTTTCGAGCAGATTGTGAATTAGGGTGTCTTGGCCATTTGGTTGAATCCACACTTGGATAACGACTATGCTTAGAACTTGGGTAGTGAGTCCGAACGCGACATTTCTATGACATATAGTATTTATATTCCGGTTTATGTAGTATTATATGTCATATTGATGTAGGCTAATGATTTCCTTTAACAAGATCATGGCTCGAGGCCGAGGACAAGGACATGGCAGGCGTGGTGGTGGTAGAGCTATAGAGGAGGCCCTAGAGAGAGTATTGAGGATAGGCATCATCATCCCGAGGCAGGAGTTGGAGGTGGATGGGAGTCATCCGAGACTCGCAGAATATCCGGGAGTAAGCATCCATTCTGCATTGCAGCGGGCGTAGCAGAATGCTCGGAGGATGCGAGAGAGATGCAGATTTACGAGGAGCAGATGCGATACGAGGAAAGATGCGGAGATTGAGGATACAGGATTGGCTACCTTTCTAAAAGGTAAGCCACCACGATTCGGAGGAGAGTATGACCCAGAGCGAGCCGAGTGGTGGATAGAGGAGGTTAAGAATATTTTTGACACCATGAGATGCAGAGATGACAGGAATGTGACTTGTGAGGCCTTCATGTTGACCGGAGGGGCAGAGTCATGGTGGAGAGGCAAGGGAGGTTTCTTGAGACAGAGGGAAGGTTGATCAGATGGGAGCTGTTCCGAGAGTGTTTCTTTGAGAAGTACTTCCCACGGTTGGTCAGACGCGAGAAGGAGAGGGAGTTCACGAGTCTCCGACAGGGGGACATGTCTGTGGGTGATTATGCAGTGAGATTCGAGGCCTTGATTCAGTTTTTCGAGTTTTACCAGAGATTCCCAGACGAGGATTGGATGTGCCAGAGGTTTGAGGAGGGTTTACGGCATGAGTTGAGGAGGGCTATAGTGCCCTTGGATATCATGAGTTTTCCAGAGTTAGTAGAGAGGTCTTTGTGCTATTGAGAGCATTGACCAGAGACGGACTACGTGAGCCGAGACAGCGAAGCGGAGTGGGGTCCTACCCGAGTCGGTCATCGGAGGAGAGGGACGAGAGGTTCTCAATGGAGGAGAGGACCATACACTAGACCAGGGCAGAGCACTCAGACATCTGCACCACCAGTACCAGCTACAGCACCAGCACCAGTTAGCAGAGAGGGTTAGCAGCAGAGAGACCCAGTTTGTTTCCGATGCGGGGGTCCGCATTACATCAGAGATTGTACAGATAGATCTGGTTGCTACATCTATGGCAAACCAGCTCATTTTGCTAGGGATTACCGACAGAGAGCAGGACAGCAGCAGCCAGCTGCCGGCAGAGGAGCCAGTAGTTCTAGAGGTGGAGCTGGGAGAGGAGTTCTAACGGCAGGACGACAGACGGCCAGACCTCAGGCCACAGGGAGAGTGTTTACTATGAGAGGATCTGAATCCTCTTAGTCTGCCGATCTTATTCAAGGTATATGTTTACTATCTTGCAGACTCCTGCATGTGTTGTTTGACTCGGGGGCTACACATTCGTTTGTTTTGCATGGGTGTGTAGATCATTTACATTTTCCCGTTGCTCAGTTACCATACACACTTACAGTATCTACCCCGACCAGTGATTCTTTGATCACTATGTCTGTTTGCCGATAGTGTCCTATAGTTGTTGAAAATAGGACATTCCTTATAGATATCATATGTTTGCCTATGCAACAGATAGATGTTATCCTTGTTGTTTTGGCTTCAACGACTCAAGAGGGGGGGGGGGGGGGTGAATTGAGTTTTATTAAGAATCTTTCCCTCTTAAAAATTCTTTTCAAATCAGAGTTGCCTCAGGATATTTTACAAAAAAAGAGTGAGGGACTTTTTATGAAATCTTGAATATAAGGTGACGAGGATAAGAAAGATTAATTTAGAATTAATAGATCACATAATAGGTTTAGGTTCAAAACTCAGTAATAACAAAATACAGAAACTGATTAAGCCTTTAAAGATTAAGAACAAGTTATGCAAGTTTCAGATACAAGCATTAACAATCAAGAACAAACTTGCAGGTTTCAGTTTCAGTATAAGTTTAGCTTCAGCAATCAAGAATGGTTTTGATCAGCTCAATTTTGAACACGGATAACACAGGCTTGATTACAATCAGACTCATGTTTCAATACAGTTTATACAGATCAAGAACATAAATTATATTGAACTTTAAACATCAAAATCACAGGTTCTTGAACATAAACAGAAAGTAAAAGAGTTTGAGTTTAGAGATACCACACACCAGATTTATCCTGGTTTAGTCACCACCACTGTGACCTACATCCAGTCCCCACTCCATCTGTGGGTTTTCACACACTAACACAACAAGCTTTAGCCAGGTAGCTTGAAAAACCTTTACACCACAGAGCACTCCTTCACCTCGAGATACCACACTCTTGTGAAGAGCCTCAATGTTCTTTGATGTCGTGCGAGTGCACGTGCGATCCGGAAAGTGTACTGGATTGTCGCCAAGTAATAAAAAGATATCAATCCCACAGAGACCGTGATCTCGCATCACAACTAATTATCAAATCGGTAAAACTGGACTATAAAGAAAGATTTTGAAAAGGTTTGGATTTCTGAAATAAGAGATAACTTGGATAAGGAATGCAATCAAGTAAAACAGAAAGTAAATCGATTTATGATTTTTCAGATCTAAATGGATTCCTAGGAATTTGAGTTACCTACAAGATCGTTTATGTTACTAAGTTGATTATCCCTTGTTAATTATCGAAATTTCCTTGAAGGTGAGTTTATCCTCAAATAGTTAATGCTCCCTCTCGGGTTACAAAAACCGTGCCCAATTAAACCAACCCCTATTCTCATGGTAGTCGAATTTAGATTGGACCCTTTATGTTTTGTGACAATTCATTAATCCTCGAAGGACGGCTTCTAACTCTCGTGATTTTAGTCCTAAGTCTGATTCTATAGATCCGACACCTAAGTTCACCGCTTGGTTCCTCATTAGAATGTCTACGACATGCAAATAAGTGCGCGCCAGATTTACAAGTAATTAAAACACTAGAAATCAGATCTAAAGCAAAATCGCAATTAACAAAGATAAAACATCAATTCATTGCCATAAACAAACCTTGGGCATAGCCCCAATCCCTAGAAATTAAACTACTACTCAAGCCTTGCCATGGTGATGACAAGCTTGGTTAACAACAAGATGAAATAAAACTAAGAGAAGAGAGGAAGAAGAAGAAGAGAGATCCTAAAATATAGCCTAAGTGTAGCAGTCAAAAGTCCTCCTAAGCCTCTGCCTTGATGCCATATTTATAGATTTGGGAAGTTTGAATCCCAATCAAACACAAATCATATCCAAATCAATTGCTTCAGATCCAAGTAATGCATGTCACGACCGTGATGGCCATCACAGCCAGGCCGTGACGGCTTCTGCCTTGGGCGCTTCTTCAGTTTTTGGTCTGTCACGGTCGTGATGCTCATCACGACTAGGCCGTGATCAGTTATGCCTGCTGAGGGTCTGGTTCAGCTGACATGTCACGGCCGTGATGGGCATCACGGCTAGGCCGTGACCAGTTCTGACTTTTGCCTTCTTTCTTTTTTAGCTCTGCTTGATCATGGCCGCGATGGTCATCACGGCTAGGTCGTGATGGTCATCACGGCTAGGCCGTGATGGGCTCTGTTTGGCTCATTTTCTTCACTTTTCACGCCCCATCTTCATCCAAGCTCCATTAAGGTTGATCCTGAGCATTTAATCCTTAATTTCTGCAAAACAACACCACAAAACCGCCTTACCCGTTCCAAGGTAAAAACTAACAAAAATCAAATTAAATAAGCCTAAACTATATGAAAATGCATGAAAAATGATAGACAAATATGAGGTGAAATCACACTCATCATTCTTCCTTAGGGATACCTCACCATAATCACTCAGAGAGACTCCCACTCTCTTTACAATCAAATAAAACAAAAAATTGATTCCTAACTCTCAATAGTCAGATAAACAAATTGAATCTCTTATGAGAATGAAACACTCTTTTCACAATAAGCTCAAGCAAGAAGATAAATGATGTGTGTATTGTTCTGTTGTTATGATATATTTTTGAAAGTGTTCCTTTGATCCCTCTTTATATAGAAAACAAGTTATAGTCATTGGGATCAATCAAAACAGATTTGGATATGATAACAGAATCTGTTTCTTGATTCTGGTTCTTGAAATAAGATTCTACATTGGCGTCGTCTTCAATCCTCAGGGCTCGTAGTTGATAGTCACTTTAGTGGACGATCACTTCTGTCACTTTAGTGGACGAGCGCTTGTATCACTTTAGTGGACGAGCACTTCTGTCACTTTAGTAAGACGAGTGCTTGTATCACTTTAGTGGACGAGCACTTCTGTCACTTTAGTGGACGAGCACTTCTGTTACTTTAGTGGATGAGTGCTTGTATCACTTTAGTGGACGAGCGCTTTTGTCACTTGTGTTGGACGGGCGCTTCAATCACTTGTGTTGGACGAGCGCTTCTATCTCTTGTGTTGGACGAGCGCTTCTATTACTTTATAGGACAACCGCTTCTTATTTCCAAAAAACATTTTCATTAACAAAAACTTATTCCTTTTAATGCAAGTTATGAAAATTGATTTTCTTCATGCATCTTTTTAGTTGATCTTTTTGTGACTAAGAGATTTCTTTCTCTTACAAATCATCTAAGACTTAAATCTAATTTCTCCATTAAGCTCTTGTCTTGATGATTCATTGATCTTTGTCTTTGCTCTTTGATTCCTCCATGTAGCTCTTTTGATTTCTTCAAGTTCTTCCTTGAATATTCTCCTTTAATTGCTCACTGAACCTGTTGATCAATGCTTGATACCTGTCTTTGCAATTTGACACTAAAACACTTGCATACACATTAAATTGTATTTGTCATATATCAAAATCTCTAAGTCATTGAGCCTAACAATCCTTGGCATGGATTGGCTTTCGTCTAACCATGTAGTTTTAGACTGTGCCCGAAAGACCCTATCTTTTCTTGAGCCTTCTAGCATAGTAACTATCAATGATGGAACAACTATGAGGAGTGATGATTCTCAGCAGTATGTGATGTTTTTCTCTTTGGAAGCTAAGGAGACTCCGAATATAGATTCTATGCCTATCGTGAGAGAGTTTCCTGAGGTTTTCCCTCATGATGTTCCAGGTTTGCCACCGGAGAGGGAAGTTGAGTTCACTATAGATATCATACAAGGGACAGGACCTATATCAGTAGCTCCTTATCGGATGTCACTCGTAGAGTTGGCACAATTGAAGAAACAATTGGATGAGATGATGAAGAAGGAGTTCATCAGACCGAGTGTATCACCTTGGGGAACGCCAATATTGTTTGTGAGGAAAAAGGATGGGAGTTCTAGGTTGTGTACGGATTACAGGCGGTTGAATAAAGTGACAATTAAGACTAAATATACGTTGCCTATGATAGATGATCTGATGGATCAGTTGAAAGGAGATTCAGTGTTTCCTAAGATAGACATAAGATTCGGATACCATCAGATTAGGGTAAGGAAAGAGGGTATCCCCAAGACAGCTTTCAGGACAAGGTATGGACACTATGAGTACCTAGTTATGCCTTTTGGTGTAACTAATGCTCCAACGGAGTTTACGGATTACATGAACATGATCTTTAGACCGTTCCTCGACAAGTTTGTAGTGGGTGTTCATAGATGATATTCTTATATATTACCGTAGCCGGGAAGAACACGAGGAACATCTGAGAGTCGTTTTGCAAGTCTTGAAAGATAGGCAGTTATATGCGAAGCTATCCAAGTGTGGATTTTGGTTAGAGGAAGTACAGTTCTTAGGTCATATAATCAACAAGGAAGGGATAGCAGTAGATCCAATTAAGGTTGAGGCTGTGATTAAATGGGAAAGGCCTAAGTCAGTGAGTGAAGTGATAAGTTTCCTAGGTTTAGCCGGGTATTACAGGAGGTTCTTTGAAGGCTTCTCGAAGATTGCGTTACATATGACGCAGTTAACGAGAAAGGGTACGACGTTTGTATGGACGAAGAAGTGTGAAGAGAGCTTTCAAAAGTTAAAGGAGAAGTTGACTACATCTCCAGTGCTGATATTACCAGATCCATTAGGGCAGTTTGACGTGTACTGTGACGTGTCATATCAAGGATTGGGTTGTGTTTTGATGCAAGAGGGAAGAGTTGTGGCTTATGTTTCCCGGCAGTTGAGCGTTCATGAAAGGAATTATCCGACCTATGATCTGGAGTTAGCAGCTATAGTGTTCGTATTGAATATATGGTGACACTATCTTTATGGAGCTAAGTTTAATGTGTTTAGCGATCACAAGAGTTTAAAGTATTTGTTTGATCAAAAGGAGCTGAACATGAGGCATCATAGATGGATGGAATTTATTGAGGATTACGAGTTTGATCTTCAATACCATTAAGGGAAAGTGAATGTAGTGGCGGATGCACTGAGTAGGAAATCTTAACATGTGTTTGCAATGATGGTGAAAGATATGGAGTTGCTTGAATAGTTTAGAGATATGAACCCATGTATGGATTTGAATGAGGATAGGATGTGCTTAGGTATGATCACCATCAGTAGTGAGTTTTTGAGAGACCGTAAGATTAAGTAGGGCCAGGATGAATATTTGCGAGAGGTGAGTCGAGGCATAGATGAGGGAAATGTTTCAGAGTTTTGGAAAGCATCTGATGGCGTGTTGAGGTTTAAGGATAGGATATGTGTGCCAAAGGACTTAGA
Organism: Sophora flavescens; assembly: GCA_030762895.1. Taxonomy (NCBI): domain Eukaryota; kingdom Viridiplantae; phylum Streptophyta; class Magnoliopsida; order Fabales; family Fabaceae; genus Sophora; species Sophora flavescens. The sequence goes on along the minus strand of CM061064.1, from coordinate 113,045,600 downwards.
GATTAGGAAGATGATATTAGAAGAGGCACATAAGAGTAAGCTGAGTTTCCACCCAGGAGCAACTAAGATGTATCAATAATTGAAGAAAATGTTTGGTGGCCTAAGATGAAGAAAGAAGTGGCGGAGTTTGTTCTATCCTGTTTGGTTTGTCAGAAAGCTAAGATAGAGCATCAAAAGCCCGCAGGTTTGTTGTAGTCTTTGGATATCCCGGAATGGAAATGGGATATCATAGCTATGGACTTTGTGGTTGGACTACCACGAACTCCTAAGAGGTTTGATGCGATTTGGGTTATCATCGATAGGTTGACGAATTGTGCTCACTTCTTACCTAGTGGTGAGAGTTACAGTCTTGAAAAATTGACCCAGATCTACATCAAGGAAGTTGTTAGATTGCATGGTGTACCGTCGAGTATGAGTTATACGATGAATTTTAAATGATGCTTTGGAGACAGTTACACGATGCTTTGGGAACCAAGTTAAGGATGGGTTATGCTTATCATACTCAGACGGATGGACAGTAAAATAAAAATTCAATCATTGGAGGATCTTTTAAGAGCATGTGTGTTGGAACATGTTGGTAGTTGGGATGAGTTTCTACCTTTGATTGAGTTCACTTACAATAACAGTTTTCACAGTTGTATCGGGATGGCACTGTATGAGGATTTGTATGGGAGAAAGTGTAGGACTCTGTTGTGTTGGTATGAGACTGGCGAGAGCCAAGTGTTGGGTCCTGATATGGTACAACAAACCACAGAGCAAGTCAGGAAAATAAGAGAGAAAATGAAGGAAGCTCAGGATAGGCAGATGAGCTACAGTAACAAGAGGAAGAGACCCTTAGAGTTCCAAGAAGGTGATCACTTATTGTTGAGAGTCACTCCGAAGACCGGGATTGGCAGAGCTATAAAGTATAGAAAGCTTACTCCTCGATTCATTGGACCATTTCAGATTCTTCGATGAATTGGTCCAAGAGAGCTTACCGAGATAGCCTTACAACACCTAACCTTTCCAACCTACACGATGTCTTCCATGTTTCCCAGTTGAGAAAATATTATCCTTATCCTTCTCATGTCATTGAGCCTGAGTCTATACAACTTCGAGAATATCTAGAACATGAGGCTTTACCGTCTAAGATTACAGATAGAAGGATTAAAGAACTCCGTGGTAAACAGATCCCCCTGGTCAGGGTCATTTGGGATAGTGTCACCGAAGATTCCACTTGGGAGCGCGAGGCAGACATGCAACAGCATTACCCCCCATTTGTTTTTAGGTATGTAAATTCTGAGGACAAAATTTCTTTTAAGGAGGGTAGAAATGTAACATCCATTATTTTATGTGTTGTTTACATAAGAGCATTCGGTTTAAGGCTTGGATCATATAGTTAAGATGTTGTTTGAGGCATATATACCCTTGCATGGGAAGTACACAACACTTTGGAGTGAGTTGGAAAGTAGGAGCAACTTAAGGTTTTGGCCTGATTATTGACAGGCGGGGCTACGCGACGCGACGCGTGCGATTCCGGCAAGTGTACCGGATTGTCGCCAAGTAATAAAAGATATCGATCCCACAGAGACTGTGATCCCGAATCGCAATTAATTATCAAATTGAGTAGATCTGGACTGTGTAAAAAGGATTTTTATATTTTGAAATGGTTTTGAATTTTGAATTAAGAGACAATTGATACAGAATCAAATAAACAGAAAACAAATCTTTTTATGGTTTTTCAGATCTAAATGGGTTTCTAGGGATTTAGGTTACCAACGAGGCTGTTTATGTTGCTAAGTCGATTTACCCTTGTTAATTATTGAAATTGCTTTGAAGGCGAGTTTATCCTCTAATAGCTTAAGCTCCCTCTCGGGTTACAAAAGTCGTGCCCAATTGACCCGACCCCTACTCTCGTGGTAGTCGATCCCAGATTGGACCCTTTGCGTTTCGTGACAACTCGTTGATCCTCAAGGGACGGCTTCTAACTCTCGTGATTTAAGTCCTAAGTCTGACTCTATAGATCCGACACCTAAGTTCACCGCTAGGTTCCTCCTTAGAATGTCTAAATCATGCAAATAAACCTAAGTTCACCGCTAGGTTCCTCCTTAGATCATCCACGTCTCGCAAATAAGCGGCCGCCGAATTTTACGAGTGAAAAACACTAGAAATCTTAAGTTCACCGCTAGGTTCCTCCTTAGAATGTCTACGTCCCGCAAATAAGCGGTCGCCGAATTTACGAGTGATTAAAACACTAGAAATCAGATCTAAAGCAAATCGAAATTAACAAAGATATTACATCAAATTTACAACATATTCAAACCTCGGGCATAGCCCCGATCCCTAGAAACTAAGCTACTACTCAAGCCTTGCCATGGAGATGACAAGCTTGGTTGACAACATCATGCAAAATACAAAATCAGAGAAGAGAAAAGGAAGAAGAAGATAGATCCTAAAATGTAGCCTAAAATCTATGTGTGTTGTATCTGTGTATCTCTCCTAGATGATCCCTTCTGCATCTGCCTGGTCCATATTTATAGATTTGGGAAGTTAGAATCCCAATCTAACTCAAATTCTGATCCAATTCAGTTGCTTCAGGTCCAAGTAATGCGCGTCACGGCCGTGATAGCCATCACGGGCAGGCCGTGACGGATTCTGCATCGATCACTTCTGTAGGCTCCAGAACTTTCGCGACCCGAAAGTATGCTCGCGACGCGAGCCATCAATTTTCATGATTGTCACGACCGTGATGGTAATTTCAGCTAGGCCGTGACGGTCTCTGACTTGTGGGGGTTTTTGGTCACGGCCGTGATGTCTATCACGGCCAGGCCGTGACAGACTCTGACTTCAGCCTTTCTTCCTTTTCAGTTTTGCTCGATCATGGCCGTGATGGGCATAACGGCTAAGCCACGATGGGCTTTGTTTGGCTCATTTTCTTCACTTTTCAAGCCCTATTTTCATCCAAACTCCATCATGGTTGATCTTGAGTATTTTTCCCTTGATTTCTGCAAAACAACACCACGAAAACCGCCTTACCCGTTCCAAAGGAAAATTAACCAAAAATTAAATTAAATATGCCTAAACTACATGAAAATGCATGCAAAATGATAGACAAAGATGATGTGAAATCACACTCATCAAATCACCCCAAGCTTAAGATTTTGCTTGTCCTCAAGCAATTACTAAGGCCATAAGGTAAATCAATCAAAACATGGATAGTGAACCAAGAACCCTAGAAACTAATCCAAGTGACAGGCATATTCAATAAGCACCCGAGAGATAATCGATTAAGTCCAATTAGGAGCTTAGGTTCTTCAAATTCATATTCTCACTGATTTGGGCACTCGTCTCACCTCACTCAAGTGGGTATATTACAATTCGCTCAATTTCCTCAAGGAAAGCATTCTACCATAAGGTTGACTATTAACCAAATCTCTACTTTATTAATGAAAACACATAAGAATCAAGAGGTCTTCTCCTTTGGTTGTAATGTGGTCATGGGATTAATTGTTAGGTGGGGAAATCAAGAAAAAGGAAAATTCACGAAGGCTAAACAAATTATCAAACATTGCAAAGCATGACACCTTCTAAAATACCTTTTAGGGGATTTGATTTACTTTTCCACCTTTTTCTTTTCTTTTCTTTTCTTTTTTTATTTCTCACTTTCTTCTGTCATCCCCTTCTCCATTTATTTTCTTTGTGTTTATTTCATCTCATTTATTTGGAGAAGGGGAGCTTTTTAGCTCAAGAGAAATATTTTCTAATTTTCTCATCCCATACTTTTTCAAACTACCATTTTACCCTTTTGTAATACTTTAAAAGGTGCCATACCAAGCATTATTCATCAAAATAATTCATGGTACCAAGAAAAGTATTGTATTCTTTTAGGCTCAAAATTGGGCAACTAAGGGGTAGCATTTAATCATTCAAAACTCGGGAGGCCGGAAAAACACCTAGCGCCTCAATCACTTTCAAAAGTGTTTTCAAAAAATTTTAAGTTTCAAAATGGTTTCAAGTCAAGTTCTAGAGAATACAGTCCAAGAGGAATTAAAACACTCTATCACAAAGAATGGGGTAGATTTAATGAGTACCCCTTTTTGGCTCAAAATCTTACATTTAGTAGTTCAAAAATCAGTGAGAAACACAAATCTAAGGAACCACATGCTAATTATCAACTATCAAATGATCATCTCAAGGATTTTTATTTTTAGCCTTGTCACAAGAATAATAAAAAATTGGGTTCAAAAATTCACTATCTCAATTCATTTGGCACCAAGTTCTCACAATTGGATGCATGTTCTAAGTGAGGGCAATCTAGAGAATGTGATCATACCAAACTATGCCTATGTGAATGCAATATGAATGCAACAATGCAAATGCAAAAATACCCCTACCCCAGGCTTAACACTTACATTGTCTCCAATGTAAATAATCAAGTCAGAGAGAGGAGAAAAATGGAACATCTTACCAAGGTGGTAGCGGGTGTTGGCTCACATTCCAGTCAAAACTTGGGTGGAAATAGCATCACGGCCGTGAGGCTTATCACGGGCAGGCCATGATCAATTCTGGCTTTATTTTTTTCTTGCTCTTCTTGCTCTTCCTTCCTCTTTATCCTGAAAACACTAGACAAATCTATTAATTTATGATTTTTGGCTCTTGATCTTCTCAAATTATTCAAGATCTTAATTCAAAAATAAAAGGAAAAGGGAAAGAAAACTTGGGTTGCCTCCCAAGAAGCGCTTGTTTACGGTCTTAAGCTTGACCAAACTTCTTTCAATTAACCGGGGTCGACTGGGCGTAGAAGTGTAGGAACACTTCTCTTCCATGGAACTCCTTCAAAAAGCCGTTTATGCTCATACGGCCAGTTGCGCTTCCGCTTTGCTCTTTTCTCTCGGAGCTTCCTGATCTTCCTTCCTCCCGGCGGAAGTTTTGTTTCCGCATGGACAGCAACTCCAACTCCATCACCATTTGGTGCATCATCAACCATGCATATCTTCGGAGTTGCTTCCATGTTGAGCTCTTCTTTTACCACTGGAGACGTGATATCAATCCTGCACACATGGCTCTCAAAAGGAGGGTTGTTATAAGAGTTAGTAAATTCAAAATCGACCCTACCTTCCTCTACATTTAGAGAGAGTTTATCATTCCTTACGTCTATTACTGCTCCAGCGGTGGCCAAGAACGGCCTTCCTAAAATGATGGGGAATTCAGAATTCCCTTTCATGTCCAATACCAGGAAATCGATAGGGATGAAGAATTTCCCTACCTTTACAGGAACATTCTCTAGTATGCCTAGAGGAGTCCTAGTTGAGCCATCCGCAAATTGTAAGGAGAATTTGAACGGTCTCAACTCTTTGCTTCCCAACTTTTCCATGATAGTGAGGGGCATCAAGCTCGCACTAGCCCCTAGGTCACATAAGGCTTGGTCTATTTGAACTTTTTCAATTGAGCAAGCGATATAGAAGCTACCTGGGTCTTTCAGTTTAGGAGGCATATTAGATTTTTTCATGACAATTGGCTCCTCAGTTAAGCTCTTAGTTTCTACTTCCACTTGATTTCTCTTGACCAACCTTTGTGGGAAAGGTATCGGGGGTTGGTATGGTGGTGGAGGGACATACTTTGGTTCTGGCTCTTCATCTTCGCTCATGTCCTCCTCCGGTTCCACGTCCTTTTCCCCCACCCCAAGCTTATCATCCCTCAAGTGTATGGCATTACAATGCTCAATGGGATTAGCTTCGGGTTGACCCGGGAACGTACCCTTAGGTCTAGTGTATGTGCTGGCTTGTTGGGCAATTTGTGTTTCTAGCATCTTGTTGTGGATTGCTAAGTTGTCTACCTTAGATGCTAGCTCCTTTATTGCCTCATTCACTGCCCTTCCTTGTTGTCTAAACTCCTCATTTTGTTTTGTATGAGTTTCAACAAAACTTTCCAATAAAGACTCGAGTTTAGATTGCTGTACCTGAGGATACCCCTGTGCGGGTTTCCTATTACCTTGGCCTTCTTGGTACTCATGGTTCAGAGTGTTGCTGTAGTTGCCGTAGGAGAGGTAAGGGTTGTTCTTCCTTTGGTTGTAGGGATTTGGGGGAGCATAATTGGGCAGCTTCGGGTTCGAGTCATAGAAGTTGTGACAAGAGTTCACTTGTTCACCCGAAGCGCCGGATCCATGAGCGATACCACGTGGGCATTCCATCATGTCATGTCCATGCATTCCACAAATCTCACAAACAGTGTTAGTAGCACCTAATGCACTCACATTAGCTCTTTCAAGCCGATCAAAATGTTTATTAAGTGAGTCTATTTTTGACATGATAAGATCAGTGCTATTTACCTCAAACTTACCCCCCGAAATCTTGTTCGGGTTATTACCTCTTTCTGAACCCCATTGGTGGTAGTTGGTGGCCACGTTCTCAATGATGTTAAATGCCTCAGTCAGAGGCCTATTCATAAATGCTCCACCAACTGCAGAATCAAGTGACACCTTCGAAGAGTAATCCAATCCGTTGTAGAAGGTGTGCACTAGTAACCACCTCTCAAGTCCATGGTGCGGGCAAGACTCCAGCAGTCCCTTGTAGCGATCCCAAGCTTCCGATAAGGATTCTCCGTCTTTTTGGAAGAAGCCGGTGATCTGGGTTCGTATGTAGGCCGTCTTGGATGGAGGAAAGAATTTCTCCAAGAACGCCTGTTCCAGTTGGTCCCAAGTAGTCAATGTGTTGGCGGGCAATTGCTTTAGCCAAGCCTTTGCTTTTCCAGTCAGAGATGAGGGGAATAACCTTAAGCGTATAGCATCGACCGGTGCACCATGAATCCTAATTGCATCGGTGAACTCCAATAATGTTTCTACGTGATCAGTCGGGTCCTCCGAGGGCAATCCTCCGAATTGGTGCTGCCTAATCATGTTGATTAGCATAGGCGGTATAGTGTAGTTCTCCGCCTCAATCTCTGGCCTGGCAATCCCAGTTCGCAAGCCTCTAGCATTTGGGGTTGCGTAGTCCTTCAACGGTTTCGTATCCGGTTGATTAGCCATGAGTGGAATGGGGGTCAACCTCTCTCTCTCACTTTGTAGTCTCCAACGTCTATGGAAGGTCCTCTCGATTTCTGGATCAACCTCACTAGTGCTCCCAAGACTTAGGGATCTTTGCATATAACACACAGAGAGATGGATACACTAGAAGGAAAAGAGAATTTTGATATTTTTTTTTCAAATATAAAAATTAAATAAAAAGAAAAGGTCCAGAAAAATCAATTCAAAAATTAAATTGAGATTCGAAAATGCACAGTCCCCGGCAACGGCGCCAAAAACTTGACAGGCGGGGCTACGCGACGCGACGCGTGCGATTCCGGCAAGTGTACCGGATTGTCGCCAAGTAATAAAAGATATCGATCCCACAGAGATTGTGATCCCGAATCGCAGTTAATTATCAAATTGAGTAGATCTGGACTGTGTAAAAAGGATTTTTATATTTTGAAATGGTTTTGAATTTTGAATTAAGAGACAATTGAAACAGAATCAAATAAACAGAAAACAAATCTTTTTATGGTTTTTCAGATCTAAATGGGTTTCTAGGGATTTAGGTTACCAACGAGGCTGTTTATGTTGCTAAGTCGATTTACCCTTGTTAATTATTGAAATTGCTTTGAAGGCGAGTTTATCCTCTAATAGCTTAAGCTCCCTCTCGGGTTACAAAAGCCGTGCCCAATTGACCCGACCCCTACTCTCGTGGTAGTCGATCCCAGATTGGACCCTTTGCATTTCGTGACAACTCGTAGATCCTCGAGGGACGGCTTCTAACTCTCGTGATTTCAGTCCCAAGTCTGACTCTATAGATCCGACCCCTAAGTTCACCGCTAGGTTCCTCCTTAGAATGTATAAGTCATGCAATTAAACCTAAGTTCACCGCTAGGTTCCTCCTTAGATCATCCACGTCTCGCAAATAAGCGGCCGCCGAATTTTACGAGTGAAAAACACTAGAAATCTTAAGTTCACCGCTAGGTTCCTCCTTAGAATGTCTACATCCCGCAAATAAGCGGTCGCCGAATTTACGAGTGATTAAAACACTAGAAATCAAATCTAAAGCAAATCGAAATTAACAAAGATATTACATCAAATTTACAACATATTCAAACCTTGGGCATAGCCCCGATCCCTAGAAACTAAGCTACTACTCAAGCCTTGCCATGGAGATGACAAGCTTGGTTGACAACATCATGCAAAATACAAAATCAGAGAAGAGAAAAGGAAGAAGAAGATAGATCCTAAAATGTAGCCTAAAGTCTATGTGTGTTGTATCTCTGTGTATCTCTCCTAGATGATCCCTTCTGCATCTGCCTGGTCCATATTTATAGATTTGGGAAGTTAGAATCCCAATCTAACTCAAATCCTGATCCAATTCAGTTGCTTCAGGTCCAAGTAATGCGCGTCACGGCCGTGATAGCCATCACGGGTAGGCCGTGATGGATTCTGCCTCGATCACTTCTGCAGGCTCCAGAAATTTCACGACGCGAAAGTATGCTCGCGACGCGAGCCATCAATTTTCATGCTTGTCACGACCGTGATGGTAATTTCAGCTAGGCCGTGACGGTCTCTGACTTGTGGGGGTTTTTGGTCACGGCCGTGATGTCTATCACAGCCAGGACGTGACAGACTCTGACTTCAGCCTTTCTTCCTTTTCAGTTTTGCTCGATCATGGCCGTGATGGGCATCACGCCTAGGCCGTGATGGGCTCTGTTTGGCTCATTTTCTTCACTTTTCAAGTCCTATTTTCATCCAAACTCCATCATGGTTGATCTTGAGCATTTTTCCCTTGATTTCTATAAAACAACACCACGAAAACCGCCTTACCCGTTCCAAAGGAAAATTAACCAAAAATCAAATTAAATATGCCTAAACTACATGAAAATGCATGCAAAATGATAGACAAAGATGATGTGAAATCACACTCATCAATTATCGCTTCTAAACTTGTGAGTGTGAAATAAGAAATTTGGGGTTAGAGTTGAGATTATAAATTTTTGATGATTTGAAGTTGTTTATTAGGTCTTGATGAGCCTATATCTCAAATTTGAGCTCAATCGGACATCGAACGGACCCTGAACGCAAAGAGTTGACTTCTGGTCAGAGGTCAATGCTCGAGCGTGGTTACACCAGCACTCAAGCGCCCTAGTCATCCAGACAGGACCGTGAGTTGACTTGACACGTGTCATCAAGGGCTGACATGGCATCTTCTGATTGGTTGCATGGCGCGGTGATCCACCAATCCTCCAACGCTCGAGCGTGGGGAGGCCAACGCTCGAGCGTGGGGAGGCCAACGCTCAAGCGTTGGAGCGCTTGGTTACCAGCGCCAAAAATAAATAGCTTAAGTGACATAAGTCACTTAAGCTATAAGTGAGAAGACAGAAGACAGAAACGAGAGCTGAGAGTTGAGAATAGAAAAGAGAGGGTTGTAGAGTGAGAATGAGAGAAATCTAGAGAGAGAAAAGGTCTCGGCTCATAGTACAACTTGTTCGGGCATTCCGTGACGTATCCAAGTACACCGTTACGTTCGTGGCAATGTTCTCTATATTGTTCTCTTCTTCTTTTCGTCAATAGAGAAGGTAAATCCTACTCTCTTTGTTTCAAAACTCTGTCCGTTACGATTCTTGAAGTATCTTTAGTTTCGATTATCGGAATCCAATTCCGTTTTTGATTTTGAACTCTTAGTAACATGCGCTTCGTAATGTTGTATCTAGGTGATTTTTCAGAGGCTCGGAGGCTTTAGACTTGCGTAGGGCATAACCGAGAGCTTGGGGGATTTCTTCGTTTCATTACGTTTCGGTCATCGGACGACTTGTCAGGTGGGGGAAATAAATCATTAAACTTCGGAAATGGCACAGTGGTGTTTAATTCGATAATTACGTAGGGCGACCTAAACCCTACTCGCGGGCGAGTAACGGACAATGTCCATATCACATTAGGGACTACTTAGTGGTACCAATGATGGTATTGAGATTGTGCGTCTATAGTCGTTACATTTAAAATATATTATTTGATTTATGAGGTTGACTGTTTGACTGTTTGGGTGCCATTGATATGATGCTTGATACATGATGTGTTGACTGGATTACGGCATGTGATTATACTATTATTTTATATATATTTGAATATGATTGAATTTATGACATGTTAGCATGTCTGTAATGACTATAATGATGACATGAGTGTAATGATTGTGTTTAGAGATTGAATAGTGATAAGACATGATGAGTTATGGTGATGTATGTGGGAAATTCATAATACATGATATAGTAGTGCTTAACCGAGAAGATTTATTATGATAGGTGATGAGACTTATGAGAGGTGATTATGATTGAGTTTATTTATGAGATAGTGATGTGAGGTTAAGGCACTAGGGGGTGACCTGAAACATGGTCTGTGATATGGTGGCTTGAAAGTGAGCTCGTGATCCAGTGTTGGGGAACTAGGGTTTGATTTCTTCTAGGGTTTTCCTAGGATTTCAGATTATCGGCAGGACCGTCCCAGAGAGTATTTTATTATAGTCGTAGCTATAGTTCATGTGTTGCATGAGCAGCCTGGCCGAGGGATCAGGATGTGCACCGAGGTGATTTGTGCAACTATAGTGCCATTACTTTGCATGGGCATCCTCCCTCCACAGACGAGGATGTGCGCTGAGGGCTCTGGAGACGGGGTATTGTGGATATCCGGATATGCGTCAGAACCTGGTGATTCAGACAGCATTTGCATTGCATCATGATGGAGGGTAGATGAAAAATCTTAGATGTGGATTGGGGATGGTTGCGTTTTATATATATATATATATATATATATATATATGGAGATGGATGTTTAGTGTGCTGTTATAGAATTAAACGTTGCTAAACCCCTTTCCACGTTTGACGTTATATTGTTTCTTATTGATAATCCGCTTGATTATGTGATTTGTGTATGCTTATTTGATGGATTTTTGCTCCCAATTGTGTTAATTGGTTGTGTTTTGTCCCTAAGTTTAGTTAGTTGAGTTTTTAATTGTGTTTTATATATTTTAGTTTAATTTCATGTTTTTTAGAGTTAATATAATAATATTTTTCACTTGTAGGAAATAAATAGATCATGAAGAATTAAGAGAGAAAAAAGCTATGTCAGATTTGCTTAGTTGGACTTTGGGCCATTGATATGATGCTTGTAACTCCCACATAAAGCTCAAGTAAATGTCATTATTTCTGAATTGGATTTGGGTGGGCAACATGAAGTCTTGGCTAAAACTTTATTGGTCTTTAATTAGAATGAGAATTGATGAAAGAAGGAAAAAAAAAACTAACAGGTATGTACGTTAAGGAACTCTCTTGAAAAAGCATTTGTATGCGGCAAAGAAAGAAGAGGGGCTTTTAAGGCCTCATTGGTAGCCCTGAAACTTTTAATTAGAAAGGAAAAAGGAGGGCCTTGCGTGATGAAGGAGGCAGTAACGTAAAAATAAAAAAAGAATTCGAGGAAGCGGCGTGAATAAATGAAGGGTGTGCCGCACAACGTAGAAGGGAGAAGAGAAGCAAAGGGGTCTACCATCTAAGGGACAAAACACAAGAGGCGGTGCAGTTTTGCAATGGAGTTTGCTTACTCTTTTCTTGTTCTTTCTTTTATTATGTGTTGTTAAATTTCTTTTTGCTGGGATTTTGATGTAATCCTCTTATGATGAAGTTTTATCTGACACTTTGATTATTTTATGAACATTTGGTATTGTTGATGTGTTGTTTACTGTTCTTACTGACATTTGAACTTTTGGCCATCATTCTTGTGTTTTTGAGGGTTCATTTATATGCTAGGAATAGTGATATGTGAACTTTGAATCTTTTAAACATTACCATTAATTGGGTTAATCTAGGAATAGATAACTTGATTAGTGTGGGTTTTTCACAAATTCAATAGAGCTTTTATCATCATGCCTTGTTAATTAGACCTAAGGAATTAGGGTACTTAGTGAGGTTTGGTAGAATTGATTCACTAAGGAATTAGGCTTCAATTAATTAAGGGAATTTGTCCTTCAACATACCAATTGGGATTAGAATAATTAGAGTTTCGGTAATTCATAGGATTCTTTGTCTATGAGGAATCCGGATTCATAATTGGATGAAATCAAATCCCTAACGTTTTTATTTATATTCTACCTTCACCAAAAGAAACCAAAAATATTTTAATTGCTTTATTTTATGTTTTTGATCTCTCTTCATACCAAATTTTAGTTTAGATAGTTGTTTAATTTGTGAATTAGTACTTGGTAACTAATCCATGTGGACGATATCTGGTACTCACCATTTTTATTACTTGCAACGATCCGGTATACTTGTCGTGGTCGTCATCACTTATCCCCTTTTCTTTTGTTGTGTGTTTGTTTATCTATGTTTGTATCTTTGACCTGGACCAGGCTTATGGCGCATTGGGATCATCCCTTGATGACCCAGCATGCGGGGTTTCCCCTCATGGGAAATTTGAGTTTGAGTTCGTGGACCCTAACGAGTGGCTCGTTGACCCGGTCACTCTTTTTTACTGTATATATGGGTCCAGTATCGGTGACGTAGGGATCAGGGCAGGGAGCCCCACTAGGCTTAGTGGGCACTTTCGGAGCAAGCATGCATGACACTCCCTTTCCCCATCCGACATCCGGAAGGGCAGATACTACCCGATGCCGCCGATGTCGGGCATGGCCCCAGTTCCCTTTATGGTACCATTTGAGGCACTTGTGCCAGGATTTGGACCTGCACCTACGCCAGGGCCAGAGCTTGCACCTGTACATGAGGAGGACCTAGTTGCTCCAGTTCCGGACCCGGTGCCTGTTCCCGAGGTACCAGCTCCTCCTGAGGTCCGAGCTATAGTTTCGAAGTCTTCTCATGTATCCTCCAGATTACATCCCAGAGATAGGAGGCTGTATCGGCAGATGTTCCAGCAGCAGTCAGATAGGAGCTCTTCCAGTGGTAGCGGAGGAGTGACTGGACCATCATGACCACGGAATGCTAGCGAGGGTGGTAGCAGTCCTATCACCTTAGGTATGCGTGACGTTTTCCTGTATTTTTTAGAGGGGACTGGGTGTGGAGAGAATTAGTGAGGCATCTTTCTTCAGTATTTTGATGTATTTTTGTTATACGGCCATTAGTTTGTATATATTGGGATCCTACTGATGGGAATCCCTTGGCAGTACAGTACCAGGAGGTTATGTATATATGTTGATGCATGTATGTATATGTATGTTTATACATGTTGTTTTATATTTTAAGTTTTAAATTTCTATGCCGTTGTAATAACCGCTTAACGTTAATAACGCGATTAGGCTTTAATAATTTTGGGTTTTCTTTAATGGGACATCGGGGCATCTCATTTCATCTCCCTTTCACAAGACACAAGTTCAAGAACGCTCACCACCGGTAGATATGGCATAATCGATCCCAAGCACAGAGGGCTTGCGAGTGATGGTGATGGTCATCTGCAAAGCAAACCCGATCCACAAGGTCATCTCCCTTTCATCTTGGATCACCGCATGCCGGAGTGTGCCCAGAACCGGGTTTGTCGAGTCAAAATCTGGGAGTAGGCTACGATGTAGATCTAGCCTCCCTTCACTACCCTTTTTTTTTTTTTTTTTTCTGTTTTCACTCCACAAGGCATTCACATAATTAGGTTTGTCGGGTCAGACTTGTAATAGGATTGAAGGAGGTTGTGGCGGAGAGAGAAGGAAGGATTAGAGTAACACTCAATGTCGGAGTGGAGAGGATGGTAGATGTCGATGGGGTTTTGATTTCTTCTCGAAGATGGCAAGCACGGTGTTGGTGGTGGTGATGGCAGCCGCCGTGGACAGCGACGCGACCATGAGGGATGGTCAGGAAATTGAATGGGAGGCTGAGGAAATGTGAGAAATTTCATGACAAGCTGTGTTTGGATGGCCGTTTGGAATACATGCAACTAGGCTTTGAGGCGGTGGGGGTGGGTGGAGGGGAGGGTGAGGGGGTGGCCGGTGGCGGGAATGGGAGGGGAGAGGAGGCTGAGACGGTGGGGGTGGCAAGAGGAGAAAGAAAATGGAGGGAGAAAGAAAATAGAAGAGGGGGTAAAAAATAATTTTTTTTTATACAAATAAGACCTTATTTAGGTCTCTCATGGTCGGAGATATGTCATGGTCTCCCACCTTAGAAGCAGCCTTAAAACTTAGTGTAAAATTCTTAACTCAACACAAAAGCTACTTTTTGTAACTTTTAATCAAAATCACTTCTTGAAGGAAAAATCAATTATACTTTATAGTGACCAAACATCTCATTTTTTTATACTAAAATTACGTTTAACAAGGGGCAGAACCAATTCTTGAGGTTCTCAATGTGGAACCATTCACACATTTGATTATACAGCATGGTCATAGTGTAAGGTAGCTGAACAGGGTTGTTATTTTCTTTTGTAGATTGGTGCATTGATCCTTTAAGTTGTATGGAATCTCTTTGTAGAAAGAAATGACGAGTATTAGAGAACTAACGAGATTAGCTGCAATTGTTTTGATGTAAGCAGGTCCGGCCTAAGGGCCAAGCAGGTAAGGCCCTTGCCTCAGGTCTCTCAAAAAAATAAAAATTCTTTGAAAAAAAACTCAGTTTGTATTTTTCTATATTATTATCTTTTTGATACTTATGGTACATGTACAAACATAGGCTAGCCCACTTGGTATGAAAAGTTATCGTTTGTTAAAAGTTCTAGTGTTCGACTCATCATTATGTATGAAATAATTATTTTTGTATGAGAAAATTATTGGGGTTAATTTGTTTTTTTTTAAAAGGTCTCGCTATAGAGTTTGCTTTAGGCCTCAATAGGTGTTGGGCTGGCCTGAATGTAAGGGTTATAGTACATCTTGTACTTTCACTAATACAATTTTGTTAGCTGATAATATGTAGATATAGGGTAAAGGCCCATTTTGATCCCCGACAAAAAATACGGTGCCCATTTTAGTCCATGACAAAAAAAATACCCCGTTAGTCCCTGACAATTACTAACGTGGGACAAGTTAGTTCCCGACAATTACTATGGGACATTATAGTCCCTAACAATATTTAAAGTGAGACTAATTAGTCGCTTACAATTAGTATCGTGGGACATTTAGTTACGGACGCTGACTAACAGAGGTCACGTAGGAACTAACTTATCCCACGTTTGTAATTGTCAGGGACTAACGGGATAGTTTTTTTTTTTGTCAGGGACTGAAATGGGTACTGTGTTTTTTGTCAGGGACCAAAATGGACTTTTACCTATAGATATATATCTTCTTAAGCGAAAATTAAATTTTAATATATAGAATTATAGATATATAGAGATAATAATTTTTAAAAATAAACTCATATACAATATGACCAAATAAAAAATATTTATTCATTAATGATTAATATGATTTAATTTAGGGTCTTGCTAACCAATGTCCTAAGGGCGTTGGTTAAGAAATAAAAAAAATGGAAACTTTGTATTGAAAAGAACAACTATTAAACTTTTAAGATATTGAATACATAACTTTCAATGTAAAATTTCTATCTTTGAAACCTTAACCAATACCCTCATGGTACTGGTTAGCAGTTGCCTTTAATTTATATGCATTGTCAGTGCAAGTATTTTTTTACTGTCAATCAATCATAAATTATGAATTATTAAAAGGAAAATACTAACCTTTGTCAAATGTGATTTAATTAAAAAATAAATGTTTGATTACTGTCAAGTTAAATTGATTTTGCCTCCAGAAGCGATTCTGACCAGAAGCTACAAAAAGTAGCTTTTGAGTTGAATTGAAAAATTTAGGCTAAGTTTTACATCAAAATTGCTTTCAAAATAAAAATATTCAAACATAAATCATTTCACTTCAAACTCAATTCCGACCAAATCAATTTTACAAAATCAATTACATTCAAAACCACTTTTATCAAAGACTCTAACATGATTATTTAAAAAAAAAACGGCAAGCTTAATCAAATTAGTGTTAATCAATCTTGCATTCTTACTTCCTTACTACTCCAACTTATTTTAACTATGCTTATCCACATGCGAGTGGAGGGACACCACCAACGATGTTACCTTTTTTACTTCTCTTTTCATTTCAGTCTGTTCGGTCTTTCTTGTTCTTGCTATAAAAAGTAAAAAACTGTATTTATCAACCAGTTTTGGAAGTCCCAGATCAAAAGGCCAATGATATTGGTTGGTCCAAGCCTTGGCTCTGCGGTTGCCATTGACTTTGCTATCAATTATCCAGAAGCTGTAAGTGCTGTTCAATAATTTAATTCCTGAATATGCACATAACCGAATTTGTGAGGGAAATCTATTAAAAAATAGTTTCATGAAGTGATTTGGCTTTGATATGGTAATTTATTATTTGCAGTTGATCTTTTAAGGAGGAAAAGCTTGTTTTGATTGATGCTAGTGTGTATGCTGAGGGAACAGGAAACCTAGCAACCCTACCTAAAGTTGTAGCCTATGCCAGGGTGAGTATCTCTCTAACCTACTAAAGCCTTAACCAAACATTGCTAGCAATTATTTAGAAAATTATATCATATCCTCTCTCTCTATGTATGCCAATGTTCTCTTGCAGGATAAATTTATACATGTATTTGTTATTTAATTAACTATCTAGAAAATTATTTCATATTCTATCTAGAAAAATATATTAAATAATTCAATTTAATCTTTAATTCATTTCATTTTTGGGTCTTCAAGTAACTACATTTCTTAATATGACATTTTGATTTTGGAAATCATCTCATTTTCTCTGACATCGGTTATTGCTCTGCATTGTAGTACATCTCATTTCAACCTAACATCGTATTATTATAGTACACTCACCACTGGTTCTCTCTTATATCAGGCATATTTATTGAAGAGTATCCCATTACGCTTGTATGCTAACTATTTGACCTTCAGTAAGATATCTTTCAGTACCAGTCTTGATTGGACTAACGTGAGTCTCTAGATCCTAAATTTAGCATGTTCTTTAGATAATGTAGTATACATGTTTTGTATATATTATAACAAATGTTTGGAGTTAAGATTATTGTGTTTGATATTACTGTGTGCAAGTACCTTATATACTGGAACAACAGTCAGGAAGTACCTGTCTTTGACATCTCAAAAAGCCATTCATGTTTATTTTTATTGCTGTATAGAAGTTCATCCCATCTAGGGATTTCATTCCTGTCCAATGATCCATAGTATCCTCATTCTGAATGACACTCGTATACTTGCAGAACGAAGTTGGATAACATGATCTTTGTATAATCTTATCTAGGTTGGTCGTTTGCATTGTTTATTGCCTTGGTGGGAGGATGCTACAGTGGATTTTATGACCAGTGGTGGTTAAAATGTTGCTTCCCTGATAAAAAAAGGTATTTGCAGCTTCACTAGTTGTTGAGTGTTGTATTTGTTATACTTTTATGGCATTTGGGCAGTATATAACCTTTCATATAGAGGAGAAATGATTTTATGTGTGAAGGGAGCAAATAAGGGTGTATCCGCCCTTTATTAGTCACTAATTATCTAAGGATATTGGGATAATTAACAGCTTTATCTCATCATATCTCAGCTTTATCTCCATGTAATTAGGAATAGCATGTTTAGCTCCTACAATATCTCTTGTACATTATTAGCATATCATGTACCATGTAATTAGGAATAGCATATTTAGCTCCTACAATATCTCTTGTACATTATTATCATATCATGTACATAATTACCAGCTAATCTTTAGGCAGATGATTAGGTGAATATGGTGTATATATTCTTCTGAATATCAACGTGAATAACAAGGGGAATTATATCATACTCATTCTTTATGGTATCAGAGCAGGAAAATAAATCCTCACTGATACTACTTTAATATTCTCCTTTAGTTTTCTGCCGGTATCAAACAGAATACCATGGCTGAAAAAGATGGCGACGGCGGTGGCGACGATAATGGCAAGAAACAGACTTATGACAACGGCAAGAATGGGAAGAAGCAGATTTCTCTCTCGCCATACTATTTGCACCCTTCTGATCATCCTAGCATGAATATTTGCCCTGTGATTTTGAAGGGAGATAATTATCAAGAATGGGAAATCAGTATGCGTAATGCATTTCGTGCAAAACGCAAACTGGGTTTTCTTGGATGGAACTGTGACAAAACCAGCGGCGGATGCAAGTGACATAGAGGATTGGTGGAGCGTTAACTCCATGCTCATAGCCTGGATCATTCAATCCATCGAACCTTCCCTTCGTTCTACTATTACTTATTATGATACAGTAAAAGAGCTCTGGGATGATCTGCATCAACGTTTTTTCATTGGCAATGGACCTCGGATTCTTCAACTAAGGTCGGAACTGGCACATTGTGACCAAAATGGGCAGAGTGTGGCTGCATACTATGGGCATCTGAAGAAGATTTGGGATGAGTTGTCCACGTATATAACAATGAGAGCTTGTACGTGTGGCAAGTGCACCTGCAAATGGGCTGCCGATCTGAGCAAGGAAAGTGAAGATGAACGAGTTCACCAATTCTTGATGGGCTTGGATGATGATATGTATGGAACGCTTCATTCCAATGTTATCGCTCAGGATCCTCTTCCTCCATTGAACAAAGTGTATGCTCTGGTGGTGCAAGAAGAACGCCACAAGACCATGACGAAGGGGCGTGAAGCACGAACTGAGACTGTTGCTTTCACTGTCCATGGTGGTCCTTCTAACCATGGTGGAACTAGAGGACGTTCGGAGAAGGGTGTCTACACAAATTGTGGGAGGCAAGGACATGAGGTTACTTCTTGCTTCAAAATCATTGGCTATCCAGAATGGTGGAATACTGGATGTGGGAACGGAAAGAGCACCAGGAAAGGCAAAGGTGTTGCCACTGATTCTATCATAGGGTGTGGGCGAGGCAAAGCTCCTATTGCTAATGCTGCTCGCTTCACAACACCCTCCTCCTCTGGTTCCCCTATCTTGACATCCTAAGACAGAAGCACAATTGGTCCTGCTTTGGCAGATGATCAATAGAGTACCATCTTGAATATGTTTAAATCTTTAAATAATAATTCTGCCTCCAATAAAAAAATTGATGGGTAAGTCTTTTTATTCTTGTATATTGGATACGGGGGCATCTTATCACATGACCGGAGACAAACGCTTGCTTGTGGATGTCTCAGATATTTTTCCTTCTCCTATTGTGCTGCCTGATGGGACACATACCAATGTTGTCCAAGAAGGGACAGCAACTGTTGGTGCCAATATGACAATTAAACATGTTTTATGTGTACCTCGATTAACTTGCAATTTGATCTCCTTTTCTCAGTTGATCAAAGATTTATATTGTGTAGTCACATTAACTGATAAACTTTGTGTGATACAGGACCGCACTTCGAGGATGGTGATTGGAGCGGATGAAGAGAGGGATGGGGTCTATTGGCTTCGCTCGATGGCACCAAAAACTCGAATATGTCATGCAATTGATGCAGATTCTTATCAAATGTGGCATCGACGTCTTGGACATCCATCTCCCCAAATAGTGGGTCTTCTTCCTGGTGTTAGTAGTAATGATTGTCGTAGAAATAAGGATGAACCTTGTGATATTATTTTTAAAGCCAAACAGACTCGTGCATCATTTCCTCTTAGTTCTTGCAATGCAGTTGAATTGTTTGAGTTGATTCATTGTGATGTATGAGGTCCGTATAGTGTTCCCTCTTCTTGTAGTGCCTCTTATTTCTTAACTATTGTTGATGACCACTCTAGAGGGATTTGGATTTACTTGATGGCTAATAAGACAGAGGTTGCAAAAATTGTTAAGAATTTTTGTGCAATGGCTCAAACTCAATTCAATAAGAAGGTGAAACGTATTCGAAGTGATAATGGAACCGAATTTACATCCTTGGGAGATTATTTTGCTGCACATGGTATCTTGTTTGAAACATCTTGTGTTGGTACCCCCAACAAAATGGGCGAGCCGAACGGAAACACCGACATATTCTTAATGTAGCCCGTGTCCTCCGGTTTCAAGCTAATCTACCTATTGAATTTTGGGGTGAATGTATACTCACAGCTGGTTACCTTATTAATCGTACACCTACTTTTGTTCTCCAAGGCAAAACCCCATATCACATTATTTTTTGTTACAGCCCCATCTATGATCACGTTAAAATTTTTGGGTGCCTTTGCTTTGCTTCCAAGATTCCTCATGACCGCAACAAGTTTGCTGCTCGAAGTCGGAAGTGCATTTTTATTGGGTTTCCTCATGGCAAAAAAGGATGGAGACTATATGACATTGATACTGGGGAATTTTTTAACTCTCGGGATGTTGTGTTCTATGAGAATCACTTTCCCTACAGTCATCATCCTACTTCTGTTCCTACCTCTACTCATCTTGCGGTTTATGACATGGATTTTGTAACCCCTACTTCATCGTTGGACTCCACACTTCCGCCACCTACCCCACAAATTGTAATGCCTTCCGCTGCACCTGTTGAACCAACATATAATATGGCTTCATCATCTAGTGGGACTGATGGGTCAGCTAATGGGTCTTTGGAAGTAAGGGGGAGTGATTTTATTGAGTTGGAAGCACATGCTATTGCTTCTCTTGATGGGGCTACGGATCTCTCTTCTTCTCCCTCTGATGGTCATATCCGATGCAGTTCAAGAGAACGCCATCCATCAGTACGATTGTGCGACTATGTTTGTCATACAGCGTGATGTCTAGACCCCCCCTCTTCATCATCTACTCAATCCCCATCTTCAGGTACACCTTATCCCATAGTTAATTATGTGACTTGCAATAATTTCTCTGCTTCCCATGCTCGTTTTTTGGCCGCAGTAACTATAGGACATGAGCCGACACGCTTCTCTGAAGCTGTTCGTTCTCCTTCATGGCGTGACACCATGCACAAGGAGATTGAGGCTCTTGAAAATAATGGCACATGGACTCTTGAAGATTTGCCACCTGGAAAGAAAACTATTGGGTGTACAAAATCAAATACAACTCTGATGGTACTATAGAACGACACAAAGCACGTCTTGTTATTCTTGGCAACAATCAAGTTGTGGGTATTGACTTCAATGAGACCTTTGCTCCAGTTGCTAAGATGGTCTCCATTCGTGTGTTCCTTGCGGTAGCCGTCGTTCGCAGTTGGGAACTCCATCAAATGGATGTTCACAATGCTTTTCTTCATGGTGATCTTGATGAAGAAGTATATATGTCACTTCCTCCTGGGTTTTCTGGTGCCTCCCCTAGGAAGGTTGGTAGATTGCGGAAATCTCTATATGGTCTCCGCCAGGCCCCTCGTAACTGGTTCTCTAAGCTTGCTTCTACCTTGAAGTCATTTGGATTTGTTCAATCCTATGCTGATTACTCGTTGTTCTCCCTTGAACGACATGGTATCATTATTCATATGCTTGTGTATGTTGATGACTTGATCATTTCTTGGAATGATTCTGCGACAATTGCTAATTTCAAAGCTTATCTTAGCACTTTTTTTCACATGAAAGATCTGGGAGTGTTGAAATATTTTCTTGGTATTGAGATCGCCCGTGGACCTGATGGTTTGTTTCTTTCTCAGCGTAAATATGCGCTTGATATTATTTCTGAAGCTGGTTTGCTTGGTGCAAAACCATGTGATTTTCTCATGGAACAAAATCATCAATTGGCTCTTGCTACAGGTCCCGATTTTGCTCATTCGGATCGTTACAGACGACTAGTTGGTCGCTTGATTTACCTCACCATCACTCACCCGGAACTATGTTATGCTGTTCACACTCTAGCCCAATTTATGCAAAGTCCCAAAGAAGCCCACTGGAATGCTGCTCTACAAGTTTTTCATTACTTAAAAGGTCTTCCTGGGCATGGTCTTTTGCTTTCTAAGGACAGTGCTTTAAAGCTTACTGCTTATTGTGATTCAGATTGGGCCACTTGTCATTTGACTCGTCCTTCTCTTACTGGCTACTTTATTATGTTGGGTGTTTCTCCTGTTTCTTGGAAGACTAAGAAGCAGCCAACCGTTTCTCGATCCTCTATAGAGGCTGAATTCCGCTCTATGGCCACTGCCAGTTGTGAGCTTACTTGACTTAAATCCTTGCTTAAATCTCTTGGTGTTCATCATTCGACACCTATGCGTCTATTTTGTGATAGTCAAACGGCTCTCCACATTGCCGCGAATCCTGTTTTTCATGAACGTACCAAGCATATTGATGTTGACTGCCATTTTGTTCGAGACCAGATTCAAGCTGGCAACATTGCTACCTTTCATGTTCGCACCAACCTACAGCTAGCAGATATTTTTACCAAGGCTCCCGGGAAGCAACAATTTCAATTCCTTCTTCACAATTTGGGCATTTGGAATCTTCATGCTCCAACTTGAGGGGGAGTATTGGGATAATTAATAGTTGTATCTCATCATATCTCAGCTTTATCTCCATGTAATTAGGAATATCATATTTAGCTCCTACAATATCTCTCGTACATTATTAGCATATCATGTACCATGTAATTAGGAATAGCATATTTAGCTCCTACAATATCTCTTGTACATTATTAGCATATCATGTACATAATTACCAGCTAATCTTTAGGCAGATGATTAGGTGAATATGGTGTATATATTCTTCTGAATATCAACGTGAATAACAAGGGGAATTATATCATACTCATTTTTTAAAGGATGAATACACCCTTACTTGCCCATTTTATCCGTAAGTTCGTTTTAGAGAAGCCGTATCCTAACATAGAATAGTTATCATGCCTATGAAGCATATACATTCTGATAATTCCATATGGCACTGCGACTGTGCATATGTTATCTTCATTAAGTAGTCATCTTTGCTGTAGAGAAAAGTTCTACATTTAATTCTTCAATTTCCTACAATGAATCTATTTTAGCATCTTTTAAGAATGAGGCTTAAGGTGTATATATAGCTATAATTTCAATTTTTCATGTACAGTTCTTTATCATATTGGGAAAATGCTTGCCATAAAATTTTATAATCATTAAGAGGGTGTTTAGGAAAGATGATTTTTTGGAGTTTCAGCTGTTTTTCTCATAAAAACTATTTGATAAATAATTTTATGTGTTTGGGATTCAGCTTATTTCTTGAAAAAAGCTTTTTTTTTTGGAAAAAAAATGTTGTTTTGAAAGCATCTTATTTGAAGGACTGTTTGATGTTTTCATTTTGATTATTTTACAACATTTATTCTCTCCATATTACCCTTGCATCATGATCCAGCGTAAGCCAATGTCCTCAACCTAAAACCATGTTAGAGCCTACCAGCCAAAATCATTCCCCGGGAAATTCTTATTTCTTTGGATATATTAATAATGACTTTAATAAATTATATTATTAATATAAAATTCTCGATATTATCAATTTATCCACTTCCAAAATAATCTTTTTAATCTTAAATTTCTCTATATTATTCAAATAAAATATTTATAATTTTTAATTAACTATTATAAAAATAATATATTTTATTTTTACATATTTTCATAGTCATAAAAATGTTATAAATTTAATTCAATTTATTATAATAGGATAAAATACTAAAAATTAAACATTTCACTAAAAAAGAATCAAATACTATTAATATAAACAAATAATTTCATACCCTTTTTCGTAATTTACTATGTAAAAGTGATTATTTTTGCATCACCCAAATGAAATAGATTATTTTAAAATCGCTTTTCAGCAAACATACCCAAACAAAAATAGATTCTGATTATAATCGATTATCACAATAATCGATTATTTGAAAACAGATTATCAACATAATTTTTTTCCCACCTTTCCCAAACACACTCTAAGTTTAATCGATAATTTTTATCAAAAAAGTTATTAAATAAAGACACACTTAATCATGATCAATAATATGAGACTGTTGGATCGAAGTGCTACACAGATTCCTTTGAAAGTTGCTATCACTTGTCATTTTTTTGACATTGTTAATGATGATGGATGCATGTCGAACTCTCTTGCTTGCTAACTTTTTTTTGGGAGTACAATCTTGCTGGGTAACTTTTACTCTTTTTTTTAATACTAAAATGGTTATGATTCAAGTTTATGTCACACCAGACCAAAACATAGCCTTTATTTTTGCTAGGAGTTTTATTTATTTATTAATTGGGTATGAAAATGGGGGTAGATATATAGTGGGGATCATTTGCACCAAAACCTGAACAATGCTTTCAATTTGTGAGTGTCATAAAACATGCCATTGGATGGGTGGTACAACTGTTAAAATTATCTTATTCTTGAATGAAACAGTTTTCTAGACACCTTAATTATTTGCACCCTCTAATTATTTCTAGTCCATATTTTGAGGCAGGTGGGTATAGATGGGGCAAGCATTACACCTTTTTTTATGTCCAGAAGCTTGACTTCCACCTGAATAAGATGTTTTGATTTATGAGTGCTTAACAGGTAAAGCAGAAAACACTCATCATTTGGGGGGAGAATGATCGCATCATCAGCAATAAGCTTGCAACGGTCAGTTAGTACATAACTTTCTTCTATAACATACTAGTACGTGCACCCGTGCTCGACACGGGAAAAAAGATTGTCCAACATGAATATGAATGATACATATATAAATAGTTAGTTAATAATGACTCTGTTTGACATGTCCAATAAGTTAGCTTATAGCGTATTTGACTGACTTATAAGCTTGTTTGACTGAAGTGGAGGTGTTTGGTAAGTAAGCTTATCTCATTAGCTTATAACGTTTCTCCATAAGCTAATTTATTTAGCTTATGGCTAGTAGCTTATAGCTTATTATCTTTTCTCTCATTTTTACCCTCATTCATTGAATGAAATTCCCACTTTACAATGTCTATCATAAATATGTCCTTTTATGGCTCTGTTTGGCAAGTCCAATAAGCTACCTTATAATTTATTTGACTAGCTTATAAGCTTGTTTGACTGAAATAGAGGTGTTTGGTAAACAAGCTTATCTTCATTAGCGTATAACTTATCTTCATAAGCTAATTTATTTAGCTTATGGCTCATAGCTTATAGCCTATTGACTTTTCTCTCGGCTTTACCCCATTCATTTATTGTAATTTCCACTTTATCATGTCTATCATAAATATATCCTTTTATATCATTTTACATTTATAAGCTAGTTCAACCACTAATTTTACCAAACACTTCAAATTCAATTAGCTAGCTTTTCAGCTATTAGTTATCTGCTATAAGCTATCAACTAAAAATTAGCTTATCAGCCATCAGCTAGCTTATCGGCTATTTTTGCCAAACAGACCCAATGTAATATCTAGTGTTTGTAGCACGGGGTATAACATTGATCGGCGACAATGAAAAAAGTACGTAAATTTTAAAAATAATTGTTTTGTCAATTTTTTTTAATTAATTGTAATTTGAGAATTAAAAATGACTAATATTCTAATTTTAAATATAAACATCATTCCTATAAAATTCATATGAATTCAAATAGAAATTAAAAACATTTAAATTAATTATAATCACCCTTCATATAACATGACAACATGATAATCTATATAATAGTTAAACCAAATATGAATTTTGAAAAGAAATTAGCACATAGATTCTATTACATGACACATATTGTAAGTTTAAGCATATTCAGATTTTCGACCACGTATAATATATATAAAAATAAATATTTAAATATTACATAAATCAATATCGATAAAAAAAATATTTTAAGCATATCGATAAAATATTGAACCTCCTAATGTCACCTATTAAAAGTTTAAGCATATTGTTGTAAGATTTTCCAATGTAATATAAATAAAGATATAATACAAAATAATCAAATACTACATAATTGTATATAGATAAAAAAATTATTTTAAGCATATGATCAATTAATTTTATTACAAAAAAGTTATATAGGTAGACATATACATGTAATGACAGCGAAACCATTTTACAAATCTTATCATTTTCCTGTTTTAAAAAAAAAACATCTTATCAATTTCTCAAATTCACTTAATGCTATATGAACCAAGGTTTGTATCCTTTCCGTTCTCTGTCTTTGTTTTATGCTTTTTCATTGTATTGAACAATGTTCTAATTCATGATCTCGACCATTATACCTTCCATTCGATGTCTTCATTGAATCATTTGATTTTTGAAAATTCAATTGTTGTAAAATGATTGAACCTCAACCTTTTTATCTTATCTCTTAAAAATTTGTTTGATTTATTTCATCACTTAATACTCTCTAAATCAAGATTTGTATCATTTCTATTGTTTGTCTTCATTTTTCTACTTTTTTTTTGTTATGTATTGAGTGTTTGTTAATTGTTATTGCTTAATTTGTTAAAAAATTATTTTTTAATTAAATAATCATTTTTTTAAAATTTTTACTGAGTTTGTTTTTGCTTTTAAAAATAGTGAAAAGTAGAAAAAAAATAATTTTTAGGGTTAAAGTGACTTTTGGGAAAAACCATTTTTTATAACTAATTACTTTTTAAGAAAATGATTTTTATGATTCTAAACAAACACAAAATAGCTTCTGTTTTTTTTTTAAAAAAATATCTAAAAAATAATATCTAAATTATTGAATGTCAAAATCACTTATTTTTTAATCAATAACAAACTGGACAAATTATTTGATGAAAAAAATAACTTTTTTTAGTAAAAAAAATATTTTTAACGAGTTTGATGATGTTTATTTAAGCTTTTTATAAAAATGTTTTAAAAAGAAATCATTTTTATGGTAAAAATGAAAAGCTACTTTTAATGATTTTTGAAAAAAAAATCACTTAAAATCATTAACTATTTTATTTAAAAAATGATTTTTATAATTGTAAAGAAACACAAATTAAATTTTTTTTACGGGCATGCTGGGAAGTCATTATCTTGAACCATAGTTCTTTCTTATTTTGTTTTAGTTTATTTGACTACTACAAGATGATATCAACTTATGAACCTTTGCTCTTCCAGCGACTACACTGTGAATTACCTGATGCAATTGTATGCCAAATACCTGATTGTGGGCATCTTCCTCATGTCGAAAGACCAAGTTCTGTTGTCAAATTCATTATTGAATTTCTTCAGAAAGAGACCAAGACAGTAGTAAATCACAGTGTTTCTACAATATGAAGTTTGTTCACCATTTTGCCATTCTCTAACAGAGAAGAAAAGGCAATGAAGCAGTTGACATTTTGGTAAGGAGCCAACGGGCATAGAGTTTTAGCTGAAGTTAGTCCTTAGCTGGATGGTAAGCTTTTTTCATATTATGCATTGATCAATTCTTTTGGAAAAAGCTTATTTCTTGCTCCCCTAAAGAAAATATAAAAAAAATTCATTCAGTGTACAATATTATTGAGTAGCAATTTTTATTTGTAGTTTCATCATAATCTTGTTCAGTGAAATAGCTTTTATGTTTTTTCTTTCTCACAACATGAGATGAAACATGAGGGAGAAGAAGGAGAGATCCAAATCCGACTGACATATAGTAGAATTTATAAATGCATCAAACTAACACAAATTGTGCTCTTAAATTTGCTAAAAAGAGAGATTCAAATCAATTAATACAAACTGATAATACGCTTTCCAAAAAAATTGATTTTGCACTCAATGAAGGAGATATGACCAATTTTCTTGTTGGAATTAATCCTTTAATTCTTGATTCTTTATTTTCTTTATTCTTTAAAGCATACATAACTAGATGCATACACACCTAGAGCAAAACACCACAAAGCCTAGGATCTACATCATGCCGATTATTAAGGATTTACAGACTTGAATAAATACCTGGATCCATATTGTCTTCCTGATCTTAAGCGTTCTTCAAGAGTACTAGATTTGATCACCAACTGTTGCGGAATCTCTACGGCAATCAATCGCGAACAAACAAAGCTTGATAGTCTTAGGATCTGAAACACAAAGAGGGAAAGAGAAAGATAGAGAAAGGTAATGAACACCCGTTGGCTTGTGGTTCTTCCTCAACCTGGACTCATTAGGCCTTAGTCGCTCTTCAGATGGGGAGAAGAGACGGTGTGCGTTGTGTCCGGTGTATTGGGGACCATAGCCTATATATAGGGTGATGACCAATTAGGGTTCCCATTATTCCGAAATTGGTTATCAATAACATCCACTCATATTTTGCCCATATCAAATAATTAATGATAATATCAATTATCAAATCAGAAATATGATTGGCCTTATCTCTTGATTTGATCACATATCAATTAAGGCCCCTAAGAGATAAATAGCTAATATAATTAATTATCGATATCTGCTCACATTATGATATTGGAATAAAATATTCCAACAATCTCCCACTTGGGCAACATATCGTAATAATTATATCACAATTTCTTAGGCGTGCATCCGAA
Organism: Sophora flavescens; assembly: GCA_030762895.1. Classification (NCBI taxonomy): domain Eukaryota; kingdom Viridiplantae; phylum Streptophyta; class Magnoliopsida; order Fabales; family Fabaceae; genus Sophora; species Sophora flavescens. The sequence goes on along the minus strand of CM061064.1, from coordinate 113,017,307 downwards.
TGCTATTTATCCTCAGACTTCCCTTTTACAATATGGTCCACCTCATACATCAATTATGTGACCACCGCGGCTGTTGTCACTAACGTATATTGTGACTAAACCCCGACAACCACCGTATCAATGCACTTGATGACATAGATCGATATGGATGAGTGGCATGGAAATTTCATGCAATGTGATCTCTAAATCATGCCTATTTCCAACTGGTCCAACTTAAGTCTTTAGTGAGATCATACCGAAGTTCCTTAGGTGTAAATTAAATACTTGCACATAACAAAAACTTAAGATAGTTATAATAATAATAACCTCATAAACTTTATTTCTGCAGAAAATCAATCATAACATAAAGTCTTTTCCAAATCCAAAACATAAAACATAGAACAAAATAACAAAAGGAAAACTCCCACTAACCTAAGGCAATCTCAAAACGAACATCCACGTGAGCAACATGCTCATGAAAGACCTTAGGTGTCAAGCCTTTGATTAGTGGGTTAGCTAGCATAAAGTTTATTCCTATATGTTCTATAGATAATTGGAAACTTGATGTCGAAAACCTTCGAATTCATTGAACTTCAATTGTTATTGGAGTACAACACGGCTGACTTATTGTCATAATATAACTTGAGTGGTCTTTCAATTCCTTTTATTATATGCAGCCCAATGACAAAATTTCTCAGCCATATCCTGAGGTTGAATGGCTTCTATCTTGGCACCCAACAAGATCGGAGTCAGAATACCTTATGATCTCTAAACTATCAGATCTCCGATCTATGAACATATATTCTATTGTTCTCTTTAAGTGCCTTATGATCATTTTGACTGCTTTCCAATGATCCTTTTCTGGATTGTTCCAGTATCTGTCTAGCACTGCATTATGTACACTATGTCCAGATGCGTACAAACCTGAGCATACATCAGACTTCCCACAGCTGAAGCATAGGGAATCTTCTGTATTTCCTGAAGTGCCAGATTTCCTTTTGGGCATTAATTGAGACTAAAATAGTCCCCCTTAGTTATTGGGGTATTCACTGGTTTACTATCTTTCATGTTGAACCTATCCAAAAACTGTATCGATATATCCCTTTTGTGATAACCCAAGGATACCTAGAGAGTGATCTCCAAGTACCTAAATTCCTAAGACAAAAGAGGCATCCCCAAGATCTTTCATCTCGAAAATTTATCGTTAAAAATTTCTTGGATTCGCGCAATGAGCCTATATCGCCATTGGCTAGTAAAAATGTCAACATATAACATCAGGAATATAAATTTGCTCCCACTGAAATTGTGATACCCATAGTTGTCCACGATATTCATCTCAAAACCAAATGAGACAATCACTTGATGAGACATGTGGTATCATTGATGAGACACCTTCTTTAGCCCATAGATAGATTCCTGCCAATTTACAAACCATCTTCTCTGTGTCTTTCAACACAAGATTTTCTAGTTGCACTATATACATATGTTTCATCAATGTTGCTATTGAGAAACACTGTCTTGACATTCATCTTATGAAGCTCCAAATTTATAATGAGTAACGAGAGTCATGATTGTCCTAAAAGAGTCATTCATTGGTACTAAAAAGAAGGTCTCTTTACAATCAATCCTTTACTTTTAGTATAGCCTTTTGTCACTAGACAATCCTTATACCTCTCCATATTACCCCTTGAAACCTTCAGGTAAATGGCCAAGTTTCAAACCTTATTGTCTAGCTTGAGCTTGTACTCATTCCTTCAATCCACTTTTCCGAATGCAAACTTCCTATGGTTTTATGAGAGTTGATACAATCATCTCCCATTACACCATTTATCTTATGTTCCTAGAGAAATACAACATAATTATCCAAAATAGTATTCATTCTTTCTTTGGTGGATCATGGCAAAATACAACGACTCTTGATGCTCTAGTTCTTGAGGGTGTTGAGTTTGACCTTCAGGAATAATTCCCTTATCTTGAATAGGAAGAACAACAACAATATCCGCACAAGGATCCAAATTTGCTACACAAATTGCAACTATATGAATTGGTTCAAGGATTAGAACCAATTCTTCCTCAAAGATAATGTCTCTAACCTTATCTCCCTCCAAACTCAATATCCTCAAAGAACTCATCAGTTCCTGTCTCAAGGTATCTTTAACTTGGGATTTTAAAAAAAAATTCATTCCCTTTTGACCTTTTAGACTAACCAATAAGGTAACCACTCACTATTTGGGACTCCAATTTCTTTCGCGAGGCTTATAAGGCCTTACCTTAGTTGGATATTCCTATACTGAAAAGTGATTTGTCGGTCACTTCAGTAAGTACTCTGTCAAATATTTAAGCTGCAATCTTTAGTGTTACTCCCATAGTGACTCTGGTAAGGTAGAATGACTAATCATACTCATCATCATATCTTTAAGAGTCATTACTAGGACTTAACTATATTCTTGATATCCATATTCTGATCTATTTAACTTTAATGCATTTAATACAAACAATAAAATGTATAAGGCCAATGGAATCTAGGATTCCCTCATACAAGTCGCTCAACTCTATTTATAGAGATGTGCTCTGAATGTTTGTATCATAATGCTCCTTAATTTTTTTTATTGTCAATTTTATGTTTAGTGCCATATGACTCCTCACTCAATGTTTTACCACAAGAGGTTTCAATACCAAGCAATTATAGATCGTCACAGTCATAGCTTAACTGGTACCAACAATATTTGAATTTAAAAGACAAATTGAATCCATCGTTTCTAAAAGAACAAAAATTATTCTTGATTTGTTCAATAAGAAACCAAAACCAAATTTCATCTAAATGATGACTAAACCAAAATGTCTTTAAATTCCAAATATTAGCCCATAACAACAATCGAAACATCAATAGCCTTATCCTTTCATCGACTTGGTTAACTCCAATATAGATGCATCTTTCAGCACCACTTAACCTTCATAAGTTCAGACAATTCTTTATAGGCATGCCAAACATGATATTTGGGACATTTCTTCTTTAGATGGCCAATGTCCATATAAAAGAAACAATTGTGACCTTAGTTGTTTCTTTTAAGATGAGCCCTTAGTATCTTAATCCGTAATTTTCCTTTTTTTGTTTGCCCTTATCTTTAGAGGTATTTGCCAAATGAGCACTATTTGTCTTCTCTTACTTCATTCTTTCCTTTCTTGCACACCTTATAAAATGAATCCATTAAGATATCATTTATCTTCATAACAGCTATAAGCTGCCTTAAACTAACTGAATTGTGCATGAAGGAATACCAAATGCTAAATGCATGGGCAAGTCATTAGACAGCCCAAGCTTTAACGCCTTAAGTTTATAAGCAAGATTGGACATTCCTATAAAGTGCTCCTTAAATTTCCTTTGCTTTTATTCTTAATGAAAAAAATAGCTCTCCAATGAATGCTTGTTTCACCTTTATTGCTTTTAGAAAGCACTTTTCAACTTTAGCAAAGAAATATGACATTAATTATGCCATCCGAAATAACACCCCAAAAGATTTCTAGAATATTATGCTTTATTATCATAAGACCCAAGTGATTGGAGCGGTTCCACTTCCAATACTTGATTCTCCCTTCAGAGGTACTGGATTGAGTGAGAGAAGGTGTGTTTCTCTATCTTTATGCCAGGTCTAGATCAAAAAACTTTATTGTTTTTCTTTCAATCCTAAAAGTCAGAACTTTTGAGGATTAAATTAGCAAATACATAAGCAATATTAACTTTAATGAGAACAAAAGTATCATAAAGATGGTCACCAAAAAATACTCAATGCATCATTAATATCAAGTCTTGAGACAATAATATTAATTGCTAGAGGTATTTTGATGTAATGATCAAACACGCATGAAAATAATCTTTATAATCACTACGTTTTTACCATCACAAGTGTGAATGTAACCCGGCCAAATATTAATCTTCCTTTGGGCCGATTAATACCCGCATGGATATATACCCACACCACATTCAATATCTCTTATGAGCAATTTCCACAGGAGAAGTCACCTTGGTGACTTCATACTTTAATTGTCTCACTCAAAATCCAAATTGGCAAATTAAAGACTCAAACAAGATACCAAACGCACCATTAATTCTCAATCTTCGGATTGTAAGAATTAACTGCTAGCAGTACTCTCAACGCAATAATCAAATATTGGTGATAAGTCCTGTCAAATAATGATCACCTTCAGGCATCCCATTATCCACATGGAAAGTACCTTTATAATCACCACACGTTTATCATCACAGGCATGTAATTATCCGGCCAAACTGTGCCTTCCTTCGGGCCGACAACACCTCACATGAATAACTCCATACTATATCTTTTGTAAATTCAATTAAATCAAATTTACACAACAGAGGTTACTTCGGTAACGTGTTGTTTCAACCAACTTAACCAAAATTTCCAGACAATTTAATAAAATGGGAGGTCTAAAATTTACCCAATTCATATTTAAACTTAGAAACTTGAAAGTTCAAATGTGAAATAAACTTGATTTTTTATTTATTTATTTATTGTCCTTAGCAGACACTAACTTGTCAATCACCACCCGTAGGCCGTGAAACTCATCGGTTTTCGCTGCTCATCCTACAATCCCTACGCGTTAGCTTATGTGGCAACACCGTAAAAGGTAATACGGACAAACCATATCATCATGGCCGTAAATCACCGCTACCTTTCGGTCAAAACTCCAAAATGCTTTGCTTTAGGAAACTTCTTAAAAGCCAGTGAAATTTTGCAGTCATGAATCTCATCAACTCAAATCCTTTTTCAATATAAGACAAATTGTATGTGCCACAAAAATCCAAAGTTTATATACAGTCTTAGCCATTGATTAATATGTATATAATATAATACATAAATACAATGAAGCAATAACCTTATTTACACCTTTTTCTTTCAAATTGCCTTCTATATAAAAGGATTTTCTTACAAACTGATAAGCCCATTCACTTTTCTTTTGAAAAAAAAAAATCAACACTGACAAAAGTCATTGACTTACAACAACGTCCATTCTTGACCAAATTGAAAGAACAATCCATGTATACATTTAATACATGATAAACAATTACTTGCATGAAGCAATTATGGCCTCATAATAATTCTATATGTAAAAAATATATATACAAGAAACCCCTTTGATTTTGCATCCTGGATCCATAAATCCCAAATCCAAATTAAATCAAATATCCTGTACCGGAAACCAAAATAGCAAGCACCACAAGCTGCTATAGTTCTTAAAAGTGTGATTACAATTAAAGCCCAAAAGCAAAAAACACGGTGCTTATATTCTAAGCAATTGGTACATGTATTCAGGCAACATGATTTTCCATCTTTTACGTCAATCAGCATTTAAAATAAAAACAATTCTTCAAATAAATTGTAAAAGGCGAAGGCAAGATGAAATTCATGTCCATCGACGGATCCATATAAAAATACAAATCCTAATAATCTAACAATGATGACGGCTCTGATACCACTTGTTGGAATTGATCCTTTAGTTCTTGATTCTTTATTTTCTTTATTCTTTAAAGCATACATAACTAGATGCGTACACCCTAGAGCAAAACACCACAAAGCCTAGGATCTATATCATGCCAGATTATTAAGGATTTACAGACTTGAATAAATACATGGATCCATATTGTGTTCCTGATCTTAAGAAATCTTCAAGAGTACTAGATTTGAGCACTAACTATTGCGGAATCTCTAAGGCAATCAATCTCGAACAAACAAAGCTTGATAGTCTTAGGATCTGAAACATGAAGAGGGAAAGATAAAGATAGAGAATGGTAATGAACATCCGTTGGCTTGTGGTTCTTCCTCAACCTGGACTCCTTATGCCTTAGTCGCTCTTCAGATGGGGGAGAAGAGAGGCAGTGTGCGTTGTGTCCGGTGTATTGGGGACCATAGCCTATATGTAGGGTGATGACCAATTAGGGTTCCCATTATTCCGAATTTGGTTATCAATGACATCCACTCATATTTTGCCAATATCAGATAATTAATGATAATATCAATTATCAAATCAAAAATCTGATTGGCCTTATCTCTTAATTTGATCACATATCAATTAAGGCCCCTAAGAAATAAATAGCTAATATAATTAATTGCTGATATCTACCCACATTATGATATTGGAATAAAATATTCCAACATCTACAACATTTAAATAAATAAATAAGATTTACTAGTTAATAGACGATGATTTTATTTATTTATTTAAATGAGATGTGATAAATTAATTTGTTTGGTTTGATGATACAAAGAAAGAAGTGAGTAGAAAGAAAATTGTAATAAAAAGAATAGATTTCAAGTGTTATTTACTATGAGGAAAACATTGAAGAAAATAAAAAGGAAGAAGATGAGTGTTTTTACAAACAATTATATCTAGGGGTGTAAATGAGTCGAGCCGAGCACTCGAAGCATGAGCTTGACTTTTGAAAAAATGGATAGCTCAAGCTTGACTTATTTATTTAAACGAGCCTAATTAAAAACTTGATCTTGACTTGTTAAAAAAAAAGTAAAGCTTGAGCTCGTTTTATTTAGCTCATTTATACCTTAATTGTTTTTGCATTATGATGATTTTTCTTAAAAGTGGCTGTAAAAAAAATGCAACGGACTCAAAAATATGAATGTGGTCTCGAATGAGAGGGGTATGTCGTACTTGCATGTGAAGCAATGAGTGGAAAATGAATTTGAAGCACCAGATCGACTGTTAGAGAGTGATCCTGCAAAAAGCAAAACCTTTGGGAGTAGAAACTTGATATGGGGAAATAACTTTGGAGGTGAAAACTTGATTTGGAATGAAAGAATCCTTACGAGTTACAAGGCAAAGGGAAAGGAAAAAAATGAGTGGGAAACTGAAAACAATTGAAACACTAGGCCTGCTTGCTTTGTTTTTTGTCTTCTGTTTTCATTTCATGTTTTAAAAAATACCTATAAAATTGCTACATTTTTTCATTCTGTTTTCTTATTTAAAAAATTTATATGGAAAACAATTTGTTTTTCTTTCTTTCTATTTTCATTGTTTCCTATACAAATTTTTTGAAACAAGAAACATAATGAAAAACAAGGTGGCAATTTTATAATTATTTTTGAAAACGGAAACTAAAAATAAAGTAAATGGACCCTAGCTTTTTATTTTACTATTTATTATTTATTTTTAAAAAAAACTTATAACCATATGCTTTAACTCAAATAAAAAACAATTTCATAAAAATTTGTCATTAGAAAACTATACAAAAGTGTATTTTTACAAAAAGTAGGATATATATAATTTTAATTTTTGATTATATATATGAGCTATTCACGAGTCATTAATATCGAGCCTGTAAGGCTTGAGCTTGACTCGTTTAAATAGTCGAGCTCAATCTCAAGTTTGGGTTTGTTTATTCAATTAAACAAACGAGCTTGATTGAGCATTTAACGAGCCGTGCCGGAATAGTTCTCGAATAGCTCAGCTCATTTATACCCTAATTATGTTCATGTTAGATGAGGAGCCGTGGCGGATCTTGACTAAAAAATTTGGGGGAGCCACTAGATCACTAGCTAAAATGATACACTTAAAGTTTATAATTAGTCATGCATAATTTTATCACTCAAATATGTAGAGTGAGCATGTTTAGGTAAGATTAATTCTTACCCAAACAACTATTGTTGATGGTAAAAGCTTTCTTTTTTTTAAGTAGAAAGTGATATGTTTGGATAAACTGATTAAATTGCAAAATGGCTCTTTTTTTTTATAAGAAGTTATTTTAGAGAATCTAGAAGTTTGAAGCTTATTTAAAATGCTCTTAGATTATTTTGAAACTAATAATATTCTTCCCATTTCACTCATGCAAAATTAACTTTAAAATAAATATTATTAAATAATACAAATAACTTTATACCTTTTTTTTTATAATTTACTATATAAAAGTGATTTTTTTTAAACAACCTAAACGAAATATATTATCTTAACATTGCTTTTCAACAAATACATCATCCAAACATAAATCTGATTCCATTATAATCAATTATGGATATAATAGATATGAAAATAATAATTATCTTTTCCACAACTAATATCCAAACACACACCTAGTGTGATCATCTTGCAATGGTGCGATGTGCCCGAGAGATTATGAAGCTTGAAGCAAATGCGTGAAGGAGAAGAAACATGTGCTCAGGCCCTGTGTGGTCGCACCACCAAATCATGCTCAGGATCACCACTAATTTGAACTTATTATATTCACATATGAGTTTATTCAATAAGAAAATAAAGTTTGTTATTATATATCCAAAAACAAATTGTTATTAACCATATTCTACATACGAGTTTTCACATTTGCACTAGTTTGTATAAATGACAACTTTCATATGCATTTAATTAACTACCATTCCATTAAATCAAACATAATCTAAAATTTTTCATGCATCGTCAATTACAATGCAAATGGGGGTAATTACAGTATTATATTCTCTCGATATAATTCAACTAAATAATTACTTATCATTTGACAAATCATATATATTTTTTAGCTTAATTTAAAATTTGTTAATATCAAATGCACATAAATGATAGGTTATATGATTTATAATTTATATTGTTTCAAAACTGATTTTCCATTTTGAATTTTTAAGAGTGTTTATTGATACTCTTATATGTTAACAGATACTTTAGTTATCTTTCTTTTTTTTTTAAAGGAGAAAAGTCAGATACTTTAGTTATCTTAACTTCTTATCAAATGAGATAATTTGAACCACTATAGATAATTTGATATTTTAGGAGAGTTGGTTTTTCACCATAAGAGAAACTATAAAAAATATAAATTAAAATAAAACAAAAGTCATTTAATAAGTAGTTATAACAATAGGAGTGACATTGATACACATAATTGATAACAAACATTCCTTCAATGAAAATCCAACTACATTCAACGAGATAAAAAAAAGGAAATAGAATGCATCTACGTGTCAACTAAGTTTCACACTTTATTCAACAGAAAATATAGAATTTGATCAACTCTAAAAGACCATATTTGGAGTTTATGGCCTTTTTGAAATTTATTATCAGCAACAACGCGATTCCAAATTGTTACTAGATTGTAAATGATCGTCTTCATCTCCCATTACTTCAAGACCAAAGTAAACTCACGAAGAGATGAATCCAATAGAGTTACTTCCACACCATCAAGGTGCCCATTGGAGCCTTCTCTTTTACTCAATAATTTCCATTTCATCTTTGGTGAGGAAATCACACATTATTTTATTTTTTTTTCGGCATGGAAAGACGATTGTTATTTCGACGTACATCAGAATTGTAAAGCTTCTTCTCCATGAGAAATTTGATGTCACTGCCATTCAACTCTCTAATCCGGTTCATGAACCGTGGTGGCAGCGACCGTGGTGCAACATTAATCGTCACAATCAACTTTCTTGACTTCTTATTCATTTGGTTGACCATTTCATCTTCAGCAATCGCTTCCTCTTGACGGCTCCTTTTCCTAATCAAATCATTGTTTGTGGTTTCCTGGTTGGAGAAATTGTTGAGTTGTAGCAGTTCTTGTTAAGTGTAAAAGTCTGTGCAAGTATTGACACAATAGCATGCAAGCGGGAAGGCCTAAAGGGTTTGGGAGAAATCATCTGACATGGCTCTCCATCTCTCACTATTGCCCATAATTCCTTCAACGATCTCTTCTTGTCTCCCATAGCAGCAAAGCAAGAAGATGGGGCACTAGGCTGGCTTGTGAAAGAAAAGAGGGAGAACGGAAGGAATGAAATTATTATAAGAGTGAAATCAAGTTTTTGTGTGTGAAAAAGGCTGAAAGAAGAGGCCTTAATATAAAAGGAGGGTTAGATTAAAAATAAAGTGAAAAAAAATCTATAACATTAATGGTAAGAATTTTTTTTTTGGAAAAAATTAATGAAAAGATTTGATATGAAGATAGTTGTTGTAAAAAACCTAAAAATTTTAACCCAAGATCTATCAAAATGTTAAAATTTGATTCAGTTAGAGTAATGATAAGTCAATCAAGTATCATTATATAAATCTACAACATTAATAATAAGATTTGAAATTTTAAAGATGATTGAGTAAGATCCTCTAACGGGCAGAGCCAAACGGGTATGCATGAGGAGTGTTTCTCATATTTTCCTATTGATATGCTTTTCCATTTTTTATTTCATCATTTACGCCAATGCTGTATTTGAATGAATACAAGGTAGTTTTTTTTTTCCCGCTTTTGAATGAATACTTATATATATATATATATATATATATATATATATATATATATATATATATATATATATATATATATATATATATATATATATATAGTTAAGTGGTGGAAATTTCACATTTGCACTAGTTTGTATAACTGACAACTTTCATGTGCATGTGCATTTAATTAACTACCATTCCATTAAATCAAATATGATCTAAAATTTTTCATGCATAGTCAATTACAATGCAAATGGGGGTAATTACTGTATTATATTCTCTCGATATAATTCAACTAAATAATTACTTATCATTTTACAAATCATTTATAATTTTTAGCTTGACTTAAAATTTGTTAATATCAAATGCACATAAATGATAGGTTATATGATTTATAATTTATATTGTTTCAAAACTAATTTTCCATTTTGAATTTTTAAGAGTGTTTATTGATACTCTTATTTGTTAACAGATACTTTAGTTTTCTTTTTTTTTTTAAAGGAGAAAAGTCAGATACTTTAGTTATCTTAACTTATTATCAAATGAGATAATTTGAACAACTATAGATAATTTGATATTTTAGGAGAGTTAGTTTTTCACCATAAGAGAAACTATTAAAAATATAAATTAAAATAAAACAAAAGTCATTTAAATAGTAGTTATAACAATAGGAGTGACATTGATACACATAATTGATAACAAACATTCCTTGAATGAAAATCCAATTACATTCAACGAGAAAAAAAAAAAAGGAAATAGAATGCATCTACATGTCAACTAAGTTTCACACTTTATTCAACAGAAAATATAGCATTTGATCAACTCTAAAAGACCATATTTGGAGTTTATGGCCTTTTTGAAACTTATTATCAACTACAACGCGATGCCAATTCGATACTAGATTGTAAATGATCGTCTTCACCTCCAATTGCTTCAAGACCAAAGCGAAATCACGAAGAGATGAATCCAATAGAGTTACTTCCACACCATCAAGGTGCCCATTGGAGCCTTCTCTTTTACTAAATATTTCCATTTCATCTTTGGAGAGGAAATCACACATTATTTTATTTTTCGGCATGGAAAGACGATTGTTATTTCGACGTACATCAGAATTGTAAAGCTTCTTCTCCATGAGAAATTTGATGTCACTGTCATTCAACTCTCTAATCCGGTTCATGAACCGTGGTGGCAGCGACCGTGGTGCAACATTAATCGTCACAATCAACTTTCTTGACTTCTTATTCATTTGGTTAACCATTTCATCTTCAGCAATCTCTTCCTCTTGACGGCTCCTTTTCCTAATCAAATCATTGTTTGTGGTTTCCTGGTTGGAGAAATTGTTGAGTTATAGCAGTTCTTGTTGAGTGTAAAAGTCTGGTGCAAGTATTGACACAATCGCATGCAAGCGGGAAGGCCTAAAGGGTTTGGGAGAAATCATCTGACATGGCTCTCCATCTCTCACTATTGCCCATAATTCCTTCAGCGATCTCTTCTTGTCTCCCATAGTAGCAAAGCAAGGAAGATGGAGCACTAGGCTGGCTTGTGAAAGAAAAGAGGGAGAACAGAAGGAATGGAATTATTATAAGAGTGTAAGCAAGTTTTTGTGTGTGAAAAAGGAAGAAAAAAGAGGCCTTAATATAAGAGGAGGGTTAGCTTAAAAATCAATTAAAAAAAAAATCTATAACATTAAAGATAAGAATTTTTTTTTTTTGGAAAAAATTAATGAAAAGATTTGATATGAAGATAGTTGTTGTAAAAAAACCTACAAATTTTAACCCAAGATCTATCAAAATATTAAAGATTGATTCAGTAAGAGTAATGATAAGTCAATCAAGTATCATTATATAAATCTATCACATTAATGATAAGATTTGAAATTTTAAAGATGATTGAGTGAGATCCTCTAACCGGCAGAGCCAAGCGGGTATGCATGAGGAGTGCTTCTCTCATATTTTCCTATTGATATGCTTTTCCATTTTTTATTTCATCATTTACGCCAATGCTGTATGTGAATGAATACATGGTAGGTTTTTTTTTTCCCTTTTGATTGAATACTTATCTATATATATATATATATATATATATATATATATATATATATATATATATATATATATATATTTATATAGTTAAGTGGTGGAAATTTCACATTTGTACTAGTTTGTATAACTGACAACTTTCATGTGCATGTGCATTTAATTAACTACCATTCCATTAAATCAAACATGATCTAAAATTTTTCATGCATCGTCAATTACAATGCAAATGGGGGTAATTACAGTATTATATTCTCTCGATATAATTCAACTAAATAATGACTTATCATTTTACAAATCATTTATATTTTTAGCTTGATTTAAAATTTGTTAATATCAAATGCACATAAATGATAGGTTATATGATTTTTAATTTATATTGTTTCAAAACTGATTTACCATTTTGAATTTTTAAGAGTGTTTATTGATACTCTTCTATGTTAACAGATACTTTAGTTATCTTTTTTTTATTTTAAGGAGAAAAGTCAGATACTTTAGTTATCTTAACTTCTTATCAAATAAGATTATTTGAACCACTATAGATAATTTGATATTTTAGGAGAGTTAGTTTTTCACCATAAGAGAAACTATTAAAAATATAAATTAAAATAAAACAAAAGTCATTTAATAAGTAGTTAATACAATAGGAGTGACATTGATACACATAATTGATAACAAACATTCCTTCAATGAAAATCCAACTACATTCAACGAGACAAATAAAAAAGGTAATAGAATGCATCTACATGTCAACTAAGTTTCACCCTTTATTCAACAGAAAATATAGCATTTGATCAACTCTAAAAGACCATATTTGGAGTTTATGGCCTTTTTGAAACTTATTATCAGCTACAACACGATGCCAATTCGTTACTAGATTGTAAATGATCGTCTTCATCTCCCATTGCTTCAAGACCAAAGCGAACTCACGAAGAGATGAATCCAATAGAGTTACTTCCACACCATCAAGGTGCCCATTGGAGCCTTCTCTTTTACTCAATATTTCCATTTCATCTTTGGATAGGAAATCACACATTATTTTATTTTTCGGCATGGAAAGACGATTGTTATTTCGACGTACATCAGAAATGTAAAGCTTCTTCTCCATGAGAAATTTGATGTCACTGCCATTCAACTCTCTAATCCTGTTCATGAACCGTGGTGGCAGCGACCATGGTGCAACATTAATCGTCACAATCAACTTTCTTGACTTCTTATTCATTTGGTTGACCATTTCATCTTCAGCAATCTCTTCCTCTTGACGGCTCCTTTTCCAAATCAAATCATTGTTTGTGGTTTCATGGTTGGAGAAATTGTTGAGTTGTAGCAGTTCTTGTTGAGTGTAAAAGTCTGGTGCAAGTATTGACACAATCGCATGCAAGCGGGAAGGCATAAAGGGTTTGGGAGAAATCATCTGACATGGCTCTCCATCTCTCACTATTGCCCATAATTCCTTCAGCGATCTCTTCTTGTCTACCATAGTAGCAAAGCAAGGAAGATGGAGCACTAGGCTGGCTTGTGAAAGAAAAGAGGGAGAACAGAAGGAATGGAATTATTATAAGAGTGAAAGCAAGTTTTTGTGTGTGAAAAAGGAAGAAAGAAGAGGCCTTAATATAAGAGGAGGGTTAGCTTAAAAATCAAGTCAAAAAAATATATAACATTAATGGTAAGAATTTTTTTTTTGGAAAAAATTAATGAATAGATTTGACATGAAGATAGTTGTTGTAAAAAACCTACAAATTTTAACCCAAGATCTATCAAAATGTTAAAGATTGATTCAGTTAGAGTAATGATAAGTCAATCAAGTATCATTATATAAATCTATAACATTAATGATAAGATTTGAAATTTTAAAGATGATTGAGTAAGATCCTCTAACCGGCAGAGCCAAGCGGGTATGCATGAGGAGTGCTTCTCTCATATTTTCCTATTGATATGCTTTTCCATTTTTTATTTCATCATTTACGCCAATGCTGTATGTGAATGAATACAGGGTAAGTTTTTTTTTTTACCCCCTTTTGAATGAATACTTATATATATATATATATATATATATATATATATATATATATATATATATAGATAGATATATGTGTGGGGGAAATTTCACATTTGTACTAGTTTGTATAACTGACAACTTTCATGTGCATGTGCATTTAATTAACTACCATTCCATTAAATCAAACATGATCTAAAAATTTTCATGCATCGTCAATTACAATGCAATTGGGGGTAATTACAGTATTATATTCTCTCGATATAATTCAACTAATTGATGACTTATCATTTTACAAATCATTTATATTTTTTAGCTTGATTTAAAATTTGTTAATATCAAATGCACATAAATGATAGGTTATATGATTTATAATTTATAATTTATATTGTTTCAAAACTGATTTACCATTTTGAATTTTTAAGAGTGTTTATTAATACTCTTATATGTTAACAGATACTTTAGTTATCTTTTTTTTATTTTAAGGAGAAAAGTCAGATACTTTAGTTATCTTAACTTCTTATCAAATAAGATAATTTGAACCACTATAGATAATTTGATATTTTAGGAGAGTTTGTTTTTCACCATAAGAGAAACTATTAAAAATATAAATTAAAATAAAACAAAAGTCATTTAATAAGTAGTTAATACAGTAGGAGTGACATTGATACACATAATTGATAACAAACATTCCTTCAATGAAAATCCAACTACATTCAACGAGACAAAAAAAAAAAGGAAATAGAATGCATCTACATGTCAACTAAGTTTCACACTTTATTCAACAGAAAATATAGCATTTGATCAACTCTAAAAGACCATATTTGGAGTTTATGGCCTTTTCGAAACTTATTATAAGCTACAACGCGATGCCAATTCGTTACTAGATTGTAAATGATCGTCTTCATCTCCCATTGCTTCAAGACCAAAGCGAACTCACGAAGAGATGAATCCAATAGAGTTACTTCCACACCATCAAGGTGCCCATTGGAGCCTTCTCTTTTACTCAATATTTCCATTTCATCTTTGGTGAGGAAATCACACACTATTTTATTTTTCGGCATGGAAAGACGATTGTTATTTCGACGTACATCAGAATTGTAAAGCTTCTTCTCCATGAGAAATTTGATGTCACTGCCATTCAACTCTCTAATCCGGTTCATGAACTGGTGGTGGCAGCGACGTGGTGCAACATTAATCGTCCCAATCAACTTTCTTGACTTCTTATTCATTTGGTTGACCATTTCATCTTCAGCAATCTCTTCCTCTTGACGGCTACTTTTCCTAATCAAATCATTGTTTGTGGTTTCCTGGTTGGAGAAATTGTTGAGTTGTAGCAGTTCTTGTTCAGTGTAAAAGTCTGGTGCAAGTATTGACACAATAGCATGCAAGCGGGAAGGCCTAAAGGGTTTGGGAGAAATCATCTGACGTGGCTCTCCATCTCTCACTATTGCCCATAATTCCTTCAACGATCTCTTCTTGTCTCCCATAGCAGCAAAGCAAGGAAGATGGAGCACTAGGCTGGCTTGTGAAAGAAAAGAGGGAGAACAGAAGGAATGGAATTATTATAAGAGTGAAAGCAAGTTTTTGTGTGTGAAAAAGGAAGAAAGAAGAGGCCTTAATATAAGAGGAGGGTTAGCTTAAAAATCAATTAAAAAAAAATCTATAACATTAATGGTAAGATTTTTTTTTTTGGAAAAAATTAATGAAAAGATTTGATATGAAGATAGTTATTGTAAAAAGATTTGATATGAAGATAATTGTTGTAAAAAACTTACAAATTTTAACCCAAGATCTATCAAAATGTTAAAGATTGATTCAGTTATAGTAATGATAAGTCAATCAAGTATCATTATATAAATCTATAACATTAATGATAAGATTTGAAATTTTAAAGATGATTGAGTAAGATCCTCTAACAGGCAGAGCCAAGCGGGTATGCATGAGTGCTTCTCTCATATTTTCCTATTGATATGCTTTTCCATTTTTTATTTCATCATTTACGCCAATGCTGTATGTGAATGAATACAGGGTAGTTTTTTTTTCCCCTTTTGAATGAATACTTATATATATATATATAGTTAAGTGGTGGAAAAAGGTATTAGAACTGTTAGCCAATTACTGATGATGCAGCTAGCAGCTTAATAATAATATTAATTGAATTGGGGTTAGAGGATAGAACCCTAACGCGTTGGGACAAGACACCCCGAAGGCAGAGGTGTCTTAAGCATGGGGATGGGTACAACCATAATTGTCAGCATTCAGGGGATACATATAGCTTGTATTCTAAAATGCATTCAAGAATGCATTCACCTTGGGCTCAATTATTGTAACTCTTTGACTCAAACCATTGTGAAACGTGATTGAGATTGAAGACTCTCAAACCTATCAATGATGTTTTCAAGTTTTCAAGATGCATTTCAAGTCGAAGGCCTGCTAATTATCTTTGCCATTGCTAGAAACTACTCAAGTCATTTCATTGTGTTTGTTGAATTGTTAAGAATCAGTTTGAATTAGTCTGTTAATTAGTGATTTGAAATTTTGAATAAATCCCTGTTTTCTAGGATTTAGATAGTGGCTTCCTTGTTTATTTCCACATCAGTAGGACGTGTGCTGCAGTTTCCTGTTTTTCTTAAGGCTATAAGAAGTGATAATGGTCAAGAATTCATGATGCATGATTATATACCTTGCTAAAGGGATTTTACATCAAAGAACATGTGTTGAATCGCCTCAACAAAATGGCATTGTTGAGAGGAAACATCAACGTATCTTAAATGTTGGAAAAGCATTGTTCTTTCAAGCTCACTTACCACAATCACTTTGGTCATAGGCCATTACTCACTCTACACACATAATCCATAGACTGCCCACCCCTTTGCTGCATAACAAATCTCCACTATAAATGTTCAGAAACTTGATAAATCAAAGCTAGAAGAGTTTCCTTCCCCATCACCAAAAGAAACAAGAAGAAACGTACCACATCATAAATTAAATGCGAAGCATATAATTGAATAAACTTATCCTAAAGTGACCAAACAAAACATTTAGCATATCACATTTCACATAAAAGCTGCTCCACCATCACTTGCTTGTAACGGTATGTTTAAATTAGCTTATTTTGAATTTAAAACAACTTATAATCAATCTCTTACTGAGAGTGTTTTTGGGGAATAAAAGTGATTTTCTCCTAAAATCTAAACAAAACCAAAAATGCTTGTTATACTTTCAACTAATATATAAAATGAAAATGTCAGCACGAAATTTTGTAAAATTGTATAATAAAACAATCATATAGAAGGAAAAATGAGGAAAGAACAATATAATGCAATTTAAAAGCAACTATCCATAACTTTTCATATATGACATGAAACAACAATGCTGCAATTTAAACTCAAGCATTGTCAATTAAAGACGACGAACAAAATCGAGAAACGAAAACGAGATTGAAATTTTTGGCAGTTATGGAAAGAGAGGAGAGGATGAAGTTTGAGAGAGAGATACCAAGGCGGCAATGGCTAAGAAAGAGAGGAAGGGGATGAGAATGGCGGAGGAATCAGAGGGTGGCGGAGGAGGAAAAGAGGACGGTGTTCGGTGCTGGGTATCCATGGCGGTGGAACAGTGCCACTCTCCCCACTGTCACACACGTCTTTGCTGATTTTGATACTTTGCCTTTCAGGGAAGCAAAGGTTGCGTGCTTATCCCGCAATAATAATATAAAATTGGTTTAAATAAGTTTTTTTTTTCCTTGCAAAATTTTTTCTTAATATTTCGTCCCTATACTTTTAGATTTTTTTGGAAATAGTCCCTACTATTATCTCTTTTTGTTAACAGCTTATGTGACAAATGGAATGCCCACATTATCCACGTGGCACTGACATGGCGTTCTGTTTGCCACATCAACAGGAATTATTTCCAAGTTTTTTTTAAAAATATAAGGACGAAATCCAAAGATAAATTTTATAGGGATTAAAACCAAAATTTATGAACTTTGCAAAGACCAAAAAATTATTTTTAAAAAAAACTATTATTCGACCAATTTTCAAAGCAAGTCATATAAGGACAGAAAACTATCTTGGTACCTCCGAGTACTAGAAATTATATCAGAAGAATGAATTTGATAAGTTTATCCTTGTGTCCCTAATGTATGAAATTTGTCCTTCTATTTTTTGGTCAAATCTCATAGCAATAGGACTCCATAAGAAATTACCTCGATAGTCCTGAGTACTAAAAATCATATCAGATGAAGAGATTTGTCAATTTGAAACTCGTGGCCCTATGTACGATTTCTTTTTATTTTCTAGCCAAATTTTTCTAAGGTTAAAATTGTCAAATTCCTTCATCTCGTATGATTTTTAATACTCAGGGGTGTCAAGGTAATTTTATTTTCTTATCCGATTTGCTATGAAATTTGGTAAGAAAATCGGAACAAAATCATACATTCTGGATCACAGGGTTAAAGTTGGTAAATTCTTTCATTTTGTATGATATTTAGTACTCAGGGGTACCGAGGTAATTTTGTGTTCCTGTCCGACTTGCTCCAAAATTTGGCTACAAAGTAGAAAGAAACCATACATTAGGGCCACAAGTTTCAAATTGACAAATCCCTTTATCTGGTATGATTTCTAGTACTTATGGGTATCAATGTAATTTCTTATTCCTATTTGATTGTTCTGAGATTTGGCCAGAAAATAGAAGAAAAAAATATACATTAGGGACACAAGGATTAAATCGTCAAATTCATTCATCTGGTAGAATTTCTGGTACTCGGGGGTATCGAGTTAGTTTCTTGTCCCTATATGACTTGCTTTGAAAAATTTTCGGAAAATAGTTTTTTTTATTAAATAAGTTTTTGGTCCCTGCAAAGTTCATAAATTTTGTTTTAGTCCTTATAAATTTTGTCTTAGGATTTCGTCCATGTATTTTCAAAATTTTTGGAAATAGTCCCTGCTGATATGGCAAACAGAACGCCATATCAATGCCACATGGATGACGTGACATGGCTAATGAGGCATTTCTTTTGACACGCCAGCAGTTAACGGAAAGAGATGACGGTAGGGACTATTTCCAAAATTTTTGAAAGTATAAGGCTGAAATCCTAAGGAAAAATTTTACAGGGACTAAAACCAAAATTAATGAATTTTGAAGGGACCAAATACTTATTTAAACCTATAAAATAGTATTAAATAAATATTACTAAGAAATAAGAATAAATGCCCAGGTCCTAAAAAAAGGTTGGAGTCATTTTTAGTTTCTAATAATTAATAATTAATAGAGAATGCTAATACACTTGAGGCATTGGTTAATGAATCAAAAAAAGAAAGTTTGTATGAGAAACTGTTATATTCATTATATTAAAACTGTTATACTTAGTTTTTCAATAGAAACTTTTCTTTTATGATTTTCTTAATCAATGCTCATAAGACACTCGTTAGCAAGACCCATAATTAATTAGTCTCTCATAGTTATATAGCCCGATAAGTTAGTCCTTCCATCCAATTTCCTAGGTACAAATCCGTTAAGTTGCCTATGTGTGTTATTAACTTGCTTACCTGGATTGTCAATGACCCTGCGAAATTCAATTTCAAAGGAGCTAAAACTGATTTGATAATGTCTTAGATTTGGTGTATGTTTGGATAAACATTTGATAAAAGTGATTTTGAATGGAATTGATTTTGTAAAATTGATTTGGTTAGAATTGAGTTTGAAATAAAATGATTTATGTTTCGATATTTTCATTTTGAAATCAAGTTTGATGTAAAACTTGGCAAAATCTAGGGTGAGAGATGTACACAAGTCTCTCACAATGAATGAGCTCTATTTTCCAAAAACAAAATTATTTTTCAGTCCTTTCTCTCTCACTCCTCTCCTCCTTCCCCAGCCCTCCAACTCCCCCACCCTATCCCCAACGCCTTCCTCCGACCTCCCTCTGGTTACATCCACCGTCGTAACAACAACAATCACCACCACTTTTCATGTAACATCCATTATTTTATGTGTTGTTTACGTGAGAGGATTAGGTTTAAGGCTTGGATCATAAAGTTAAGATATTGTTTGAGACATAGACACCCTTGCATGGGAAGTACACAACAGTTTGGAGTGAGTTGGAACATAGGAGCAACTTAGGGTTTTGACCCAATTATCGCTTCTAAACTTGTGAGTGTGAAATAAGAAATTTGGAGTTAGGGTTGAGATTAGGTATTTTTGATGTTTTGAGGTTGTTTATTAGGTCTTGATGAGCCTAAATCTCAAATTTGAGCTCAATCGGACGTCGAACGGACCCGGAACACAAAGAGTTGATTGACCACGCTCGAGCATGGTTACACCAGCGCTCAAGCGCCCTAGTCAACCAGACAGGGCTGTGCATTGACTTGACACGTGTCATCAAGGGCTGACGTGACATCTTCTGATTGGTTGCATGGCACGGTGATCCACCAACCCTCCAACGCTCGAGCATGGGGAGGCCAACACTCAAGCGTTGGAGCGCTCGAGCGCTAGGTTACCAGTGCTTGAGCCTTGGTGCGCTGAGTGACAAAAGTCACTTAAGCTATAAGTGAGAAGACAGAAGACAGAAGACAGAAACGAGAGCTGAGAGTTGAGAGCAGAGAAAAAAGAGTTCTAGAGGGAGAAGGAGAGAAATCTAGAGAGAGAAAAGGTCTCGACTCATAGTATGACTTGTTCGGGCATTCCATGACGTATCCGAGTACACCGTTGTGTTCGTGGCAATGTTCTCTACATTGTTCTCTTCTTCGTTTCGTCAATAGAGAAGGTAAATCCTACTCTCTTTGTGTCAAAATTCCGTCCGTTACGATTCTTGAAGTATATTTAGTTTCGGTTATCAGAATCCAATTCCGTTTTCGATTTTGAACTCTTAGTAACGTGCGCTTCGTAATGTGGTATCTAGGTGATTTTTCGGAGGCTCGGAGGCTTTAGACTTGCGCAGGACAGAACCGAGAGCTTGGGGGATTTCTTCATTTTGTTACGTTTCGGTCATCTGACGACTTGTCAGGTGGGGGAAAGAAATCATTTAACGTCGGAAATGGCACAGTGGTGTTTAATTCGATAATTGCGTAGGGCGGCCTAAACCCTACTCGAGAGAGAGTAACGGACAATGTCCATATCACATTAGGGACTACTTAGTGGTACCAATGATGATATTGAGATTGTGCGTTTATCGTCGTTACATTTAAAATATATTATTTGATTTATGAGGTTGACTGTTTAACTGTTTAGCTGCCATTGATATAATGGTTGATACATGATGTGTTGACTGGATTATGGCATGTGATTATATTACTATTTTTATTATTTTATATATATTTGGAGATGATTGAATTTATGACATGTTGGCATGATTGTAATGATTATAATGATGACATGAGTGTAATGATTGCGTTTAGAGATTGAATAGTGATAAGACATGATGACTTATGGTGATGTATGTCGGAAATTCATAATACATGAGATAGTAGTGTGTAACCGATAGGATTTATTGTGATAGGGTGATGCGACTTATGAGAGATGATTATGATTGAGGTTATTTATTAGATAGTGATATGAGGTTAAGGCACTAGGGGGTGACCTGAAACAGGGTCTGTGATATGGTAGCTTGAAACAAAGCTCGTGATCCGGTGTTGGGGTACTGGGGTTTGATTTCTTGAAAGGTGTTCCCGGGATTTCAGATTATCGGCAGGACCGTCCCAGAGAGTATTTTATTATAGTCGTAGCTATAGTTCATGTGTTGCATGAGCAGCTTGGCCGAGGGATCAGGATGTGCACCGAGGTGATTTGCGCAACTATAGTGCCATTGCTTTGCATGGGCATCCTCCCTCAGCGGACGAGGATGTACGCCGAGGGCTCTGGAGACGAGGTGTTGTGGATATCCGGATATGCGTCAGAACTTGGTGATTCATACAACATTTGCATTTCATAATGATGGAGGGTAGAGGAAAAATCTTAGATGTGGATTGAGGATGGTTGTGTCATATATATATATATATATATATATATATATATATATATATGGAGATGGATGTTTAGTGTGCTGTTATAGAATTAAACGTTCCTAAACCCCTTTCCACGTTTGATGTTATATTGTTTCTTATCCCATTTTATTTTGCTGTGTGTTTGTTTATCTATGTTTGTACCTTATACCCGGACCAGAGTGATGGCGCATTGGGATCATCCCTGGATGACCCAGGATGCGGAGTTTCACCTCACGGGGAAATTTGAGTTTGAGTTCGTGGACCCTAACTGGTGGCTCGTGGACCCGGTCAGTCGTTTTACTGTATATACGGGTCCAGTATCGCCGACGTACTGATTAGGGCAGGGAGCCCCACTAGGCTTAGTGGGCACTTTCAGAGCAGGCGTAACACTCCCCTTCCCCATCGGACATCCGGACGGGCAGATACCTCCGATGCCGGGCATGGCCCCAGTTCCCTTTATGGTACCATTTGAGGCACTTGTGCCAGGATTTGGACCCGTACCTGTACCCGCACATGCACTAGAGCCAGAGCTTGCACCTGTACAGAAGGAGGACCCGGTTGCTCCAGTTTCGGAGCCGGTGCCTGTTCCCGAGGTACCAGCTCCTCCTCAGGTCCGAGCTATAGTTAGAGTCTTCTCGTGTATCCTCCAGATTACATCCCAGAGATAGCAGGCTATATCGGTAGATGTTCCAGCGGCAGTCAAATATGAGCTCTTCTAGTGGTAGCGGAGGAGTGTCTGGACCATGAGGACCACGAGATGCTAGCGAGGGTGGTAGTATGGGATAGCTCAGGGCAGTGCTATCAGCTTAGGTGTGCGTGAGGTTTTCCTGTATTTTTTAGAGGGGACTGGGTGTGGAGAGAATCAATGAGGCATCTTTCTTCAATCTCTTGATGTATTACGTTAGTTTCTATATAGTGGGATCCTAGTGATGGGAATCCCTTGACAGTATAGTACCAGGAGGTTATGCATATATGTTGATGCATGTATGTATATGTATCTTTATACTTGTTGTTTTATATCTTAATTTTTAAATTTCTCCGTTGTAATAACCGCTTAACCTTAATAACACGATTATATTTTAATAATTTTGGGTTTTCTTTAATGGGACGTCGGGACGTCTCATTTGGTGGTATCAGAGAAGTTCGGTTCTGAACAGACTATGAATTAGGGTGTACTGGTCATTGGGTTGAATCAACACAGAATAACGACTATGCCTAGAAGTTGGGTAGTGAGTCCGAACGCAACATTTCTATGACATATAGTATTTATATTCTGGTTTTATGTAGTATTACATGTCATATTGATGTAGGCTACTGATTTCTTTTAACATGATCATGGCTCGAGGCCGAGGACAAGGATGTGGGAGGCGTGGTGGTGGTAGAGCTATAGAGGGAGGCCCTAGAGAGAGTATTGAGGATGGGCATCATCAGCCAGATGCAGGAGTTGGAGGTGGAGGGGAGTCATCCGAGACTCTCCAGACTATCCGGGAGTTAGCATCCATTCTATTGCAGCAGGTGCAACAGAATGCTCAGAGGATGCAGAGAGATGCAGATTTACAGGAGCAGTACGATAGGAGGAAAGATGCGGAGACTGAGGATACATGATTGGCTACCTTTCTGAAAGTTAATCCACCACAGTTCGGAGGAGAGTATGACCCAGAGCGAGCTGAGTGGTGGATTGATCAGCCTCTGGCTCATCTAGTTTTATGACTAGTATGACCGTGGTTTTATGCAAATTATATCTCATTTTCACCCAAATTAGACTTGATTGTCTTTAAGCGGAATTTTGAGTCGTTTAAGTATTTTTAGGTTAATTTAGTTGATTTAGAGTTGAATAAAGTACTTACTGTTAATACTTGTTTTCAAGTAATAAAAAGAAGCAGTTCTGGAGTTTTTCGCCCCGCGAGAAGGCATTCGCCTCGCGAACCTGAAGGCTGACTGTTCCAGAAATTGCAATCCTCTCTGTCTCGCCCCGCGAAACATGACTCGCCTCGCGAGTAATCCAACCCTGGAAGACCAGAAGCCATCACGGCTTACCCATGTTGAAGGTCACGGGCGTTACGGTTTGGAATCTGAAGAGTCTCGCCTCGCGAAGATAAGCTCGCCTCGCGAGAGAGCCAAACACTGAAGACTGTTCGTATTATTCGTCTCGCGAAGGTGTGCTCGCCTCGCGAGCTCGCGGAATCCAGAATCTGTATTTAAGCCAGTTTGAAGGCAGAACTGAGCAGTTTTTGGAATCTTTTGTTTTCTCTTTAGTTTAGATGGCTGTAGAATTAGGTTTAATGCTTTATTTTTCCTTTGTAATGGAGAACTAGTCTCCTTGGATTAATCTACTGCGATTGGTTTCCACCGTACTTGAGGTTCTGTAATTCCTATTTTATTTGCTTTTCCCTTTTCAATACTATGCTATATATTTCTGTTTGCTTAATTTAGGAGTGTATAGTGTTGTGTTGATTTATTTCGGTGATGATATGTTCCTATATTTAATCGCGTTTGCTTAATTCGCGTGTGTTCAATTCGTGTTCGCTTAGTTCACGAAGGGCTTAACCCCGTTTGCTTAATTCGGGAATAGGAACATATATCTCGTAGTAGTGATTTCGCTTGTTAATTGTTGCTACAACCGAAAGGGGATTAGAATCTGCTTAGGGCTTGGAATTTACATGAACTGATGATAGTGGGAAACCGAGAACAGTAGGTTAATCGTCTTTAGTTTATTTGATAATCTCTTAAACTGCTTTGTTTTTATTGCTCATTTCTGTTTTGTTTCTTTTTTTTATTTCATATCCAAAACCCCCCAAAATCTGACTTTTCTGTTAACAACAACCCAAGAGTCCTTGTGAGACGATACTCGAGCTGTCGCTCCCTAAACTACATTTTTACAAACCGCTCGCTTTTTGGCGCGTGCGCGACAGCGCGTTCAAAAATTGGCGCCGTTGCCGGGGACTCTTGTTGTTATTAACAGAAAAAAAATATAAAAAAAAAAATCTCTTTGCTGAATTAGTTTTGGCAGCTTTGTCTGGTTGTGAATCTTAGTGCTTACCATGGATAATTATATGCAAGATTTTATGCCTAATGTTGATTATGAACCATGCATATATTATCCTAACTTTGATAGGCCACCACCATGCATGTATTATCCTGATTTTAGTAAACCACCACCATGCATAAATTATCCTAATTTTGCTGGAAGTTATGAGTTTAGCAGTGGTTTTGACATGATTGGTGTGAATGAGGTCCATAGCTCTTCTTCCATCCAGGTCCTTGAGAATAGAATGGATGAGCTCACTTCTTTGGTGAAGCAATTGTTAATGGATAAGGTTCAGTTGGAAAGGTTTTGTGGCATGTGCAGCTCTCCTGAGCACCTGTTTGAGGCATGCCCCATTCTGAAAGAAGGGTCAGTTACTGGTTTGCCTCGAGCTTATGCAGTCCATCCTTACAATCAAGGCAATAAGCTTGAGGATGATGAAGAACCTTTGGAAGTAGATGATTCAATTAATTCATATGCATGTGTTGAAAGTGAAGGGATGGATGAACTGTGTGCTGAATTTCCAGACATTCGGGCTTTTACTGATTTAGTTTATTGTACCATGTGTACTGACTCTACTAACACTAACCTTTGTGTGGTGTGTGCTGAGAATTCTGCAGGTTTAGCAGGTGATGGATTTGTTAGCACAGTGAATGAAGAACGTGCAGAAGTTGAAGCAGCACCGGAGACCCCAGCTACTTGTTTGTCACCACTAGGGAACAACCGGTGACGGAGTTCAAGCCTCTGGATTTTGCACCATGTCCAGTCCAAGAGGTTGAACCCCGATTTTATTGGGAGGACTTTATTGAGAAAGAGGTCAACCTTGACCCAAGAGGGAGTGAGAAGTCCGCCGCACTTGGCGAAGTAACCATGATTATCAAGCACTCACCTCCATATCAAGGCTGCAAGTTAGGGGACCATGGAATAAGCTTCAGTCCCTTGTCTATCACGTGGGCATTATGCTGCATGCCATGGGATCCGGGAGGATCATATTGCAATTTGGGCATTCCGTGGCCACTGTATCACAAACAGTGGGATCCTGGTGGAACCACCTCCATGAGTTTTCTCTAAACCCTTACTCTTTTTAATTATCGTTGCTTTATTTTTGTTTTGTTTTCTTTTAGCTCCTGAATAATTTGAGAAGATCAGGAGTATGTGTGTTGAGTCTTGTGTCGGCAAGCTTGATTGGGTTTAATTGAATTTGCATATATTGATTGCATGTTATGTGTTGACTGATTTCCCCCTAGGTTTTGAAATTGAAAATTTGATCCCCATGTGAAAAATTGAAAACTGAACTTTGAGATATTTTGTTGTGATTGCATGATTTATGATAAGTTTGGGGTGAAGGGATGCACACACTAGGGATTGAATCTCGGTCAAACAATTTGCAAAATTGTCCAGGTGAGGATTTGAGCCTCCAACATGTTTTTAACTGTGTGAATCACTTTTGAATTACACTTTCCCGAATTTGCTTGAATCTCTTCTTGGTTTGCATGTTTATGTGATTGCATCAAATGATTTAGGCATTTTCTTTGTAAATAACCACTTGTCCTAAAATAACCATCCCTAATGCATGTTTCCTAGTTAGCCCCATTGAGCATGATTAGCCTATTGTTTCTTGTTGACCTTATGTTATGAGCCTAAAATCTGGAAAAACCATGTTAACCCAATCTTAGGATTAGGAGAGCATGGAAGCCTAGCAAGAGAATGGTTGCAAGAAACTAAGTTTGGGGTGGCTACAAGGTGCAATGTGTTGTTTGGGATTGAGAAAAAGAAAAAAAAAATAATAAAAAGGTTGGAGCCAAAGGCTAAAAAAAAAAGAAATAAAAGAAATAAAAAGAACAAAAAAATATCAAAAAGGCTATTTGAATAAAAAGGCTGTAGTCACCCAAGGCAAATGAAAAATGAAAAAAGGAACTTGAGTGGAAATTTAAGGTATAAAAATGTTTCATGCTCTCTTAGTTCCTAGGGACTTAAGCCTAGTACCTTTGTATATCCTACCCTTAGCCAGGCCCCATTACAACCTTAAAATACCTTTTGATGTTGCATGCATGTTTTCTGTGGGAATCATTTGGAGATGAAAATCAAATTTATGGGAAGTGCTTCTTAAAAGTGAAATTGAGTGAAATGTTGTTAGCCTAGACAAACTGAGCGATTGAGTGAAACACTAAATGCCCTTGTGAGGAAGGTGATTGTTTGAATTTGGTGATCTCCCTCTTGTGTGTAACTTGGATCCCTTGCTTAGATTAATGATTGCTTGAATGATGAAATTCTAAAATGTTCAGAATAATGGAATGTAGGGATTATATTGTTGAAAAGGGGGAATCGTTGAGAAAAAAATTGTTTTGTTGGAATTGCTTGAAATTTGTGCAAAGTTGATTGAATCTTTAAGCTTGCCATGTCTTGAGTCTTTTTGAGTTTTTGAGTTTTAGTTTGCTTGGGGACAAGCAAAGTTTAAGTTTGGGGTATTTTGATCAGCCTCTGGATCATCTAGTTTTATGACTAGTATGACCGTGGTTTTGTGCTAATTATATCTCATTTTCACCCAAATTAGACTTGATTGTCTTTAAGCAGCATTTTGAGTCGTTTAAGTATTTTTAGGTTAATTTAGTTGATTTAGAGTTGAATAAAGTACTTACTGTTAATCCTTGTTTTCAGGTAATAAAAAGAAACAGTTCTGGAGTTTTTCGCCCCGCGAGAAGGCATTCGCCTCGCGAACCTGAAGGCTAACTGTTCCAGAAATTGCAATCCTCTTTGTCTCGCCCCGCGAAACATGACTCGCCTCGCGAGTAATCCAACCCTGGAAGACCAGAAGCCATCACGGCTTACCCATGTTGAAGGTCACGGGCGTTACGGTTTGGGATTTGAAGAGTCTCGCCTCGCGAAGATAAGCTCGCCTCGCGAGAAAGCCAAACACTGAAGACCGTTCGTATTATTCGCCTCGCGAAGGTGTGCTCGCCTCGCGAGCTCGCGGAATCCAGAATCTGTATTTAAGCCTGTTTGAAGGCAGAACTGAGCAGTTTTTTGAACTTTTTTCTTTTCTCTTTAGTTTAGATGGCTGTAGAATTAGGTTTAATGCTTTGTTTTTCCTTTGTAATGGAGAACTAGTCTCCTTGGATTAATCTACTGCAATTGGTTTCCACCGCACTTGAGGTTCTGTAATTCCTATTTTATTTGCTTTTCCCTTTTCAATATTATGCTATATATTTCTGTTTGCTTAATTCAGGAGTGTATAGTGTTGTGTTGATTTATTTCGGTGATGTTATGTTCCTATATTTAATCGTGTTTGCTTAATTCGCGTGTGTTCAATTCGTGTTCGCTTAGTTCACGAAGGGCTTAACCCCGTTTGCTTAATTCGGGAATAGGAACATATATCTCGTAGTAGTGATTTCGCTTGTTAATTGTTGCTACAACCGAAAGGGGATTAGAATCTGCTTAGGGCTTGGAATTTACATGAACCGATGATAGTGAGAAACCGAGAACAGTAGGTTAATCGTCTTTAGTTTATTTGATAATCTCTTAAACTGCTTTGTTTTTATTGCTCTATTTCTGTTTTGTTTCTTTATTTTATTTCATATCCAAAACCCCCCAAAATATGACTTTTCTGTTAACAACAACCCAAGAGTCCTTGTGAGACGATACTCGAGTTGTCGCTCCCTAAACTACATTTTTACAAACCGCTCGCTTTTTGGCACGTGCGCGACTCGGGTAGGACCCCCACTCCTCTGAGAGGACCAAACACTAGACCAGGACAGAGCACTCAGACATCTGCACCACCAGTACCAGCTACAGCACCAACACCAGTTAGCAGAGAGGGTCAGCAGTAGAGAGACCCAGTTTGTTTTCGATGCGGGGATCCGCATTACATAAGAGATTGTACAGATAGATTAGGCTGCTACATCTGTGGCAAACCAGCTCATTTTGCTAGGGATTACCGACAGAGAGCAGGACAGCAGCAGCTAGCTGCCAGCAGAGGAGCCAGTAATTCTAGAGGTGGAGCTAGGAGAGGAGTTCTAACGACAAGACGACAGACGGCCAGACCTTAGGCCACGGGGAGAGTATTTACTGTGAGAGGATCTGAATCCTCTTAGTCTGTGGATCTTATTCAAGGTATGTGTTTACTATCTGGAAGACTCCTGCATGTGTTGTTTGACTCAGGGGCTACACATTCGTTTGTTTTGCATGGGTGCGTAGATCATCTACATTTTCCCGTTTCTCAGTTACCATACACACTTATAGTATCTACCCCGACCAGTGATTCTTTGATCACCATGTCTGTTTGCCGATAGTGTCCTATAGTTGTTGAAAATAGGACATTCCTTATAGATATCATCTGTTTGCCTATGCAACAGATAGATGTTATCCTTGTTGTTTTGGCTTCAACGACTTAAGAGGGGGGTGAATTGAGTTTTCTTAAAAATCTTTCCCTCTTAAAAATTCTTTTTAAATCAGAGTTGCCTCAGGATATTTTACAAAAAAAAGTGAGGGGCTTTTTATGAAATCTTGAATAGAAGGTGATGAGGATAAGAAAGATTAATTCAGAATTAATAGATCACAGAATAGGTTTTGAGACACCCCGTTGTGCTCCATTGTATTATTACATTAAAACATTAATATTTATTTACTTAATCGCGCACTTACTGTTGAAAATACGTAAAAATAAAAACTCAATTAATAATTATATAACTTATGCAGATATAAAACACACCAAAACTATATTACATAAATATACACATGTTTATTTATTAAATTACCAAAACACTGTTGAGGGTATCCTCTCAGTAGGATCCCTCACAGGCACATACTTAAACAAAAGTTGTGCTTAGCGGAAAATACAAAACGTCTCACGAGACGCACTGGCCATAGACTAACTAGATCCTAATCACCATGGGTCACGACTCGACCTCCGGCTTCCGGTTCATAGGGAGTTCCATCCAACCCCTCTTCGTTCAGCTCAGCTACAGGGTCTTCAAGTACGGTCCCATAAAAGATAAAATAAAACATACCGAAAGATACAGGGGATAAGAAACATTTCTATCATCAAAAGCGGAAAAAAGTCATAGCATATCATACAATAAATGTCACAGACAATCAACATACATAGCTAACAAATCATCCTCGAATTAATGTATCATCCTCTACCCCAATCTCATATAACTAAACTTTTATACTGACGGGACCATCTCTATTCCTATCACGTTAGTCAGTAGTCCAGAACAGACCAGTACCAATAACTTTCGAACGCATCAAAGACTAAACAAGTATTAGTCTAAAATGGTTCAGTGCCAAGAATATACGAACGCGTCAAGGAGTATCAATCCAGAACGGTCCAGTGCCAAGAACATACGAACTCATCAAGGAATATCATTCCATAACGGTCCAGTGCCAAGAACATTCGAACGCGTCAAGAACTAAAGAGTATTACGGTAGTCTACCTCGGCATCCACATCCGTAGGGCACTCACCCGCAATATCCGATATCCCAAAATAGGATATCATGACCTCGTGTGTTCCACTCACACGGCTGTGAATAACAATACATCTATAAATGAATCTCCCTAAATTACATCAATAACAACCTAGTGCCTCAACCTTCCATCAAAGTCTCAACACCTTTTTCCTCATAGATAAAACCACTTAATTAGGCTAGGCACCTCTAAATCACCTTTATTCTCTCGCCTAAACAATTATCTCCCGAACAACACATATCCTTACTTAAAAATCAGCTAAGCACAATATTAAACCCAGACAGATCATGCATAACACATTAATCAACAGAATATTCAAATATCTCTATATCATATAAGGCAATTTATCACAACCAACTCATAATGGTCCAACCAAATAAATAACAAAGTCAGACTCTGTCACGGCCTGACCGTGATAGCCATCACGGCCGTGACTGACAACAAAGGCAAGAATTCTACAAAACAACCTGTCACGGCCTGGCCATGACAACCATCACAGCCGTGACAGACAATAAAAATCCTCAATATCATAAATATTCAAACACCAAAATAATATGTCACATGCAGATGGAATACCTCAACCTGCGTATCACAGTAAATTCGATAACATAAAATCAAACATCCTCAAATACTTAAAATCAACTTAATGTCGATAAACCTACAATCCCCGAATCACCATTGGTTTTACAGAAAAGGTTTCCACATGGATTTTGGTCTTGTCGATTACTCGACTACTAGTAGGGTTTAGGTCGCCCTACACAATTATCATATAATCTACTACTTATCGATTCCGGCGATAGGTTGATTCTTTCCCCCACCTAAGTTATCACCGGAAACACGAAAACGACGATCCTCATTATCCCGCCACGAGTTAACAAAACCACCTTCAACCAAATCAACAATAAAACAAATGAATCAACAAATCTAAATATGGACATATGGTACTAGGTTCGGCCAACTCATCCAAATGAGGGTTAGAGCTCTTTTCTCAACCTAAGCTTTTGGATACTAATTACTTAGGTCCTAGGTAGCCTAGATACATTGCTATGACTTGAAAACATGAATAAAATATTCCAAGCCCTGTTTAATTGAATTTCGGCCTTACAAAGAAAATTAGGATAGGGATTTTTGCTGAACCTAAGCTCTTGGATTTAAGTTATACCAGTACTATAGAACTTAAATCAAGTACTAACTTTCAAACAAAACAACAAAACATGAAAACCACTTTTATACTCAGTTTCGGCCTCAATTATAAAATAGGGAAGGAAAATGATTTTGATCACATGCTCTTGGATAAAGAAATTAGGGATCATAACTAGATCATAGAAATTGGTTTCACATTAAAAGGATTTTCCTACAATTTTCTAGAATTATTTGAAGTTCTAGATCTAGGAATGAAAATTTATGAAAACTTGATGATCATTGCTTGATCTTACAAAATAAATGAAGGATAAGACTTAGATGATTAACGATAAGAGCTTTTACCTCTTGAAGATTGAAGAAATGAAGAAAATGATCAACCTTCACTAAGTTGAAAACTGGACAGCTTGAAGGTGTGATGGTATTGTGAGTGTATCTCACAATATACTCATCCAAAAATCACGAACTTTGTCTTTTTAGAAATATAAGAAGAAAAGGAACAACTTTTATGTTGAAGGTTTCATTTGGTTCGGATCATAACATAGGTGAAAAGGGCCTTCTTTCTGCTGTTTCGTGGGTTGCTGAGAATTCTGGGCAGTTTCGGTATTTTGAGCCTATCTCCCAATACACTTATCAGGTTTTGATGATCTTTAGCTTGTTGGAAATAAGAGAGAAATAGGAACAACTTTTATGTTGAGAGTTTTTCGAGTTTCAGAAATAAAGAGGGTCATATTTTTTGTGGGGATTCGGTGTTCTTATGAGTTTTGTAACTTATTTGGTGAGGAAGATGAAGAGAATGAAGAAGATGAGTGAAATGGTGAGGGAGGCCACGGTTTGGAGGGCTTTTATAGGAAAAATCTTAGGCCTTGTTTGGTTTTTAACTTTTAGATTAATGGGTTTTGTGATTAATTAATTAATATAAGTTTAACCATAGTTAATAATTAACTTAACTAGGGTTACTTTGCTTAACTATGGTTAATAAATATGTGGCTCACATTTGATGGAGGTGAGGCTGATTTTGTGCCACACAAAGTGACTTGTCATGGAAGTTATCTTGAAGCTTCTTCATCAATTTGCTACTATGTTCTTAGGAAAAGGCTAAAATGCTTTGGAATAATGGAGAACACTTTAGAACTTTTGGGAAGATTGGAGAATGTTGTGGAATGAGCAAGAATGAGCTTGGCTCATCCAAGTTAAGGGCAGCCACCACTCCTCCTTGGGCTTGCGCATGGCCATGGAGTTTTGGGCTTGGATTTAATTGTTTTGGCCCACCAAAATGCTTAAGGCATAAACATAATCTAGGAAACTTACATGATTTCAAATGGCTTCATGAAATTTAATCCATGGAAAACGAATTTGGGCCTCAAGGCCACGGTCCTCTAATGGGTTTGGAGCAAATATTCTGGCCCAATTGACTTGGAAAGACATAGGAACTAACTTAGGGCCCAAAGTGCAATAAGAAAAAGTTCAAGGACTTAAGTGCAAAATCCATAAATTGCCACTTTGACTTGTAGAATATTCTAGACTCAAAAGTGTGACTCATCCCCATGAATCATCATGTATGACTCGTTATCCCGATCTCTTGACGGGTCTCTGTAGTTCCGTTTTCGACTCCGTCGATTTCCTGATTAGGGTTTTACGCCTGCGTAAAAGCGTAATATTTCGTTTTCGACTGAAAATTTTCAAACTAACCAAACTCGTTGGAAATATGATTTAAATATAGACCATTTTGTTCATGAGTCAAAATTAGGTTTTCTGCTCAGTAAAATTATACTGTCAGTGAAAACGCAGACCGATTTCCGTCTGAATTTTCAACCCAAATTTTTATCCTAAGCTTCTGCCCTAAGATAGAGTATGAATATGATTTTTATTTCATAAAAATCAATCTTCATGAACTCGGATGAAAATATAAATAAATACATTTATACCGGTTAATACAGCGAAAATATTTTTACCGAAAAAATAAAAAATCGAAAAATAAAAAGTAGGGTGTTACATTACTACCCCTCTTAGAAGAAAATTCCGTCCTCGGAATTTCTTGACTCAAAATTGGGTATAATCTTGTAATCGTATCTTAATTTCAAGATCCTACATCCATATAAGGATTACATCATTTTCTTTATTATCCTTCGAATTTTGGGTGCTAAACTAAGCTTAGTTTATGTGTTTGCCCAAACAAACCTGAATTCCAATTTATACCCAGAAGAGCTTAAGGTGAAGTCCTAAACGCACCATATAAACAAGAACAACATGCTTAATTATAACCACTATCCTCAAATCCGATCTTAACTTGTCTAACAACTATTCCACATCACTTTAAACTTAACATGATCATTCCTTAATTTTGTTTCTCACCTCAAAACAACTTTGCAACAATTTATCAACCTTACTTAAAGTATGAGGATCTTACTAAATTCAACTTGTAAGCGTAAGTTTCCAATCGAATCCTCAACTATAACTATCATTTCAACAACTAATTGCTCGCTACAACTTATCCACAAAAGCTAATTACTCCCATAGACTTCTTGTCCATTATGCTATGAAGACAAATAAACAAAAATATACCCGTCATAAAGTACATACCTTCTATGAGATCTGTAGATTGAGGGAGTTCAGCTCCCCTCATGATAAACACTTTCCCAGTGACCTGAGGTCTGGAACTTCTCTTCCAGTTCCACCTCTATTGTTTCCCGCTCCTCTTCCCGCTCCTCTTCCCGAAGCTTCCGGTTGTTGCACAAACCGCTATATGCAGTCTCGTGCCATATGACCTGGTTTCCCACAGTTGAAACAACTAGGCCTATTCATACAGTCTCTATCATAATGTGGTCCTCCACATCTGAAACAAACTAAGTCTTGCGATTGTTGACCCGCTCTAGCCATTGGTGCTGGTGCAGGGTTCTGTCCTGGTCTAGCATATGGTTCCCGTCTCCACTGAGGACCACTATCTACTCTCCTACGAACATCTAATCGATTAGGACCTCCAGTCCTTGGTTGCTTATGTTCAGCAGCCAGCCTCTGATCTAGACTTTCGACCGCACTGCATCGTTCCACTAGCTCTGGAAAACTCTGGATATCAAGAGATACTATAGCCCTCTAGAGTTCATGTCAGAGTCCTTCCTCAAACCGTCTACATTGCCAATCTTCATCTGGGAATCTCTAATAAAATTCAGAATACTTAATCAGAGCCTCAAATCGTGATGCATAATCACCAACAGTCATGTTGCCTTGTTTGAGACTCATGAATTCCCTTTCTTTCTCGCGTCGAACTAGACGCGGAAAATACTTCTCAAAGAAGCAGTCACTAAACAACTGCCAGTTGATAACTCTGCCTTCGGCATCCAGCAATCTTCGCTTGCCTCTCCACCAAGACTCTGCTCCTCCAGTTATCATGAAGACAGCATACGTCACTTTGCTATCCTCTCTGCAGCGCATGGTATCGAATATCTTCTCGATCTCTTGTATCCACCATTCTGCCTTCTCTGGATCATAATCTCCTCGGAATTGGGGTGGCTTCCCTTTCAGGAAAGTAGTCATTCCGGCATCTTCAGTTGCTGCAGCTCTCTTTTGATTCTGTTGTTCCTGCTGTTCTTTGTTCATCTGTAGCATCTCAGCATTCTGCTGTGTTTGTAATAACAGAGCAGTAACTATGTTTTTCATGGTATCTTGAGTCTCAGATGACTCTCCTCCACTTCCGGTATGATTATTTTCCACATTGTTAGCTCCAACAATTCTTTCAGGAGTTCTGTCATCATTGTCGATCGGACGTCCTCTTCCACGAGCCATGATTTTGTAAAAGAAATCATTCGCTCTTATCAGTATGACATATAATACCACATAGACCAGTATATAAATACCATATGCCACACTAATGTTAATTATCGCATCGTATTCGGACACACTACCCATCTTCTAAGCATAGTTAAAATCCGATGTGGACTCAACTAGACACGGCCAGTAACAATATCCTAGACCTCACAGTCCAATTAGAATCGAACTGCTCTGATACCACCAAATGAGACACCCCGTTGTGCCCCATTGTATTATTACAGTAAAACCTTAATATTTGTTTACTTAATCACGCGCTTACTGTTGAAAATACGTAAAAATTAAAACTTAATTAATAATTATATAACTTATACAGATATAAAACACACCAAAACTATATTACATAAATACACACATGTTTATTTATTACATTACCAAAACACTGTTGAGGGTATCCTCTCAGTAGGATCCCTCACAGGCACATACTTAAACAAAAGTTGTGCTTAGCGGAAAATATAAAACGTCTCACGAGACGCACTAGCCATAGACTAACTAGACCCTAATCACCATGGGTCACGACTCGACCTCCGGCTTCCGGTTCATAGGGAGTTCCATTCAACCCCTCTTCGTTCAGCTCAGCCACAGGGTCTTCAAGTACGGTCCCATAAAAGATAAAATAAAACATACCGAAAGATACGGGGGATAAGAAACATTTCTATCATCAAAAGCGGAAAAAAGTCATAGCATATCATACAATAAATGTCACAGACAATCAACATACATAGCTAACAAATCATCCTCGAATTAATGTATCATCCTCTACCCCAATCTCATATAACTAAACTTTTATACTGACGGGACCATCTCTATTCCTATCACGTTAGTCAGTAGTTCAGAACGGTCCAGTACCAATAACTTTCGAACGCATCAAAAACTAAACAAGTATTAGTCTAAAATGGTTCAGTGCCAAGAATATACGAACGCGTCAAGGAGTATCAATCCAGAACGGTCCAGTGCCAAGAACATGCGAACTCGTCAAGGAATATCATTCCATAACGGTCCAGTGCCAAGAACATTCGAACGTGTCAAGAACTAAAGAGTATTACGGTAGTCTACCTCGGCATCCACATCCGTAAGGCACTCACCCGCAATATCCGATATCCCAAAATAGGATATCCTAACCTCTTGTGTTCCACTCACACGACAGTGAATAACAATACATCTATAAATGAATCTCCCTAAATTACATCAATAACAACCTAGTGCCTCAACCTTCCATCAAAGTCTCAACACCTTTTTCCTCATAGATAAAACCACTTAATTAGGCTAGGCACCTCTAAATCACTTTTATTCTCTCACCCAAACAATTATCTCCCGAACAACACATATCCTTACTTAAAAATCAGCTAAGCACAATATTAAACCCAGACAGGTCATGCATAACACATTAATCAACAGAATATTCAAATATCTCTATATCATATAAGGCAATTTATCACAACCAACTCATAATGGTCCAACCAAATAAATAACAAAGTCAGACTCTGTCACGGCCTGGCCTTGATAGCCTTCACCGCCGTGACAGACAACTAAGGCAAGAATTCTACAAAACAGAACCTGTCACGGCCTGGCCATGACAACCATCACGGCCGTGACAGACAATAAACATCCTCAATATCATAAATATTCAAACACCGAAATAATATGTCCCATGCAGATGGAATACCTGAACCAGCGTATCACAGTAAATTCGATAACATAAAATCAAACATCCTCAAATACTTAAAATCAACTTAATGTCGATAAACCTACAATCCCCGAATCACCATTGGTTTTACAGAAAAGGTTTCCACATGGATTTTGGTCTTGTCGATTACTCGACTACTAGTAGGGTTTAGGTCGCCCTACACAATTATCATATAATCTACTACTTATCGATTCCGGCGATAGGTTGATTCTTTCCCCCACCCAAGTTATCACTGGAAACACGAAAACGACGATCCTCGTTATCCCGCCACGAGTTAACAAAACCACCTTCAACCAAATCAACAATAAAACAAATGAATCAACAAATCTAAATATGGACATATGGTTCTAGGTTCGGCCAACTCATCCAAATCAGGGTTAGAGTTCTTTTCTCAACCTAAGCTTTTGGATACTAATTACTTAGGTCCTAGGTAGCCTAGATACATTGCTATTACTTGAAAACATGAATAAAATATTCCAAGCCCTATTTAATTGAATTTCGGCCTCACAAAGAAAATTAGGCTAGGGATTTTTGCTGAACCTAAGTGAACGCGTTGTCGCCACGCGCCAAAAAGAACGAGCGATTATTAAAATAATGTAGTATAGAGCGACAACTCGGATATCGTCTCTCAAGGACTCTTTAGTTGTTGTTGTTATTAACAGAAAATCAAAAGTTAGTTTTGGGGGTTTTGAGATTGAAATAAAATAAAGAAACAAAACAGAAAACAAAGCAAGGAAACGGAGCAGTCAAGAGATTAACAAATAACTAAAGAACGATTAACCTACTGTTCTCGGTTTCCCACTATCATCGGTTCATGCATATTCTACTAAGCAGATACTAATCCCCTCCCGGTTGTAGCAACAATTAACAACGCAATCACTACTACGGATGCATGTTCCTATTCCCGAAATAACAAACGGGATTAAGCCCTCATGAACAAACGAACATGAATGAACACACGCGAAATAACAAACGTGATTATATATAGAAACATAACATCACCGAAATGAATCAATACAACAATATACATTCCTGAAATAACAAACAGAAACATATAGCATTGCATTGAAAAGAGAAAAGCAATAAAAACAGAAAATACAGAACCTCAAATGTAAATGGAAACCAATCCCAGTAGATTAATCAAGGAGACTAGTTCTCCATTACAGACTTAAACACAGAAGAAAAGAAAGGAAAATAAACTACTACTATTGACTATCAAAGACTAGCCAAAACTGGCTAACTCTGACTAACTCTTCATTCTGCCTAAGATTGTCTTATATACACGTTTCTGGAGTCAGAGTACTCGCGAGGCGAAGCACAGCTCACGAGGCGAATAACACGAAAGGTCTGCAACTCTTGGTCTTCTCGCGAGGCGAGAATATCTTCGCGAGGCGAACTCTTCAAATTCCCAAACTGTAACGCTCGTGACCTTTCACACGGGTAAACCGTGATCGTCTCTGACTTTTCATGGCAGGATCACTCGCGAGGCGAGAACTTATTCGCGGGGCGAAACAGAATGGATTGCTTTTCCTGGAACAGTCACCTCTCAGGGTCGCGAGGCGAATGCCTACTCGCGGGGCGAGAAACTCCAGAATTATTCTTTTTTATTTACCTGAAAATAGAAAATAAAAGTAAATACTTTATTCACTCTAAATCAACTAAATTAACCTAAAAATACTTTATTGACTCAAAATGCTACTTAAGGACAATCTAGTCTAATTTGGGTGAAAATGATATAAAATAAGCACAAAGCCAAGGTCTTTACTAGTTATAAAACCAGTCAAACAGAGGCTCATCAAAATACCCCAAACTTAAACTTTGCTTGTCCCCAAGCAAACTATACTTTAAAAACTTAAAAAGACTCAAGACCTAGCAAGCTCAAAAGATTCAATCAACTTCCGCACAGATTTCAAGCAATGCTCTTCAAAACATTTTTCTTTCAATGTTCCCCCCTTACAAGCAAAACAATCCCCACATTCATTTATTCTAAACAGTTGAGAAATTAATCATTCAGACAATCAGAAATCTAAGCAGGGGGTCTAAGTCACACACAAGAGGGAGATCACCATATTCAAACAACTGCCATCCTCACAAGGGAAATTTGTGTTCACTCATTCGCTCAGTTTGTCAGGCTAACAACATTCACTCAATTTCACTTTTAAGAGCACTTCCCATAAATTTGATTTTCATCTCTAAATGGTTCCCACAGAAAACATGCAAGCAACATCAAAAGGTCTTTTATGGGTTATAATGGGGCCTGGCTAAGGGTAGGATATACAAAGGTACTAGGCTGAAGACCCTAGGAACTAAGAGAGCATGAACATTATTTACACTTTGAAATTCCACTCAAGTTCCTTTCTTTATTTTTTTTCTTTATGCTTCTGGGTGGCTACAGCCTTTTTATTCAAACAGTCTTTTTGAATTTTCTTTTGCACTTTTATTTTTCTCATTTTTTTTTTCAATTTTTTTTTTTTCAATTTTTTTTTTACATAAATTTTTTTTCTCAATCCCAAACAACATATTACACCTTGCAGCCACCCCAAACTTTAGTTTCTTGCACCCATTCTAAGATTCCATGCTCTCCTAATCCTAAGATCGGGTTAACATGGTTTTCCAGATTTTTGGGCTTATAACATTAGGTTATCAAGAATTAATCAGGCTAATAGGCTCAAAAGGGCTAACTAGGGAACATGCATTAGGAATTGTTTTATTCAGGCCAAGTAGCTATTTACAAAGAAACTGCCTAAATCATTTGCTACACACATATAATCATGCAAACCAAAAAGAGATTCAATCAAATTCAGGAAAGTGCAACCAAAAGTGATTTTCACACAGTTTAAAACATGTTGGAGGCTCAAAAACCTCACCTGGACATTTTTTGAAAATTATTTGAAAGAGATTCTATCCCTAGTGTGTGCTTCCTATCACCCCAAACTTATCATAAATCATGTCATCATAACAAAATCTCAAAATTCAGTTTCCAATCACATGGGGATCATTTTTCTAAAATTTTCAAGTCCTAGGGGGAAACAGTCCAAACATATTATGCCATCCATCTATGCAAATATTAATCAAATCCATCAAACTTGCCACTACAAGACTCAACACAACTCCTGAGCTTCTCAAATTATTCAGGAGCTTTATTCAAAACAAAACAGAATTAAAGTAAGGAAAAGAAAATTAAAAAGGAGAAAGGGTTAAGAAAAACTCATTGAAGTGGTCCACCAGGATCCCATTGCTTGTAGCATAAGGCCCACATGGTAGCCAAAGGGTGGTAGTTCATTCCATGCTTCCATGACTTGCAGCCTTGATGTGGGGGTGAGCACTTGACAATTACGATGACTTCGCCCAGTGCGGCGGACTTCTCACTCCCCTTCGGGTCACAGCTGACCTCTTTATCTACAAAGTCTCCCCAATAGAAGTGGGGCTCAACCTCTTGGACCGGCCATGGTGCAAAATCCAAGGGTTTAAACTCCATCACTGGTGGCTCAGGGGGAGGTGGCAAACAGTTAGCTGGGGTTACTGGTGCTGCTTCAACTCCTGCAAGGTCTTCATCCACTGCACTAACAAAGTTATCACCTGCTATACATGCAGAAATTTCAGCACACACCACACAAAGATTAGAGTTAGTAGAGTCAGTACATATATCACAATAAAATGAATCAGAAAAATCTACAATGTCTGGAAATTCAGCAATTAATTCATCATCCACCCCATTACTCTCAACACATGCATCTGGTTTAATTGAATCATCTACTTCCACAAGTTCTTCATCATCCTCAGGAACGGTGGAGCGGATGTCCTCCTGATCCTCCTGATTCTCCTTTTGTGTTTTCTGAACAGTATAAAGCTGCATAACAGAATATACACAAAGCAGCACTGCCATCACAATAACAATCATTAGAATCAGGGGATTTAACACACAATTCATCATCAACAGAAATATTATCAGAATTATCATCAGAAATATTTTCAAGAATAACTTGTGCCTCTGTAGGTTCTTCAAGGGGCTGTGGAATTAGCATTGCAGCCGAGTTGGCGGAAACTTGATCAATTAGAGCCCACAACTTCCGAGATTCAGCTTGGTCCCTCTGGTATTGAGCCTCCATCCTCTGTTGATTTTCCTCTATCATCGGTTGAAATTCGAGATTTTGTTGTGCCCACCGTTGATTGTTCTCTTCCATTTGTTGTAGCATTGAAGCAATCTCATCCAAGGTGCTCTGTGAAGGTTCGGAAGGTGCAGAGGTGGTCACTTGGCTAGGATAGTATGGTGGTGGCTCACTAAAATTGGGATAATACATGCATGGTTGCTCATAATAAACATTAGGCACATAATTTCGCATATAATTATCCATGGGCAAAATTCACAACCAGATAAAACAGACAAAACTAATTAGCAAAGAGATTTTTTTTTCTGCTAATAACAACAAACCAGAGTCCCCGGCAACGGCGCCAATTTTTGAACGCGCTGTCGGCACGCGCCAAAAAGAACGAGCGATTATTAAAATAATGTAGTATAGAGCGACAACTCGGATATCGTCTCTCAAGGACTCTTTAGTTGTTGTTGTTATTAACAGAAAATCAAAAGTTAGTTTTGGGGGTTTTGAGATTGAAATAAAATAAAGAAACAAAACAGAAAACAAAGCAAGAAAACGGAGC
Source organism: Sophora flavescens (assembly GCA_030762895.1). Taxonomy (NCBI): domain Eukaryota; kingdom Viridiplantae; phylum Streptophyta; class Magnoliopsida; order Fabales; family Fabaceae; genus Sophora; species Sophora flavescens. The sequence continues at coordinate 112,975,287 of CM061064.1, read as the reverse complement.
AGTCAAGAGATTAACAAATAACTAAAGAACGATTAACCTACTGTTCTCGGTTTCCCACTATCATCGGTTCATGCATATTCTACTAAGCAGATACTAATCCCCTCCCGGTTGTAGCAACAATTAACAACGCAATCACTACTACGGATGCATGTTCCTATTCCAGAAATAACAAACGGGATTAAGCCCTCATGAACAAACGAACATGAATGAACACACGCGAAATAACAAACGCGATTATATATAGAAACATAACATCACCGAAATGAATCAATACAACACTATACATTCCTGAAATAACAAACAGAAACATATAGCATTGCATTGAAAAGAGAAAAGCAATAAAAACAGAAAATACAGAACCTCAAATGTAAATGGAAATCAATCCCAGTAGATTAATCAAGGAGACTAGTTCTCCATTACAGACTTAAACACAGAAGAAAAGAAAGGAAAATAAACTACTACTATTGACTATCAAAGACTAGCCAAAACTGGCTAACTCTGACTAACTCTTCATTCTGCCTAAGATTGTCTTATATACACGTTTCTGGAGTCAGAGTACTCGCGAGGCGAAGCACAGCTCGCGAGGCGAATAACACGAAAGGTCTGCAACTCTTGGTCTTCTCGCGAGGCGAGAATATCTTCGCGAGGCGAACTCTTCAAATTCCCAAACTGTAACGCCCGTGACCTTTCACACGGGTAAACCGTGATCGTCTCTGACTTTTCATGGCAGGATCACTCGCGAGGCGAGAACTTATTCGCGGGGCGAAACAGAATGGATTGCTTTTCCTGGAACAATCACCTCTCAGGGTCGCGAGGCGAATGCCTACTCGCGGGGCGAGAAACTCCAGAATTATTCCTTTTTATTTACCTGAAAATAGAAAATAAAAGTAAATACTTTATTCACTCTAAATCAACTAAATTAACCTAAAAATACTTTATAGACTCAAAATACTACTTAAGGACAATCAAGTCTAATTTGGGTGAAAATGATATAAAATAAGCACAAAGCCAAGGTCTTTACTAGTTATAAAACCAGTCAAACAGAGGCTCATCACTAAGCTCTTGGATTTAAGCTATACCGGAACTATAGAACTTAAATCAAGTACTAACTTTCAAACAAAACAACAAAACATGAAAACCACTTTTAAACTCAGTTTAGGCCTCAATTAGAAAATAGGGAAGGAAAATGATTTTGATCACATTCTCTTGGATAAAGAAATTAGGGATCATAACTAGATCATAGAAATCGGTTTCACATTAAAAGGATTTTTCTACAATTTTCTAGAATTATTTGAAGTTCTAGATCTAGGAATGGAAATTTATGAAAACTTGATGATCATGGCTTGATCTTACACAATAAATGAAGGATAAGACTTAGATGATTAATGAGAAGAGCTTTTACCTCTTGAAGATTGAAGAAATGAAGAAAATGATCAACCTTCACTAAGTTGAAAACTGGACAGCTTGAGGGTGTGATGGTATTGTGAGTGTATCTCACAATATACTCATCCAAAAATCACGAACTTTGTCTTGTTAGAAATATAAGAAGAAAAGGAACAACTTTTGTGTTGAAGGTTTCATTTGTTTCGGATCATAACAGGGGTGAAAAGGGCCTTCTTTCTGCTGTTTCGTGGGTTGCTGAGAATTCTGGGCAGTTTCGGTATTTTGAGCCTATCTCCCAATCCACTTATCAATTTTTGATGATCTTTAGATTGTTGTAAAGAATAGAGAAAGAGGAAAAATTTTATGTGGAGAGCTTTTCGAGTTTCAGAAAGAAAGAGGGTCATATTTTTTATGGGGATTCGGTGTTCTTATGAGTTTTGTAACTTAGTTGGTGAGGAAGATGAAGAGAATGAATAAGATGAGTGAAATGGTGAGGGAGGCCACGGTTTGGAGGGATTTTATAGGAAAAATCTTAGGCCTTGTTTGGTTTTTAACGTTTAGATTAATGGGTTTTGTGATTAATTAATTAATATAAGTTTAATCATAGTTAATAATTAACTTAACTAGGGTTACTTTGCTTAACTATGGTTAATAAATATGTGGCTCACATTTGATGGAGGTGAGTCTGATTTTGGGCCACACAAAGTGACTCATCATGGAAGTTATCTTGAAGCTTCTTCATCAATTTGCTACTATGTTCTTAGGAAAAAGCTAGAATGCTTTGGAATAATGGAGAACACTTTAGAACTTTTGGGAAGATTGGAGAATGTTGTGGAATGAGCAAGAATGAGCTTGGCTCATCCAAGTTAAGGGCAGCCACCACTCCTCCTTGGGCTTGCGCATGGCCATGGAGTTTTGGGCTTGGATTTAATTGTTTTGGCCCACCAAAATGCTTAAGGCATAAACATAATCTAGGAAACTTATATGATTTCAAATGGCTTCATGAAATTTAATCCATGGAAGACGAATTTGGGCCTCAAGGACACGGTCCTCTAATGGGTTTGGAGCAAAGATTCTGTCCCAATTGACTTGGAAAGACATAGGAACTAACTTAGGGCCCAAAGTGCAATTAAGAGAAAGTTCAATGACTTAAGTGCAAAATCCATAAATTGCCACTTTGACTTGTAGAATCTTCTAGACTCAAAAGTGTGACCCATCCCCATGAATCATCATGTATGACTCGTTATCCCGATCTCTTGACGGGTCTCTGTAGTTCCGTTTTCGACTCCATCGGTTTCCTGATTAGGGTTTTACGCCTGCGTAAACGCGTAATATTTCGTTTTCGACTGAAAATTTTCAAACTAACCAAACTCGTTGTAAATATGATTTAAATATAAACCATTTCATTCACGAGTCAAAATTAGGTTTTCTGCTCAGTAAAATTATACTGTCAGTGAAAACGCAGACCAATTTCCGTCTGAATTTTCAACCCAAATTTTTAACCTAAGCTTCTACCCTAAGATAGAGTATGAATATGATTTTTATTTCATAAAAATCAATCTTCATGAACTCGGATAAAAATATATATAAATACATTTATACCTGTTAATACAATGAAAATATTTTTACCGAAAAAATAATAATCGGAAAATAAAAAGTAGGGTGTTACAGGTAGGTTCAAAACTCAGTAATAACAAAATACAGAAATTATATTGAACTTTAAACATCAAAATCACAGGTTCTTGAACATAAACAGAAAGTAAAAGAGTTTGAGTTTAGAGATACCACACAACCAGATTATCCTTGTTCAGTCACCACCACTGTGACCTACATCCAGTCCCCACTCCACCTGTGGGTTTTCACACACTAACACAACAAGCTTTAGCCAGGTTGCTTGAAAAACCTTTACACCACAGAGCACTCCTTCACCTCAAGATACCACACTCTTGTGAAGAGCCTCAATGTTCTTCCTTAGGGATACCTCACCCTAATCACTCAGATAGACTCCCACTCTCTTTACAATCAAATAAAACGAAAAATTGATTCCTAACTCTCAATAGTCAGATAAACAAATTGAAGCACTTATGAGAATGAAACACTCTTTTCACAATAAGCTCAAGCAAGAAGATGAATGATATGTGTATTGTTCTGTTGTTATGATATATTTTTGAAAGTGTTCCTTTGATCCCTCTTTATATAGAAAACAAGTTATAGTCATTGGGATCAATTAAAACAGATTTGGATCTGATAACATAATCTGTTTCTTGATTCTGGTTCTTGAAATAAGATTCTATATTGGCGTCGTCTTCAATCCTCAGGGCTCGTAGTTGATAGTCACTTTAGTGGACGAGCACTTCTGTCACTTTAGTGGACGAGCACTTCTATCACTTTATTGGACGAGCGCTTGTATCACTTTAGTGGACGAGCACTTCTGTCACTTTAGTGGACGAGCGCTTGTATCACTTTAGTGGACGAGCGCTTCTGTCACTTGTGTTGGATGGGCGCTTCAATCACTTGTGTTGGACGAGCGCTTCTATTACTTTATTGGACAACCGCTTCTTATTTCCAAAAATCATTTTCATTAACGAAAACTTATTCCTTTTAATGCAGGTTATGAAAATTGATTTTCTTCATGCATCTTTTTAGTTGAGCTATTTGTGAGTAAGAGATTTCTTTCTCTTACAAATCATCTAAGACTTAAATCTAATTTCTCCATTAAGCTCATGTCTTGATGATTCCTTGATCTTTGTCTTTGCTCTTTGATTCCTCCATGTAGCTCTTTTGATTTCTTCAAGTTCTTCCTTAAATATTCTCCTTTAATTGCTCACTGAACTTGTTGATCACTGCTTGATACCTGTCTTTGCAATTTGGTACTAAAACACTTGTATACATATTAAATTTTATTTGTCATATATCAAAATCTCTAAGTCATTGAGTCTAACAATCCTTGGCATGGATTGGCTTTCGGCTAACCATGTAGTTTTAGACTGTGCCCGAAAGACCCTATCTTTTCTTGAGCCTTCTAGCATAGTAACTATCAATGATGGAACAACTATGAGGAGTGATGATTCTCAGCAGTATGTGATGCTTTTCTCTTTGGAAGCTAAGGAGACTCCGAATATAGATTCTATGCCTATCGTGAGAGAGTTTCCTGAGGTTTTCCCTTATGATGTTCCAGGTTTGCCACCAGAGAGGGAAGTTGAGTTCACTATAGATCTCATACAAGGGACAGGACCTATATCAGTAGCTCCTTATCGGATGTCACTCGTAGAGTTGGCAGAGTTGAAGAAACAATTGGATGAGATGATGAAGAAGGAGTTCATCAGACCGAGTGTATCACCTTGGGGAACACCAATATTGTTTGTGAGGAAAAAGGATGGGAGTTCTAGGTTGTGTACGGATCACAGGCGGTTGAATAAAGTGACAATTAAGACTTAATATACGTTGCCTATGATAGATGATCTGATGGATCAGTTGAAAGGAGCTTCAGTGTTTTCTAAGTTAGACATAAGTTCCGGATACCATCAGATTAGGGTAAGGAAAGAGGGTATCCCCAAGACATCTTTCACGACAAGGTATGGACACTATGAGTACCTAGTTATGCCTTTTGGTGTAACTAATGCTCCAACGGTGTTTATGGATTACATGAACATGATCTTTAGACCGTTCCTCGACAAGTTTGTAGTGGGTGTTCATAGATGATATTCTTATATATTACCGTAGCCGGGAAGAACACGAGGAACATCTGAGAGTCGTCTTGCAAGTGTTGAAAGATAGGCAGTTATATCCGAAGCTATCCAGGTGTGAATTTTGGTTAGAGGAAGTACAGTTCTTAGGTCATATAATCAATAAGGAAGGGATAGCAGTAGATCCAGTTAAGGTTGAGACTGTGATTAAATAGGAAAGGCCTAAGTCAGTGAGTGAAGTGAGAAGTTTCCTAGGTTTAGCAGGGTATTACAGGAGGTTCGCTGAAGGCTTCTCGAAGATTGCGTTACATATGATACAGTTAAAGAGAAAGGGTACGACGTTTGTATGGACGGAGAAGTGTGAAGAGAGCTTTCAAAAGTTAAAGGAGAAGTTGACTACATCTCCAGTGCTGACATTACCACATCCATTAGGACAGTTTGACGTGTACTGTAACGCGTCATATCAAGGATTGGGTTGTGTTTTGATGCAAGAGGGAAGAGTTGTGGCTTATGTTTCCCGGCAGTTGAGCATTCATGAAAGGAATTATCCGACCTATGATCTGGAGTTAGCAGCTATAGTGTTTGTATTGAAGATATGGAGACACTATCTTTATGGAGCTAAGTTTAATGTGTTCAGCGATCACAAGAGTTTAAAGTATTTGTTTGATCAAAAGGAGCTGAACATGAGGCATCGTAGATGGATGGAATTTATTAAGGATTACGAGTTTGATCTTCAATACCATTAAGGGAAAGTGAATGTAGTGGTGGATGCACTGAGTAGGAAATCTTAACATGTGTTTGCAATGATGGTGAAAGAGATGGAGTTGCTTGAATAGTTTAGAGATATGAACCCAGGTATGGATTTGAATGAGGATAGGATGTGCTTAGGTATGATCACCATCAGTAGTGAGTTTTTGAGAGACCGTAGGATTAAGTAGGGCCATGATGAATATTTGCGGTAGGTGAGCCGAGGCATAGATGAGGGAAATGTTTCAGAGTAAGCTGAGTTTCCACCCAGGAGCAACCAAGATGTATCAAGAATTGAAGAAAATGTTTGGTGGCCTAAGATGAAGAAAGAAGTGGCGGAGTATGTTCTATCCTGTTTGGTTTGTTAGAATGCTAAGATAGAGCATCAGAAGCCCGCAGGTTTGTTGTAGTCTTGGGATATCTCGGGATGGAAATGGGATAGCATAGCTATGGACTTTGTGGTTGGACTACCACGAACTCCTAAGAGGTTTGATGCGATTTAGGTTATCGTCGATAGGTTGACGAAGTGTGCTCACTTCTTACCTAGTGGTGAGAGTTACAGTCTTGAAAATTGACCCAGATCTACATCAAGGAAGTTGTGAGATTGCATGGTGTGCCGTCGAGTATGAGTTACACGATGAGTTTTAAACGATGCTTTGGAGACAGTTACACGATGCTTTGGGAACCAAGTTGAGTATGGGTTATGCTTATCATCCTCAGACGGATGGACAGTCAGAAAGAAAAATTCAATCGTTGGAGGATCTTTTAAGAGCATGTGTGTTGGAACATGTTGGTAGTTGGGATGAGTTCCTACCTTTGATTGAGTTCACTTACAACAACAGTTTTCACAGCTGTATCGGGATGGCACTGTATGAGGATTTGTATGGGAGAAAGTGTAGGACTCCGTTGTGTTGGTATGAGACTGGCGAGAGCCAAGTGTTGGGTCCTGATATGGTACAACAAACCACAGAGCAAGTCAGGAAAATAAGAGAGAAAATGAAGGAAGCTCAGGATAGGCAGATGAGCTACAGTAACAAGAGGAGGAGACCCTTAGAGTTCCAAGAAGGTGATCACTTATTGTTGAGAGTCACTCCGAAGACCAGGATTGGCAGAGCTATAAAGTATAGAAAGCTTACTCCCCGATTCATTGGACCATTTCAGATTCTTCGACGAATTGGTCCAGTAGCTTACCAGATAGCCTTACAGCCTAACCTTTCCAACCTTCACGATGTCTTCCATGTTTCCTAGTTGAGAAAATATTATCCTTATCCTTCTCATGTCATTGAGCCTGAGTTTATACAACTTCGAGAAAATCTAGAACATGAGGCTTTACCGTCTAAGATTACAGACAGAAGGATTAAAGAACTCCGTGGTAAACAGATCCCCCTGGTCAAGGTGATTTGAGATAGTGTTACCGGAGATGCCACTTGGGAGCGCGAGGCAGACATGCAGCAGCATTACCCCCTATTTGTTTTTAGGTATGTAAATTCCAAGGACGGATTTTCTTTTAAGGAGGGTAGAAATGTAACATCCATTATTTTATGTGTTGTTTACATAAGAGCATTCGGTTTAAGGCTTGGATCATATAGTTAAGATGTTGTTTGAGGCATAGATACCCTTGCATGGGAAGTACACAACAGTTTGGAGTGAGTTGGAACGTAGGAACAACTTAAGGTTTTGACTTGATTATCGCTTCTAAACTTATGAGTGTGAAATAAGAAATTTGGGGTTAGGGTTGAGATTAGACATTTTTGATGATTTGAAGTTGTTTATTAGGTCTTGATGAGCCTATATCACAGATTTGAGCTCAATCGGACGTCGAACGGACCCTGAACGCAAAGAGTTGACTTCTGGTCAGAAGTCAATGCTCGAGCGTGGTTACACCAGCGCTCAAGCACCCTAGTCAACCAGATAGGGTCGTACATTGACTTGACACGTGTCATCAAGGGCTGACGTGGCATCTTTTGATTGGTTGTATGGTGCGGTGATCCACCAATCCTCCAACGCTCGAGCGTGGGGAGGCCAACGCTCAAGCATTGGAGCACTCGAGTGCTAGGTTACCAGCGCTTGAGCGTTGGTGTGCTGTATTGAAAAAATAAATATCTTAAGTGACATAAGTCACTTAAGCTATAAGTGAGAATACAGAAGACAAACGAGAGCTGAGAGTTGAGAGTAGAAAAGAGAGGGTTCTAGAGTGAGAATGAGAGAAATCTAGAGAGAGAAAAGGTCTCCGCTCATAGTACGACTTGTTCGGGCATTCCGTGATGTATCCGAGTACATCGTTGCGTTCGTGGCAATGTTCTCTATATTGTTCTCTTCTTATTTTCGTCAATAGAAAAGGTAAATCCTACTCTCTTTGTTTCAAAACTCTGTCTGTTCTGATTCTTGAAGTATCTTTAGTTTCGATTATCGGAATCCAATTCCGTTTTTGATTTTGAACTCTTAGTAACGTGCGCTTCATAATGTGGTATCTAGGTGATTTTTCAGAGGCTCGGAGGCTTTAGACTTGCATAGGCCAGAACCGAGAGCTTGGGGGATTTCTTCGTTTCGTTACGTTTCGGTCATCGGACGACTTGTCAGGTGGGGGAAAGAAATCATTTAACATCGGAAATGGCGCAGTGGTGTTTAATTCGATAATTGCGTAGGGCGACCTAAACCCTACTCGAGAGCGAGTAACGGACAATGTCCATATCACATTAGGGACTACTTAGTGATTCCGATGATGGTATTGAGATTGTGCATTTATAGGCGTTACATTTAAAATATATTATTAGATTTATGAGGTTGACTGTTTGACTGTTTGGGTGCCATTGATATGATGCTTGATACATGATTTGTTAACTGGATTACGGCATGTGATTATACTATTATTTTATATATATTTAAAGATGATTGAATTTATGACATGTTAGCATGATTGTAATGATTATAATGATGACATGAGTGTGTGATTGTGTTTAGAAATTGAATAGTGATAAGATATGATGAGTTATGGTGATGTATGTGGGCAATTCATAATACATGAGATAGTAGTGCCTAACCGAGAGGATTTATTATGATAGGTGATGAGACTTATGAGAGGTGATGATAGTGATGTGAGGTTAAGGCACTAGGGGGTGACCTGAAACAGGGTCTGTGATATGGTGGCTTGAAACAGAGCTCGTGATCTAGTGTTGGGGCACTGGGGTTTGATTTCTTCTAGGGTGTTCCCAGGATTTCAGATTATCAGCAGGACCGTCCCAAAGAGTATTTTATTATAGTCGTAGCTATAGTTCATGCGTTGCATGAGCAGCCTGGCCGAGGGATCAGGATGTGCACCGAGGTGATTTGTGCAACTATAGTGCCATTACTTTGTATGGGCATCCTCCCTCCGCAGACGAGGATGTGCGTCGATGGCTCTGGAGACGGGGTGTTGTGGATATCCGGATATGCGTCAGAACCTGGTGATTCATACAGCATTTGCATTACATCATGATGGAGGGTAGATGAAAAATCTTAGATGTGGATTGAGGATGGTTGTGTTATATATATATATATATATATATATATATATATATATGGAGATGGATGTTTAGTGTACTTTTATAGAATTAAATGTTGCTAAACCCCTTTCCACGTTTGACGTTATATTGTTTCTTATTGATAATCCGCTTGATTATGTGATTTGTGTATGCTTATTTGATGAATTTTTGCTCCCAATTGTGTTAATTGGTTGTGTTTTGTCCCTAAGTTTAGTTAGTTGAGTTTTTAATTGTGTTTTATATATTTTAGTTTAATTTCATGTTTTCTAGAGTTAATATAATAATATTTTTCACTTGTAGGAAATAAATAGATCTTGAGTCATGACGAATTAAGAGAGAAAAAAGCTATGTCAGATTTGCTTAGTTGGACTTTGGGCCATTGATTTGATGCTTGTAACTCCCACATAAAGCTCAAGTAAATGTCATTATTTCTGAATTGGATTTGGATGGGCAACATGAAGTCTTGGCTGAAACTTTATTGGTCTTTAATTAGAATGAGAATTGATGAAAGAAGGGAAAAAAAACTAACAGGTATGTACGTTAAGCAACTCTCTTGAAAAAGCATTTGTATGCGGCAAAGAAAGAAGAGGGGCTTTTAAGGCCTCATGGGTAGCCCTGCAGCTTTTAATTAGAAAGGAAAAAGGAGGACCTTGCGTGATGAAGGAGGAAGTAACGTAAAAATAAAAAAATAATTCGAGGCAGCGGCGTGAATAAACGAAGGGTGTGCCGCACAACGTAGAAGGGAGAAGAGAAGCAGCGGGGTCTACCATCTAAGGGACAAAACATAAGAGGCAATGCAGTTTTGCAATGGAGTTTGCTTACTCTTTTCTTGTTCTTTCTTTTATGATGTGTTGTTAAATTCCTTTTTGCTGGGATTTTGATGTAATCCTCTTATGGTGAAGTTTTATTTGACACTTTGATTATTTTATGAACATTTGGTATTGTTGATGTGTTGTTTACTATTCTTACTGACATTTGAACTTTTGGCCATCATTCTTGTGTTTTTTAGTGTTCATTTATATGCTAGGAATAGTGATATGTGAACTTTGCCTCTTATAAACATTACCATTAATTGGGTTAATCTAGGAATAGGTAACTTGATTAGTGTGGGTTTTTCACAAATTCAATAGAGCTTTTATCATCATGCCTTGTTAATTAGACCTAAGGAATTAGGGTACTTAGTGAGGTTTGGTAGAATTGATTCACTAAGGAATTAGGCTTCAATTAATTAAGGGAATTTGTCCTTCAACATACCAATTGGGATTAGAATAATTAGAGTTTCGGTAATTCATAGGATTCTTTATCTACGAGGAATCCGGATTCATAATTGGATGAAATCAAATCCCTAGCGTTTTTATTTATATTCTACCTTCACCAAAAGAAACCAAAAATATTTTAATTGCTTTATTTTATGTTTTTGAGCTCTCTTCCTACCAAATTTTAGTTTAGATAGTTATTTAATTTGTGAATTGGTACTTGGTAACTAATCCATGTGGACGATATATGGTACTCATCATTTTTATTACTTGCAACGATCTGGTACACTTGTCGTGGTCGTCATCACTTATCCCCTTTTCTTTTGTTGTGTGTTTGTTTATCTATGTTTGTACCTTAGACCTGGACCAGACTTATAGCGCATTGGGATCATCCCTTGATGACCCAGCATGCGGGGTTTCCCCTCACGGGGAAATTTGAGTTTGAGTTTGTGGACCCTAACGGGTGGCTCGTTGACCCGGTCACTCTTTTTTACTATATATATGGGTCCAGTATCGGTGACGTAGGGATCAGGGCAGGGAGCCCCACTAGGCTTAGTGGGCACTTTCGGAGCAGGCATGACACTCCCTTTCCCCATCCGACATCCGGAAGGGCAGATACCTCCAATGCCGTCGATGTCGAGCATGGCCCCAGTTCCCTTTATGGTACCTTATTTGAGGCACTTGTGCCAGGATTTGGACCTGCACCTGTGCCAGAGTCAGAGCCAGAGCTTGCACCTGTACAGGAGGAGGACCCAGTTGCTCCAGTTCCGGACCCGATGCCTGTTCCCGAGGTACCAGCTCCTCCTGTGGTCCGAGCTATAGTTTCGGAGTCTTCTCATGTATCCTCCAGATTACATCCCAGAGATAGGAGGTTGTATCGGCAGATGTTCCAGCAGCAGTCAAATAGGAGCTCTTCCAGTGGTAACGGAGGAGTGACTGGACCATCATGACCACGGAATGCTAGCGAGGGTGGTAGCAGTGCTATCAGCTTAGGTGTGCGTGACGTTTTCCTGTATTTTTTAGAAGGGACTGGGTGTAGTGAGGCATCTTTCTTCAGTCTTTTAATGTATTTTTATTATACGGCCGTTAGTTTGTATATATTGGGATCCTACTGATGGGAATCCCTTGGCAGTACAGTACCAGGAGGCTATGTATATATGTTGATGCATGTATGTATATGTATGTTTATACATGTTTTATATTTTAATTTTTAAATTTCTTTGCCGTTGTAATAATCGCTTAACGTTAATAACGCGATTAGGTTTTAATAATTTTGGGTTTTTTTTAATGGGACGTCGGGGCGTCTCATTTCATCTCCCATTCACAAGACACAAGTACAAGAACGCTCACCACCGGTAGATATGGCATAATCGATCCCAAGCACAGAGGGCTTGCGAGTGATGGTGATGGTCATCTCCGAAGCAAACCTGATCCACAAGGTCATCTCCCTTTCATCTTGGATCACCGCATGCCGAAGTGTGCCCGGAACCGGGTTTGTCAAGTCGAAATTTGGGAGTCGGCTATGATGCAGATCTAGCCTCCCTTCACTACCCTTTTTTCTGTTTTCACTCCACAAGGCATTAACATAATTAGGTTTGTCGGGTCGGACTTGTAATAGGATTGGAGGGGGTTTTGACGGAGAGAGAGGGAAGGATTGGAGTAGCACTCAATGTCGGAGCGGAGAGGATGGTAGATGTCGATGGGGTTTTCATTTCTTCTCGAAGATGGCAAGCACGGTGTTGGTGGTGGTGATGGCAGCCGCTGTGGACAGCGACGCGACCATGAGGGATGGTCAGGAAATTGAATGGGAGGCTGAAGAAATGAGAGAAATTTCATGACAAGCTGTGTTTTAGATGGCCGTTTGGAATACATGCGGCTAGGCTTTGAGGTGGTGGGGGTGGGTGGAGGGGAGGGGAGGCTGAGGGGGTGACCGGTGGCGGGAGTGGGAGGGGAGAGGAGGTTGAGACGGTGGGGGTGGCAAGAGGAGAGAGAAAATGGAGGGAGAAAGAAAATAGAAGAGGGGGCAAAAAATAATTTTTTTTATACAAATAAGACCTTATTTAGGTCTCTCATGGTGGGAGATATGTCATGGTCTCCCACCTTAGAAGCAGCCTTAAAACTTAGTGTAAAATTCTTAACTCAACACAAAAGCTACTTTTTGTAACTTTTAATCAAAATCGCTTCTTGAAGGCAAAATCAATTATACTTTATAGTGACCAAACATCTCTTTTTTTTATACTAAAATTAGGTTTAACAAGGGGCAGAACCAATTCTTGAGGTTCTCAATATGGAACCAAACACACATTTGATTATACAGCATGGTCATAGTGTAAGGTAGCTGAACAGAGTTGTTATTTTCTTTTGTAGATTGGTGCATTGATCCTTTAAGTTGTATGGAATCTCTTTGTAGAAAGAAATGAAGAGTATTAGAGAACTAACGAGATTAGCTGCAATTGTTTTGATGTAAGCAGGGTCGGTCCAAGGGCCAAGCAAGTAAGGCCCTTGCCTCGGGCCTCTCAAAAAAAAATCTTTGAAAAAAAACTCAGTTTGTATTTTTCTATATTATTATCTTTTTGATACTTATGGTACATGTAGAAACATAGGCTAGCCCACTTGGTATGAAAAGTTGTCGTTTGTTAAAAGTTCTAGTGTTCAACTCATCATTATGTATGAAATAATTATTTTTGTACGAGAAAATTGTTGGGGTTAATTTGTTTTTTCTTAAAAGGTCTCGCTATAGAGTTTGCTTTAGGCCTCAATAGGTGTTGGACCGGCCTGAATGTAAGGGTTATAGTACAACTTGTACTTTCACTAATACAATTTTGTTAGCTGATAATATATAGATATAGGGTAAAGGCCCATTTTGATCCCCGACAAAAAATGCGGTGCCCATTTTAGTCCATGACAAAAAAAAAACTACCTCGTTAGTCCTTGACAATTACTAACGTGGGACAAGTTAGTCCGTGACAATTAAAATGGGACATTATAGTCCCTAACAATATTTAAAGTGAGACTAATTAGTCGCTTACAAAACGGACGCTGACTAACAGAAGTCACGTAGGGGCTAACTTATCCCACGTTTGTAATTGTCAGGGACTAACGGGATAGTTTTTTTTTTTTGTCAGGGACTGAAATGAGTACTGTGTTTTTTGTCAGGGACCAAAATAAACTTTTACATATGGATATATATCTTCTTAAGCCAAAATTAAATTTTAATATATAGAATTATTGATATATAGAGATAATAATTTTTAAAAACAAACTCATATACAATATGACCAAATAAAAAATATTTATTCATAAATGATTAATATGATTTAATTTAGGATCTTGCTAACCAGTGCCCTAAGGACGTTGGTTATGAAATAAAAAAAATGGAAACTTTATATTGAAAAGAACAACTTTTAAACTTTTAAGATATTGAATACATAACTTTCAATGTAAAATTTCTATCTTTGAAACCTTAACCAATACCCTCATGGTACTGGTTAGCAGTTGCCTTTAATTTATATGTATTGTCAGTGCAAGTATTTTTTTTACTGTCAATCAATCAGAAATTATGAATTATTAAAAGGAAAATACTAACCTCTGTCAAACGTGATTTAATTAAAAAAGAAATGTTTGATTACTGTCAAGTTAAATTGATTTTGCCTCCAGAAGCGATTCTGACCAGAAGCTACAAAAAGTAGCTTTTGAGTTGAATTGAAAAATTTACGCTAAGTTTTATATCAAAATTGCTTTCAAAATAAAAATATGCAAACATAAATCATTTCACTTCAAACTCAATTCCGACCAAATCAATTTTACAAAATCAATTACATTCAAAATCACTTTTATCAAACACTCTAACATGATTATTTAAAAAAAAAAACGGCAAGCTTAATCAAATTAGTGTTAATCAATCTTGTATTCTTACTTCCTTACTACTCCAACTTATTTTAACTATGCTTATCCACATGCGAGTGGAGGGACACCACCAACGATGTTACCTTCTTTACTTCTCTCGTTTCATTTCAATCCGTTCGGTCTTTCTTGTTCTTGCTATAAAAAGTAAAAAACACTAGGACACTCCGTGGGACAACCCGGTACCTGATTTAATTACGCATAATTTAATATACTCTTCACTCTTCACTTCACAAAGATGTTGCCTTTTCCTTCGCACTTCCATTGCCCACCACCAATCGCAATCTCAGGGTCGTAGCTGAAGCTGCTTCTGGTGTCTTCCCTTCGTTTCTTCCCAAACAAGTCCACGAAATCAAAGACTTATTTGCTCGAAAACTCGCTATGCGGATTCAAAGGCTACCCGTACCTGTAAGTTGTAACCGTTTCTACATTTACTTAATTTCTGGTTCCTGCTAAATCGCACACAGCAAGAATATGGTTTTCTAAATAATTGCATTTCTTTTACAGGCTCTTATTAAACATGCTTTTTCCCAAGTTATTACTTATTATTAGATTTAGAAGGTTTTTGTGTCAATAAGAATTCTAGGATAATCTTCTAAATCTAACTTCCTAAGCCTTTAGATTTAGAAGATTTTTCACTTCCTAACATTGATGAATTGCCTCTGTTCCATCAACATGTGAATTTTCTCTTCTTAATTCCATACTCTGTTCCATCAACAAATGAATTTTATCTTCCAAATTGCCTTGATAGCATAAAGCCTGACCAGTGAAATTGTTCCATATTTGAGAAAAACATTAACGTGTGTGTTGTGCATTAGATGGTTTTATTATGGTCGGTCATCAGAATCGGAAACAGGATAAGGCTCCTATGAGGCGAGGTTAACGGTAAAGTCAGAAAGTAAGACTATATCTTGTTAATTAATTAAAATGCATTGAGATATCAAACTATTAAATGATTTAATCTTGGATGCACATTTAGTTCCCACTTTACATTTAATCTCATTTTAGAGGAGCTTTTTCCTAAACCCATTCCATTATCATTTTTTATTGTTCACTCATACATTCTATTGACCTAATCAGGTTAGTTTCTCTGAAAACCCTATCATGAGTAGCTGTGTGAAGTCATTGATGCAGAACAAAGCTAATCCAGTTGTCCTTCTACACGGCTTCGACAGGTGTTCAAAATTTGCAAGATATAGAAAAGTTTATACATTTTTATGCTCAAGTTAACCATGAGTTTTATTCCTTGATCCTAATTATTATTCAGCTCGTGTTTGGAATGGAGATATACAGATCCATTGCCTGAGGAAGCTGGTTTTGAGACATGGGCCATTGATATTCTTGGTTGGGGTTTCTCTGATTTAGGTTTGCTATATTAATTTTCCTTTCTTATGTTCATTCAATCATTCCTTTCCCTCTCCCTTCATTTTAATCATGCTTTCTTCTCTTACTCTTTTATTATCCATCAGGGAAACTTCCTTCATGTGATGTGGTATCAAAGCGCGATCACTTATATCAGGTATTTATGTGTTAATCATCTCTTGTATCCATGGCTTTGTAATGAAACTCTGACAGCTTAGCAGCTAGTGTGGCCTCTAAAAGATTGTACTTATTAAATTCTGAAAAGTGTACTTATTAAATTGTTTTCTATGTTATCAAATTGCATGAATTGGAGTAAGAAATATGTTATATTAGCTTTGACTTGTTCACCAGCCTATCTTCTGAAGAAATGGTTGTCTTCACTGATTGTCAAATTTCTTTCAGCGCCCCTTTGTTTTCCTTCCAATTGTTTCACATTGTACTGAGTGTGAACTGTATTTATCAACCAGTTTTGGAAGTCCCAGATCAAAAGGCTCTGCGGTTGCCATTGACTTTGCTGTCAATTATCCAGAAGCTGTAAGTGCTGTTCAATAATTTAATTTCTGAATATGCACATAACCGAATTTGTGAGGGAAATCTATTAAAAAACAGTTTCATGAAGTGATTTGGCTTTGATATGGTAATTTATTATTTACAGTTGATCTTTTCAGGTGCAAAACCTTGTTTTGATTGATGCTAGTGTGTATGCAGAGGGAATAGGAAACCTAGCAACCCTACCTAAAGTTGTAGCCTATGCCGGGGTGAGTATCTCTCTAACTTACTAAAGCCTTAACCAAACATTGCTAGCAATTATTTAGAAAATTATATCATATCCTCTCTCTATGTATGTCAATGTTCTCTTGCAGGATAAATTTATACATGTATTTGTTATTTAACTATCTAGAAAATTATTTCATATTCTATCTAGAAAAATATATTAAATAATTCAATTTAATCTTTAATTCATTTCATTTTTGGGTCTTCAAGTAACTACATTTCTTAATATGACATTTTGATTTTGGAAATCATCTCATTTTCTCTGGCATCGGTTATTGCTCTGTATTGTAGTACATCTCATTTCAACCTAACATCATATTATTATGAGCTGTGCTAATTGAACACAGCTTTTCGACAAAAATACGACACCTGATTCACCAGATATTTGCACATACTTAACCAAAAAAATTATTTCTCAAAAAAACCCATTCACCAGATAATGAACTGAATTCACCAGATATTTGTACCCGATTCACCAGATATTTACACATACTTAATCAAAAAATTTATTTATAAAAAAAATTAGATTTTTTTTTTAAAAAAAGGACCCGTTACAATGTTGCACAGTACATCTACAGTGCCGCACAGTACACTGTTCATACGATGTCAACCGTATAGTGTCGAATTTCTGTGTTCATTTAGCATTTGCGTATTATTATAGTACACTCACCACTGGTTCTCTCTTACATCAGGCATATTTATTGAAGAGTATCCTATTACGCTTGTATGTTAACTATTTGACATTCAGTAAGATATCTTTCAGTACCAGCCTTGATTGGGCTAATGTGAGTTTCTAGATCCTAAATTTAGCATGTTCTTTAGATAATGTAGTATACATGTTTTTTATATATTATAACAAATGTTTGGAGTTAAGATTATTGTGTTTGATATTACTGTGTGCAAGTATCTTATATACTGGAACAAAAGTCGGGAAGTACATGTCTTTGACATCTCAAAAAGCCGTTTATGTTTATTTTTAGAGCTGTATAGAAGTTCATCCCGTCTAGGGATTTCATTCCTGTCCAATGATCCACAGTGTCCTCATTCTGAATGACACTCATATACTTGCAGAACGAAGTTGGATAACATGATCTTTGTATAATCTTATATAGGTTGGTCGTTTGCATTGTTTATTGCCTTGGTGGGAGGATGCTACAGTGGATTTTATGACCAGTGGAGGTTATAATGTTGCTTCCCTGATAAAAAAAGGTATTTGCAGCTTCACTAGTTGTTGAGTGTTGTATTTGTTATACTTTTATGGCATTTGGGCAGTAGATAACCTTTCATATAGAGGAGAAATGATTTTATGTGTGAAGGGAGCAAATAAGGGTGTATCTGCCCTTTATTAGTCGCTAATTATCTAAGGATATTGGGATAATTAACAGTTTTATCTCATCATATCTCAGCTTTATCTCCATGTAATTAGGAATAGCATATTTAGCTCCTACACTATCTCTTGTACATTATTAGCATATCATGTACCATGTAATTAGGAATAGCATATTTAGCTCCTACAATATCTCTTGTATATTATTAGCAAATCATGTACATAATTACCAGCTAATCTTTAGGCAGATGATTAGGTGAATATGGTGTATATATTCTTCTGAATATCAACGTGAATAACAAGGGGAATTATATCATACTCATTCTTTATGGTATCAGAGCAGGAAAATAAATCCTCCCTGATACTACTTTGATATTCTCCTTTAGTTTTCTGCCGGTATCAAACAGAATACCATGGCTGAAAAAGATGACGACGGCGGCGGCGGCGATAATGGCAAGAAACAGACTTCTGACAACGGCGAGAATGGGAAGAAGCAGATTTCTCTCTCGCCATACTATTTGCACCCTTCTGATCATCCTGGCATGAATATTTGCCCTGTGATTTGGAAGGGAGATAATTATCAAGAATGGGAAATCAGTATGCGTAATGCATTTCGTGCAAAACGCAAACTGGGTTTTCTTGGATGGAACTGTGACAGAACCAGCGACGGATGCAAGCGACATAGAGGATTGGTGGAGCGTTAACTCCATGCTCGTAGCCTGGATCATTCAATCCATCGAACCTTCCCTCCGTTCTACTATTACTTATTATGCTACAGTGAAAGAGCTCTGGGATGATCTGCATCAACGTTTTTCCATTGGCAATGGACCTCGGATTCTTCAACTAAGGTCGGAACTGGCACGTTGTGACCAAAATGGGCAGAGTGTGGCTGCATACTATGGGCATCTGAAGAAGATTTGGGATGATCAATTGTCCACGTATATAACAAAGAGATCTTGTACGTGTGGCAAGTGCGCCTGCAAATGGGCTGCCGATCTGAGCAAGGAACGTGAAGATGAACGAGTTCACCAATTCTTGATGGGCTTGGATGATGATCTATATGGAACGCTTCGTTCCATTGTTACCGCTCAGGATCCTCTTCCTCCATTGAACAAAGTGTATGCTCTGGTGGTGTAAGAAGAACGTCACAAGACCATGATGAAAGGGCATGAAGCACGAACTGAGGTTGTTGCTTTCACTGTCCATGGTGGTCCTTCTAACCATGGTGGAACTAGAGGACGTTCGGAGAAGGGTGTCTACACAAATTGTGGGAGGCAAGGACATGAGGTTACTTCTTGCTTCAAAATCATTGGCTATCCAAAATGGTGGAATACTGGATGTGGGAACGGAAAGAGCACCAGGAAAGGCAAAGGTGTTGCCACTGATTCTATCATAGGGCGTGGGCGAGGCAAAGCTCCTGTTGCTAATGCTGCTCACTTCACAGCACCCTCTTCCTCTGGTTCCCCTATCTTGACATCCCAAGACAGAAGTGCAATTGGTCCTGCTTTGACAGGTGATCAATAGAGTACCATCTTGAATATGTTTAAATCTTTAAATAATAATTCTGCCTCCAATAAAAAATTGACGGGTAAGTCTTTTTCTTCTTAGATATTGGATACGGGGGCATCTTATCACATGATCGGAGACAAACACTTGCTTGTGGATGTCTCGGATATTTTTCCTTCTCCTATTGTGCTACCTGATGGGACACATACCAATGCTGTCCAAGAAGGGACAGCAACTGTTGGTGCCAATATGACAATTAAACATGTTTTATATGTGCCTCGATTAACTTGCAATTTGATCTCCTTTTCTCAGTTGATCAAAGATTTATATTGTGTAGTCACATTAACTGATAAACTTTGTGTGATACAGGACCGCAGTTCGAGGATGGTGATTGTAGCGGGTGAAGAGAGGGATGGGGTCTATTGGCTTCGCTCGATGGCACTGAAAACTCGAATATGTCATGCAACTGATGCAGATTCTTATCAAATGTGGCATCGACGTCTTGGACATCCATCTCCCTAAATAGTGGGTCTTCTTCCTGGTGTTAGTAGTAATGATTGTCGTAGAAATAAGGATGAACCTTGTGATATTTGTTTTAAAGCCAAACAGACTCGTGCATCATTTCCTTTTAGTTCTAGCAATGCAGTTGAATTGTTTGAGTTGATTAATTGTGATGTATGGGGTCCGTATAGTGTTCCCTCCATGTGGTGCCTCTTATTTCTTAACTATTGTTGATGACCACTCTAGAGGGATTTGGATTTACTTGATGGCTAATAAGACAGAGGTTGCAAAACTTGTTAAGAATTTTTGTGCAATGGCTCAAACTCAATTCAATAAGAAGGTGAAACGTATTCGAAGTGATAATGGAACCGAACTTACATCCTTGGGAGATTATTTTGTTGCACATGGTATCTTGTTTGAAACATCTTGTGTTGGTACCCCCCAACAAATTGGGCGAGCCGAACGGAAACACCGACATATTCTTAATGTAGCCCGTGCCCTCCGGTTTCAAGCTAATCTACCTATTGATTTTGGGGTGAATGTATACTCACAGCTGGTTACCGTATTAATCATACACCTACTTCTGTTCTCCAAGGCAGAACCCCATATCACATTATTTTTGGTTACAGCCCCATCTATGATCACGTTAAAATTTTTGGGTGCCTTTGCTTTGCTTCCAAGATTCCTCATGACCGCAACAAGTTTGCTGCTCGAAGTCGGAAGTGCATTTTTATTGGGTATCCTCATGGCAAAAAAGGATGGAGACTATATGACATTGATACTGGGGAATTTTTTAACTCTTGGGATGTTGTGTTCTATGAGAATCACTCTCTACAGTCATCATCCTACTTCTGTTCCTACCTCTACTAGGTATACTCATCCTGTGGTTTATGACATGGATTTTGTAACCCCTACTTCATCGTTGGACTCCACACTTCCGCCACCTACCCCACAAATTGTGATGCCTTCCGCTGCACCTGTTGAACCAACACATAATATGGCTTCATCATCTAGTGGGACTGATGGGTCAGCTAATGGGTCTTTGGAAGTAAGGGGGAGTGATTTTATTGAGTTGGAAGCACATGCTACTGATTCTCTTGATGGGGCTACGGATCTCTCTTCTTCTCCCTCTGATGGTCATATCCGACGCAGCTCAAGAGAACGCCATCCATCAGTACGATTGCACGACTATGTTTGTCATACAGCGCGATGTCTAGACCCCCCCTCATCATCATCTACTCAATCCCCATCTTCAGGTATACCTTATCCCATAGTTAATTATGTGACTTGCAATAATTTCTCTGCTTCCCATGCTCGTTTTTTAGCCGCAGTAACTGCAGGACATGAGCCGACATGCTTCTCTGAAGTTGTTCGTTCTCCTTCATGGCGTGATGCCATGCGCAAGGAGATTGGGGCTCTTGAAAATAATGGCACATGGACTCTTGAAGATTTGCCACCTGGAAAGAAAACTATTGGGTGTAAATGGGTGTACAAAATCAAATACAACTCTGATGGTACTATAGAATGACACAAAGCACGTCTTGTTATTCTTGGCAACAATCAAGTTGCGGGTATTGACTTCAATGAGACCTTTGCTCCAGTTGCTAAGATGGTCTCCGTTCGTGTGTTCCTTGCGGTAGCCGTCCTTCGCGGTTGGGAACTCCATCAAATGGATGTTCACAATGCTTTTCTTCATGGTGATCTTGATGAAGAAGTATATATGTCACTTCCTCCTGGGTTTTCTGGTGCCTCCCCTAGGAAGGTTTGTAGATTGCGGAAATCTCTATATGGTCTCCGTCGGCCCCCTAGAATCGGTTCTCTAAGCTTGCTTTCGCCTTGATGTCATTTGGATTTGTTCAATCCTATGTTGATTACTCGTTGTTCTCCCTTGAACGACATGGTATCATTATTCATATTCTTGTGTATGTTGATGACTTGATCATTGCTGGGAATGATTCTGCGGCAATTGCTAATTTCAAAGCTTATCTTAGCACTTGTTTTCACATGAAAGATCTGGGAGTGCTGAAATATTTTCTTGGTATTGAGATCGCTCGTGGACCTGATGGTTTGTTTCTTTCTCGGCGTAAATATGCGCTTGACATTATTTCAAGTCTGGTTTGCTTGGTGCAAAACCATGTGATTTTCTCATGGAACAAAAT
This sequence comes from Sophora flavescens, assembly GCA_030762895.1. Classification (NCBI taxonomy): domain Eukaryota; kingdom Viridiplantae; phylum Streptophyta; class Magnoliopsida; order Fabales; family Fabaceae; genus Sophora; species Sophora flavescens. Next base: position 112,953,162 of record CM061064.1, on the reverse strand, counting down.
CATCAATTGGCTCTTGCTACAGGTCCCGATTTTTCTCATTCGGATCCTTACAGACGACTAGTTGGTCGCTTGATTTACCTCACCATCACTCACTCGGAACTATGTTATGCTGTTCACACTCTAGCCCAGTTTATGCAAAGTCCCAAAGAAGCCCACTGGAATGCTGCTCTACGAGTTTTTCATTACTTAAAAGGTCATCCTGGGCAAGGTCTTTTGCTTTCTAAGAACAGTGCTTTAAAGCTTACTGCTTATTGTGATTCATATTGGGCCACTTGTCCTTTGACTCGTCGTTCTCTTACTGGCTACTTTATTATGTTGACTGTTTCTCCTGTTTCTTGGAAGACTAAGAAGCAGCCCACCGTTTCTCGATCCTCTGCAGAGGCTGAATTCCGCTCTATGGCCACTGCCAGTTGTGAGCTTACTTGGCTTAAATCCTTGCTTAAATCTCTTGGTGTTCATCATTCGACACCTATGCGTCTGTTTTGTGATAGTCAAGCGGCTCTCCACATTGCCGCAAATCCTGTTTTTCATGAACGTACCAAGCATATTGATGTTGACTGCCATTTTGTTCGAAGCCAGATTCAAGCTGGCAACATTGCTACCTTTCATGTTTGCACCAACCTACAGCTAGCAGATATTTTTACCAAGGCTCCCGGGAAGCAACAATTTCAATTCCTTCTTCACAATTTGGGCATTCGGAATCTTCATGCTCCAACTTGAGGGGGAGTATTGGGATAATTAACAGTTGTATCTCATCATATCTCAGCTTTATCTCCATGTAATTAGGAATATCATATTTAGCTCCTACAACATCTCTTGTACATTATTAGCATATCATGGACCATGTAATTAGGAATAGCATATTTAGCTCCTACAATATCTCTTGTACATTATTAGCATATCATGTACATAATTACCAGCTAATCTTTAGGCAGATGATTAGGTGAATATGGTGTATATATTCTTTTGAATATCAACGTGAATAACAAGGGGAATTATATCATACTCATTCTTTAAAGGATGAATACACCCTTACTTGCCCCTTTTATACATAAGTTCGTTTTAGAGAAGCCGTATCCTAACATAGAATAGTTATCATGCCTATGAAGCATATACATTATGATAATTCCATAAGGCACTGTGACTGTGCATATGTTATCCTCATTAAGTAGTCATCTTTGCTGTAGAGAAAAGTTCTACATTTAATTCTTCAATTTCCTGCAGTGAATCGATTTTAGCATCTTTTAAGAATGAGGCTTAAGGTGTATATGTAGCTATAATTTCAATTTTTCATGTACAGTTCTTTATCATATTGGGAAAATGCTTGCCATAAAATTTTATAATCACTAAGAAGGTGTTTGTGAAAGATGATTTTTTAGAGTTTCAGTTGTTTTTCTAATAAAAAACTGTTTGATAAATAATTTCATGTGTTTGGGATTCAGCTTATTTCTTGAAAAAAGCTTTTTTTTTTGGAAAAAAATGTTGTTTTGAAAGCATCTTATTTGAAGGACCGTTTGATGTTTTCATTTTGATTATTTTACATCTAGCATTTACTCTCTCCATATTACCCTTGCATCATGATCCAGCGTAAACCAATGTCCTCAACCTAAAACCATGTTAGAGCCTACCAGCCAAAATCATTCCTCGGGAAATTCTTATTTCTTTGGCTATATTAATAATGACTTTAATAAATTATATTATTAATATAAAATTCTCGATATTATCAGTTTATCCACTTCCAAATAATCTTTTTAATCTTAAATTTCTCTATATTATTCAAATAAAATATTTATAATTTTTAATTAACTATTGTAAAAATAATATATTTTATTTTTACATATTTTCACAGTCATAAAAAATGTTATAAATTTAATTCAATTTATTATAATAGGATAAAATACTAAAAATTAAACATTTCACTAAAAAAGAATCAAATACTATTAATATAAACAAATAATTTCATACCATTTTTCGTAATTTACTATGTAAAAGTGATTATTTTTACATCACCTAAATGAAATAAATTATTTTAAAATCGCTTTTCAGCAAATATACCCAAAGAAAAATAGATTCTGATTATAATCGATTATCACAATAATCGATTATTTGAAAACAGATTATCAACATAATTTTTTTTCCACCTTTCCCAAACACACTCTAAGTTTAATCGATAATTTTTGTCAAAAAAGTTATTAAATAAAGACACACTTAACCATGATCAATAATATGAGACTGTTGGATCGAAGTGCTACACAGATTCCTTTGAAAGTTGCTATCACTTGTCATTTTTTTGCCATTGTTAATGATGCTGGATGCATGTCGAACTCTCTTGCTTGCTAACTTTTTTTGGGGGGTACAATCTTGCTGGGTAACTTTTACTCTTTTTTTTTTAATACTAAAATGGTTATGATTCAAGTTTATGTCACACCAGACCAAAACATAGCCTTTATTTTTGCTAGGAGTTTTATTTATTTATTTATGAATTGGGTATGAAAATGGGGGTAGATATATAGTGGGGATCATTTGCACCAAAACCTGAACAATGCTTTCAATTTGTGAGTGTCATAAAACATGCCATTGGATGGGTGGTACAACTGTTAAAATTCTCTTATTCTTGAATGAAACAGTTTTCTAGACACCTCATTTGTACCCTCTAATTGTTTCTAGTCCATATTTTGAGGCAGGTGGGTATAGATGGGCCAAGCATTACACCTTTTTTTATGTCTAGAAGCTTGACTTCCACCTGAATAAGATGTTTTGATTTATGAGTGTTTAACAAGTAAAGCAGAAAACACTCATCATTTGGGGGAGAATGATCGCATCATCAGCAATAAGCTTGCAACGATCAGTTAGTACATAACTTTCTTCTATAACATACTAGTACGTGCACCCGTGTTCGGCACGGGAAAAAAGATTGTCCAACATAAATATGAATGATACATATATAAATAGTTAGTTAATAATGACTCTCTTTGACATGTCCAATAAGTTAGCTTATAGTTTATTTGACTAACTTATAAGCTTGTTTGACTGAAGTGGAGGTGTTTGGTAAGTAAGCTTATCTCATTAGCTTATAACATTTCTCCATAAGCTAATTTATTTAGCTTATGGCTAGTAGCTTATAGCTTATTGTCTTTTCTCTCATTTTTACCATTGAATCAAATTCCCACTTTACAATGTCTATCATAAATATGTCCTTTTATGGCTCTGTTTGGCAAGTCCAATAAGCTACCTTTTATTTGACTAGCTTATAAGCTTGTTTGACTGAAATAGAGGTGTTTGGTAAACAAGCTTATTTCATTAGCGTATAACTTATCTTCATAAGCTAATTTATTTAGCTTATGGCTCATAGCTTATAGCCTATTGACTTTTCTCTCGGTTTTACCCCCTTCATTTAATGTAATTCCCACTTTATCATATCTATCATAAATATGTCCTTTTATGTCATTTTACATTTATAAGCTAGGTCAACCACTAATTTTACCAAAACTTCAAATTCAGTTAGCTAGCTTTTCAGCTATCAGTTATCTGCTATAAGCTATCAACTAAAAATTAGCTTATCAGCTATCAGCTAGCTTATGAGCTATTTTTGCCAAACAGACCCAATGTAATATCTAGTGTTTGTAGCATGGGGTATAACATTGATCTCCGACAATGAAAAAAGTACATAAATTTTAAAATTAATTGTTTTGTCAAAAAATTTTTTTAATTATTTGTAATTTGAGAATTAAAAATGACTAATATTCTAATTGTAAATATAAACATCATTCCTATAAAATTCATATAAATTAAAATAGAAATTGGAAACATTTAAATTAATTATAATCACCCTTCATATAACATGACAACATGATAATCTATATGATAGTTAAACCAAATATGAATTTTGAAAAGAAATTAGCACATAGATTCTATTACATGACACATATTGTAAGTTTAAGCATATTCAGATTTTCGACCACGTATAATATATATAAATATAAATATTTAAATATTACATAATTCAATATCGATAAAAAAATATTTTAAGCATATCGATAAAATATTGAACCTCCTAATGTCACCTATTAAAAGTTTAAGCATATTGTTGTAAGATTTTCCAATATAATATAAATAAAGATATAATACAAAATAATCAAATACTACATAATTGTATATAGATAAAAAAAATTATTTTAAGCATATGATCAATTAATTTTATTACAAAAAAGTTATATAGGTAGACATATACATGTAATGACAGCGAAACCATTTTACAAATCTTATCATTTTCCTATTTAAAAAAAACATCTTATCAATTTCTCAAATTCACTTAATGCTATATGAACCAAGGTTTGTATCCTTTCCGTTCTCTGTCTTTGTTTTATGCTTTTTCATTGTATTGAACAATGTTCTAATTCATGATCTCAACCTTTATAGCTTCCATTCGATGTCTTCATTGAATATTTTGATTTTTGAAAATTCAATTGTTGTAAAATGATTGAACCTCAACCTTTTTATCTTATCTCTTAAAAATTTGTTTGATTTATTTCATCACTTAATACTCTCTAAATCAAGATTTGTATCATTTCTGTTGTTTGTCTTAATTTTTTTACTTTTTTTTGTTATGTATTGAGTGTTTGTTAATTGTTATTGCTTAATTTGTTAAAAAAATTATTTTTTAATTAAATAATCATTTTTTAAAATTTTTAGTGAGTTTGTTTTTGCTTTTAAAAATATTGAATAGTAGAAAAAAATAATTTTTAGGGTTAAAGTGACTTTTGGGAAAAACCATTTTTTATAACTAATCATTTTTTAAGAAAATGATTTTTATGATTCTAAACAAACACAAAATAGCTTCTGTTTTTTTTTTAAAAAAAATCTCTAAAAAATAATATCTAAATTATTGAATGTCAAAATCACTTATTTTTTAATCAATAACAAACCGGACAAATTATTTGATGAAAAAAATCACTTTTTTTAGTAAAAAAAATATTTTTAACGAGTTTGATTATGTTTATTTAAGCTTTTTATAAAAATGTTTTAAAAAAACATTTTTATGGTTAAAATGAAAAGCTACTTTTAATGATTTTTGAAAAAAAAAATCACTTAAAATCATTAACTATTTTTTAAAAAAAATGATTTTTATAATCGTAAAGAAACACAAATTAATTTTTTTTTACGGGCATGCTGGGAAGTCATTATCTTGCAACATAGTTCTTTCTTATTTTGTTTTGGTTTATTTGACTACTACAAGATGATATCAACTTATGAACCTTTGCTCTTCCAGCAACTATACTGTGAATTACCTGATGCAATTGTATGCCAAATACTTGATTGTGGACATCTTCCTCATGTCGAAAGACCAAGTTCTGTTGTCAAATTCATTATTGAATTTCTTCAGAAAGAGACCAAGACAGTAGTAAATCACACAATAGTAAATCACAATGTTTCTACAGTATGAAGTTTGATCACCATTTTGCCATTCTCTAACAGAGAAGAGAAGGTAATGAAGCAGTTGACATTTTGGTAAGGAGCCAACGGGCATAGAGTTTTAGCTTAAGTTATTCCTTAGCTGGATGGTAAGCTTTTTTCATATTATGCATTGATCAATTCTTTTGGAAAGAGATTAATCTTGCTCCGCTAAAAAAAATAAAAAAAATTCATTCAGTGTACAATATTATTGAGTAGTAATTTTTATTTGTAGTTTCATCATAATCTTGTTTAGTGAAATAGCTTTTATGTTTTTCTTTCTCACAACATGAGAAGAAACATGAGGGAGAATGAGAGATCCATATATAGTAGAATTTATAAATGCATCAAACTAACACAAATTGTGCTCTTAAATTTGCTAAAAATAGAGATTCAAATCAATTAATACAAACTGATAATACGCTTTCCAAAAAAATTGATTTTGCACTCAATGAAGGAGATATGACCAATCTACTGTAGGAATTAATCATTTAGTTCTTGATTCTTTATTTTCTTTATTCTTTAAAGCATACATAACTAGATGCATACACCCTAGAGCAAAACACCACAAAGCCTAGGATCTACATCATGCCAGATTATTAAGGATTTACAGACTTGAATAAATACCTGGATCCATATTGTCTTCCTGATCTTAAGCGTTCTTCAAGAGTACTAGATTTGATCACCAATTGTTGCGGAATCTCTACGGCAATCAATCGCGAACAAACAAAGCTTGATAGTCTTAGGAACTGAAACACAAAGAGGGAAAGAGAAAGATAGAGAAGGGTAATGAACACCCGTTGGCTTGTGGTTCTTCCTCAACCTGGACTCATTATGCCTTAGTCGCTCTTCAGATGGGGAGAAGAGACGGTGTGCGTTGTGTCCGGTGTATTGGGGACCATAGCCTATATATAGGGTGACGACGAATTAGGGTTCCCATTATTCCGAAATTGGTTATCAATAACATCCACTCATATTTTGCCCAGATTAGATAATTAATGATAATATCAATTATCAAATCAGAAATCTGATTGACCTTATCTCTTGATTTGATCACATATCAATTAAGGCCCCTAAGAGATAAATAGCTAATATAATTAATTACTGATATTTGCTCACATTATGATATTGGAATAAAATATTCCAACAATCTCCCACTTGGGCAACATATCGTAATAATTATATCATAATTCCTTAGGCGCGCATCCGAATGCTATTTATCCTCAGACTTCCCCTTTACAATCTGGTCCACCTTATACATCAATGATGTGACCACCGCGGTTGTTGTCACTAACGTATATTGTGACTAAACCCCGACAACCACCGTATCAATGCACTTGATGACATAGATCGATATGGATGAGTGGCATGGAAATTTCATGCAATGTGATCTCTAAATCATGCCTATTTCCAACTGGTCCAACTTAAGTCTTTAGTGAGATCATACCGAAGTTCCTTAGGTGCAAATTAAATACTTGCACATAACCAAAACTTAAGATAGTTATAATAATAATGACCTCATAAACTTTATTTCTACAGAAAATCAATCATAACATAAAGTCTTTTCCAAATCCAAAACATAAAACATAGAACAAAATAACAAAAGGAAAACTCCCACTAATCTAAGGCAATCTCAAAAGCAACATCCATGTGAGCAACATGCTCATGAAAGACCTTAGGTGTCAAGCCTTTGATTAGTGGGTTAGCTAGCATAAAGTTTGTTCCTATATGTTCTATAGATAATTGGAAACTTGATGTCGAAAACCTTCGACTTCATTGAACTTCAATTGTTATTGGAGTACAACACGGCTAACTTATTGTCATAATATAACTTGAGTGGTCTTTCAATTCCTTTTATTATACGCAGCCTAATGACAAAATTTCTCAGCCATATCCTGAGGTTGAATGCCTTCTATCTTGGCACCCAACAAGATCGGAGTCAGAATACCTTATGATCTCTAAACTATCATATCTCCGATCTATGAACATATATTCTATTGTTCTCTTTAAGTGCCTTATGATCATTTTGACTGCTTTCCAATGATCTTTTTCTGGATTGCTCCAGTATCTGTCTAACACTGCATTATGTACACTATGTCCAGATGCGTACAAACCTGAGCATACATCAGACTTCCCACAGCTGAAGCATAGGGAATCTTCTGTATTTCCTGAATTGCCAGATTTCCTTTTGGGCATTAATTGAGACTAAAATAGTCCCCCTTAGTTATCGGGGTATTCACTGGTTTACTATCTTTCATGTTGAACCTATCCAAAAATTGTATCGATATATCCCTTTTGTGATAACCCAAGGATACCTAGAGAGTGATCTCCAACTACCTAAATTCCTAAGACAAAAGAGGCGTCCCCAAGATCTTTCATCTCGAAAATTTATCGTTAAAAATTTCTTGGATTCGCGCAATGAGCCTATATCGCCGTTGGCTAGTAAAAATGTCAACAAATAACACCAGGAATATAAATTTGCTCCCACTGAAATTGTGATTCCCACAATTGTCCACGATATTCATCTCAAAACCAAATGAGACAATCACTTGATGGGACATGTGGTATCGTTGATGAGACACCTTCTTTAGCCCATAGATAGATTCCTGCCAATTTACAAACCATCTTCTCTGTGTCTTTCAACACAAGATTTTCTAGTTGCACTATATACATATGTTTCATCAATGTTGCTATTGAGAAACACCGTCTTGACATTCATCTTATGAAGCTCCAAATTTATAAGGAGTAACGAGAGTCATGATTGTCCTAAAAGAGTCATTCATTGGTACTAAAGGGAAGGTCTCTTTACAATCAATCCTTTATTTTTAGTATAGCCTTTTGTCACTAGACAATCCTTATACCTCTCCATATTACCCCTCGAAACCTTCAGGTAAATGGACAAGTTTCAAACCTTATTGTCTAGCTTGAGCTTGTACTCATTCCTTCAATCCACTTTTCCGAATGCAAACTTCATATGGTTTTATGAGAGTTGATATAATCATCTCCCATTACACCATTTATCTTATGTTCCTAGAGAAATACAACATAATTATCCAAAATAGTATTCATTCTTTCTTTGGTGGATCATGGAAAAATACAACGACTCTTGATGCTCTAGTTCTTGAGGGTGTTGAGTTTGACCTTTAGAAATAATTGCCTTATCTTGAATAGGAAGAATAACAACAATATCCGCACAAGGATTCAAATTTGCTACACAAATAGCAGCTATATGAATTGGTTCAACTAGAATCATTTTCCCTTTCACTCACCAAATACCTCACCAATTGCATCACTGACTCATGTTCCTTGCTTTCCCACTACTCATTTGCAACCTGGCCACACCACTACTACTCGCCCTAAACCTATCCCTTTGGAACCAGCCACCCTGACACCTGAACCTGAACTTTATACACCCCGAAACTCATCAAACTCAGTATTCTCCAACCCCATCTGATGACACAGAACCTGTTTCAGCCTCACAGCGACCTCCTATACCAGGACAGCAGCACGGCTTAACACAGCAGACAAGGCATTCCACTAGAACTCGCCAAAGGCCCTCCTATCTCCAAGATTGCCACTGCAGTCTTACACTTGATACCTTGACTGCGGTAGGATCCCCGATTGATACAGCTGAGCACATTGAAGTAGTTCTTGATGGCTTACCTAGTGAATATGATCCTATAATTACAGCAATAATCTCTCGAACTGATGCTTATAGCATACCTGAAATTGAGTCTTTATTGATGAATATGGAAGGAAGAAATGAGAAACAGAAAACAAGTAGTTCTGATGTGTTTTCAATGCACTCGATGCAAGCAAACCTAGCTCAGCAACAGCAGTATGGCAGAGACAATTCTTACAACAGAAATCAGAATTTTGATCACAGGCAAGCAGAGATGTCAATTGGGCCCTAAGCCCTAAGGCCAGCCCATCTGGCCCACACAATAATCTCTACCATTTACATTTACCCATAACATCAACGTCCACCCTACTTTTTAGCCGGCCCATGTGGGGCCAGGGATGAGATGCCACAAAAAGGCCCACATTAAAAAAACCCATGGCCAAAAAAGCACTAAAAAGCCCTAAGTAGGGGTGACCATGGGCCATATTTTTTTTGATAGTCCTATTTATTTTATTTTATTTATAAAACTTGACAAAAAGAACAAAAATTATAATCACGTTAACATTAGGTAATAATATCATTTAATCTATGAAATTAACTATCAAATATGTATTAAGTGCTATAGTTTTCTCTAAAAAAATTGAAGAGAAACTATTGTTTTATCTCTTTTCATCCTTGTCTTTATATGAAATGAATTGTTAAAGTAGATAACTGATATCAAATTATTGCAATAGATAATATTCCAAATTTAAGGAAAACCATTCACTTGGATTTAAGTGGTTGTGCGGTTAGTGAAGGAAAAATTATAGCACGTAATACATATTGAAATAGATAATTTCATAGGTTAAATGATATTATTACATAATGTTAGAGTGATTATAGTTGTTGTTCTTTTTGTCAAGTTTTATAAAATAAAATAAAAATAGGTCCATCAAAAAATTATGGCCCATGGGCTGGCCCGGGCCCTTAGGGCATTTTAGGGCTTTTTGGCCCTGTGGGCTTTTTTTAATGTGGGCTTTTTGGCCCTGTGGCCCATTTGGCCCTAACCCATACGGGCTAGGGCTAAATGGGCTAGGGCCGGCCCATTTGACGGAGGCAAGATTCAATAATGGTCCCTCCAATGGCAACTTCATAGGATCATTTAGAGGTAGAGGCAGATCTAATTCCTTTATAGGAGGAAGTAATGCTGGTAGAGGCTCAAACAAGCCTAAGTGCCAAGTCTGTGGCAAGTATGGTCACATAGCCTTGAACTGTTGGCACAGGTTTGACTCAGATTCTCAAGACAATAACAATAATCATCAGGGAAGAGCTATGGTGGCAGAAACAACTCAGAATGACACCTCTTCTTCCAATCATGCAGCATTAAGGGCAGTACCTGAGACACTTTTTGATCCCGCTTGGTATCCTGATTCAGGTGCCACAAATCATCTAACACCTCAAGATACCAACCTCATGGGAAAGTCCACTTACAATGGTGATGCAAGAATCAGGATGGCAGATGGTGCTTCAGCTCCTATTCAACACATTAGTAATTCCCATTTCTACTCACCAAATTCCTTTAAGCTTCTCTTCTTGAAAAATCTCATGCATGTCTCATCTATTTCTTAAAACCTGTCAAGTGTTTCACAGTTTGCAAGAGACAACAAAGTATACTTTGAATTTCACCCTAATGTGTGTTATGTCAAATGTCAGGAAACTAAGAAAAGGGAGGCTAAGACATGGACTTTATGCCTTTGACAACATTCAATTCCCTACTTCTTCCAAGCTCAACTATACCTGTACTTTAGCACATTCTTGTAATAATGTAGTGTTTGTTAATAGCTTAGCCAATTGGTATGCTAGATTAGGGCATCCTTCTCCAAAAGTTGTATCCAATGTACTCAAGAAATGTAATATAGTCACTGATTTAAATAAAGTCCCTTCTGTTTGTATAGCATGCTGTCTTGGAAAATTTCATAAGCTACCTTTTCAACCACTGTTTACACTGAACCATTACAGTTAATATACTCAGATATATGGGGACCATCCCCACTTCCATCAACTAATGGTAGCAAGTACTACATTCATTTCATAGATGCCTATAGCAAATATACTTGGCTGTACCTATTGCAAAATAAGTCACAGGCTCTTGAGTGTTTTATCCACTTCAAAAACCTAGTTGAAAATATCACTAGCCATAAGATCAAAACTCTCCAAACCGATAATGGAAAAGAGTACATTGCTTTCTCAAAATTTCTCACTCAAACAGGTATACAGCATAGGTTCAGCTGCCCTTACACTCATGAGCAGAATGGAGCAGCTGAACGAAAACACAGATACATCGCTGAGATGGGCCTAACTCTTTTAGCTCATGCTTCAATGCCATTAAAAGGGGGAAGCCTTTCTCACAGCTGTACACCTAATTAACTGTCTGCCTGCTCCAAATCTTAAAAATAAAAGTCCAATGGAAGCACTATTTGGTGCCAAACCTGATTATCAAGCTTTAATAACATTTGGTTGTACCTGCTATCCTTTCACTAGACCTTACAATAAGCATAAAATGGATTTCAGGTCAGAACAGTGCTTGTTTCTTGGCTATAGTCCTAGGCATAAAGGCTACATGTGCTTATCTCCCTCTGGCAAGACATACATATCTAGACATGTCAAGTTTGATGAAATTCTTTTTCCTTTTCACAATAATCCGAATTTTCTCACTTCTGCAAACACCACTACCACTAATTCATTCACTGCACCAACACCTTCTATTCCTATTTTATATTCTGCACCTTCTATACAGTGTTCTAATAGATTTTCTGCCCTGCAACATGTATCTGAGACATTGCCTGAAACCGAACCTATCATTCCAGCAGCACCATCCTCACAAACTGAGAATCTCCCTTCAATTCCTTCACCTGAAATTGCAATGCCTGGTTCCCACATCACCACTGAAGTCACTATCCCAGAAAGCTGTGTACTGCTTGAACCTGCCAGATACTGTCACTGATACTGCTGCTGCCATTAATACTCATCCAATGATTACAAGAAGGAAAGCTGGAATCTCAAAGCCAAAGGCATATCTTACAGCTGCTACTACTGATCTGTCCATCACTGAGCCTAAAACTGTCAAAAGTGCTCTCACAAGTCCACAATGGAAAGCTGCCACGCACGGACAGCAGCACGGCTTAACACAGCAGACAAGGCATTCCACTAGAACTCGCCAAAGGCCCTCCTATCTCCAAGATTACCACTGCAGTCTTACACTTGACACTACAATCATCTCTCAGGTACCAGCATTTCCCACTCTTCTTCCTCTTCTTCTCTTTATCCAATTTCATCTGTCTTATCTTATCAAAAATGTTCTCGTACATATAAATCCGTTTGTCTGAATGTGTCTACCATTGTTGAACCTACCACTTACACTCAATCCTCAAAGTTAGAATGTTGGAGAAATGCTATAAATGCTGAGATTGATGCTTTAGAACATAATCGTACTTGGACTCTTGTAGACTTCCCCCAGGGTAAGCACCCTATAGGTTGCAAATGGGTGTACAAAAATATCATGCGGATAGGACCATTGAGAGGTACAAAGCTCGACGGGATGCTAAAGATTACACACAGATAGGACCTTCTCTCTGGTTGCTAAAATGACCACTGTTAAGGTCCTTCTAGCCAATGCTTCAGCCTGTAACTATGTGCAGTCTCCAATTGATCACTCTTTATTCACTAAAGCAAAGGGTTCCTTTTTCACTGCCATTTTAGTTTATGTTGATGATCTTGTCCTCACAGGAAATAATTTGACAGAAATCAAGTCTGTAAAACAGTTCCTGGATTATCATTGTAGAATCAAGGATCTGGGACAGCTTCATTTCTTCCTTGGTTTTGAAGTTTCTCGATCTTCAATTAAGGGCATGTTGGAAAGTCATTATCTTGCAACTTAGTTCTTTCGTATTTTGTTTTAGTTTATTTGACTGCTACGAGATGATATCAACTTATGAACCTTTGCTCTTTCAGCGGCTGCACTGTGAATTACCTGATGCAATGGTACGCCAAATACCTGGTTGTGGCCATCTTCCTTATGTCGAAAGACCAAGTTCTGTTGTCAAATTCATTATTGAATTTCTTCAGAAAGAGGCCAAGACAGTAGTAAATCACAGTGTTTCGACAGTATGAAGTTTGATCACCATTTTGCCATTCTCTAACAAAGAAGAGAAGGCAACAAAGCAGTTCACATTTTGGTAAAGGAGCCAACAGGCGATAGAGCTAAGTAAGTTTTTGGAATGCCTTCTTTCACTAACTAGAATTTTAGCTGAGGTTAGTCCTAAGCTGAATGGCAAAAGCTTTGCCATATTATGCGTTGATCAATTAGTTTGGAAAGAGATTATTTCTTGCTTCCCCCTAAAAAAAAAAATTGCCATGTTGATTTTCTTTCGGTGTACAATATTGTTGAGTAGTAATTTTTATTTGTAGTTTCATCATATAATTTTGTTAATAGAAATAGCTTTTATGTTTTTTCTTTCTCACAACATGAGAAGAAATATGAGAGAGAAAAAGGAGAGATCCAAATTCGAATGACATAGTAGAATTTATAAATGCATCAAACTAACACAAAAATTGTGCTATTAAATTTGGCAAGAAGAGAGATTCAAATCAATTAATACTTATCCAAAAAGAATGATTTTGCACTCAATGAAGGAGATATGACCAATCTACAACATTTAAATAAATAAATATGATTTAGTTAATAGACGATGATTTTATTTATTTATTTAAATGAAATGTGATAAATTAATTTGTTTGGTTTGATAAAGAAACGATAAAAAAAACATGGAAGTGGGTAGAATAGATTTCAAATGTTATTTACTATGAGGAAAACATGGAAGAAAATAAAAAGAAAAAAGATGAGTGTTTTTACAAACAATTATATTTAGGGGTATAAATGAGTCGAGCCGAGCACTTGAAGCTTGAGTTTGACTTGTAAAAAAATGTGTGACACCCTTCTACCCTACATGTTAATATAAAACATTTACTTAAAAGCGGTAATTATAAAACATGCATTTATTTGCAAAAAAATAAAAACTTGGCTTAAAAGGTTTCACATCTCAACAAAAACAACGCGGAAATAACATAGTTTTAAAACAGTAAAACATAAACAAGACAGATAAAGAAAAACTCAACCCTGATGTCGCATACAGAGCTGGTATAACCAAAATCCGATACATCACGGAAACAAACTAAACAACTAACAAAACTAATATCTATAACTCAGCATTCTAACTAGAGTCGCGGCTCCTCAAAGTCACTCCTCCACTGGCTGCTCACCGTCCTCTGCATAAGGAAATACATACAACAGCAAAAACAGGAAAACATGGAGTAAGAAAACGTGTAAACACAACGACATAGGAATAGGGAATAAGATGAGCATACATCATAGCATGGCATAACAATATAACAACATACAATATTTATACATCATCATATAATACCATAACAACATGTTAATCATCCAACATATGCTATACGGTACAATGCAACCCTACTCCACTACTCCATCAATGCATGTGGATCCAACTAACTCAGGAAGTCAACTTCGTAGTTACATATCCGTATTGGCCAAAAAGCACCAACACCGGCAGTTCCCCAAACCATGGAGGAACCCCTTGGATAGCCGACGTATCATAACTGGATACGCCACCTCGGGGGCGTACGGTTCACCACACCATGGGTGAACCACCCGAGACTTTGGCCAGATCATCATAACTAGGACGACCTCCCTTATGTTGAACATCCCCTTCAACATCAACTCCAATGCTCTATGCAAATGGCACAACAACATACAAGGCAATCACCTCCTTTGCTTGGGCCTAAAAGCACTCAAGACTTATCACCAACATCAACATTAACACCTTAGACCCACACCGTGGGGCAAGGCCCCCTTAACCAAAAAGTACCAAGGTCCAATATAACAACATCTCGACCAAAAAGCATCGAGAGCACTTTGGCCAAAAAGCACCAAAGCGTGACAACGTGTGGTAACCCATCGGGTACCGGCTTAACCAGCTTATCAGTCTTTGTCATCTTAATTAATCTTTAATTAAGTTATCTAACTTGTTATCATTTGACTAGTGTATTATTACATCATCTGGGGATAATTGGGGTAAACACCCCTTTAATTCATTAATCTTAAGTTCTGACCAGTAGGGGGAAGCACGGGCGTACTAAACCCCCAGCACGGTCGTGCTCACTGTCCTTCACGGTCGTGCTCAAAGCGCGGCCTGTTTTCTAGAATTTAACTGGGAGCACGGTCGTGCTCCCTGTTCAGCACGGCCGTGCTCTTGGGCAGGGTCATACTGTTCTGGGTAGAATTTGACGTGTTCTTGAAGTTTAGGCTCCCTAATTCTCAAATCAGATCCTAGGGTCTTAACTAAAACATTCGGCATGAAACTTCACCCCTCACTAAAATATTTCACACGACTCTCAGTATTGGAACTCTCGCTCACGCCCTCACTGCTTATTCACGCCTCACTACTACCGCCGTCCTCACTGCTCGGGCGACCTCCTGCTACCGCTGTCGATCTCACTGCTCACGACGGCACGCCTCTGTCCTGCAACGGCGCGGTCTCCTTGTTCACTTCGCGCGTCTCCCTGTTCAAACCCGCGTCTCTATTCGCCTCGCGTCCACCTCGCACCGTCTTCCTCTTCACTCAGAGAAACCCTCACCGTCGTACATCTTCTATGCCGCTGTCACCGCCAGATCCTAGTAAACCTTTCGTAGTGTACTGTGATGCATCGAAGCAAGGTTTAGGTGGAGTGTTGATGGAAGATGGTAAGATAGTAGCTTATGCTTCTAGGCAGTTGAAAACCCATGAGAATAACTACCCTACCCCTGACCTAGAGCTAAGAGCTATGGTTTTTGCCTTAAAGATTTGGAGGCATTACCTTTATGGAGTAAAGTTTGAGGTCTTTAGCGATCATAAGAGTTTGAAGTATCTCTTTGATTAGCGTAGGTGGATGGAATTTTTGAAGGATTATGAGTTTGACCTAACCTACCACCCAGGAAAAGCCAATATAGTGGCAGATGCTCTAAGTAGGAAAACCTTGCACGTCTCCGCTTTGATGGTTAGGGAGATGGATCTAATCGAGGAGTTTAGAGACCTGAGTTTAGTTTAGGAAGTTACCCCTAAGAGCATTAGGCTTGGAACCTTGAAGGTTACCAACGGTTTGGTGGAGCAGGTTAGAGAGGGTCAAAAGTTAGATAAGTTTCTCTTAGACCAGAGAGAGTTACTCGCTTAGGGTAGTAACCTTAGTTTCCAAGATGGAAGTGACGGAGTGCTGAGGTTCAAAGATAGAGTCTGTATACCAGACGTCCCGGAGCTTAGAAAGTTGATCCTTGAAGAAGGACATAGGAGTGGACTAAGTGTGCACCCAGGTGCCACTAAGATGTATCAGGATCTTAAGCGGATGTTTTGGTGGCCTAGATGAAGAAAGATGTGGCTGAGTTTGTGTATGCTTGTTTAGTGTGCCAAAAGGCTAAGATAGAACACCATAATCCATCGGGAAAGTGGCAACCTTTGAGTATCCCTGAATGGAAATGGGACAGTATTTCCATGGATTTTATGTCTGGACTCCCTAGGACTCCAGCTGGTTTTGAGGCTATATGGGTTGTTGTGGATAGACTGACTAAGTCCGCCCATTTCATCCCAATGAATGTGGAATACCCTTTGTAATGGTTAGCTAAGTTGTACATCAAAGAAATAGTTAGCCTATATGGTATACCCTCTAGCATAGTATCTAATAGAGACCCGAGGTTTACCTCTAGGTTTTGGAACAGTTTGCAAGAGTGCTTAGGAACAAAGCTTAGGCTAAGTTCAGCTTATCACCCACAGACTGATGGGCAGTCTGAGAGGACCATCCAGTCCTTAGAGGACTTGTTGAGAGCGTGTGTGCTAGAACAGTCTGGTAGTTGGGACAAGTTTTTGCCCCTGATAGAGTTCTCCTACAACAATAGTTTCCATTCTAGTATTGGGATGGCACCTTATGAGGCTCTGTATGGGAGGAGATGTAGGACACCCTTGTGTTGGAGTGAACCTGGTGATAGTGTCGTGTTTAGACCTGAGGTGGTGCAAGAAACAACAGAAAAGTGAGGATGATTCAGGAAAAGATGAAAGTGGCACAAAGTAGGCAAAAGAGCTACCATGACAAAAGGAGGAAAGCGCTCGAATTCCAGGAAGGTGATCATGTGTTCATGAGAGTTACTCCAACGACTGGGGTTGGTAGAGTGATGAAAGCAAGGAAACTCACTTCTAGATTCATTGGTCCTTACCAAATCCTCAAAAGAGTCGGCGAAGTCGCCTACCAAATAGCCTTACCACCGTTTTTGTCCAATCTCCATAATGTTTTTCATGTGTCTCAACTCAGAAAGTATATCCATGACCCTAGTCACGTGATAATACCCGACACGATACAGTGAAAAGAGAACTTGACTTTTGAAGTATTACCGCTTTGGGTCGAGGATAGGAGGGTGAAGTAGATAAAAGGCAAGAAGATTCCTTTGGTCAAAGTGGTTTGGAGTGGGGCTACTGAGGAAAGTGCTACATGGGAGTTGGAAAGCAAGATGATGGAAGCATACCCACACCTTTTCGTTCGAGGTACGTAGAAATTTCGAGAATGAAATTTTTATATGGGGGGTGGAATTGTAACACCCCGCTTTTCGTTAAGTGCTTCTATGTGTGCTTGTTTAGTTTTTTAAGTCTTGAGTGTTAGCTTAGGGTTGTTGGCTGAAGGCTAAGTGGGATTTTTAAGCTCAAAGATCTCATTCTGGAACATAAGCACGATCGTGCTTATGTCCAGCACCTCCGTGCTTGGTCTCATGTCTTGTGATCAGTTGGATCACAAGCACGACCGTGCTTGTTAGGCAGCACGACCGTGCTTAAGTGCGGACCGCGTCTCGCAGACGCTAAGTCCAGCACGGCCGTACATATGGTGAGCACGGTCGTGCTTCGTGTCCAGCCTATATATGTTGGCACGGAAACCGAGGGTTACGATTCTAAACCCTATTTTGGCAACAGTAGCCTCCCTAGTGCGGCTACCTTTCGTCTTTTCCCTGTTTTCTCTAAACCCATCTATTCCTTGGAGTTTTGGAGATCTTTTGGGGAGTTTTGTTGATCTGTGCCAATCTGTGTAGGTAATGGTCTCTCCCTTTTTGGTTTCCTTTTCTTATTTTATGATTTAGGAACTAACTAGTTAACATTTTGGTTTGGCCAAGGCTAAGAGGTTGACTTTAGGTGGAAAAATCCCTTTCTCAGGCTTGTGTCTTGTGACTATCTGAGTCACAAGCACGACCGTGCTCAACAGAGAGCACGACTGTGCTCGTTGGGCTAACACGTCTCGCTGACGCTAAGTTGAGCACGTCAGTGCTCAACATTGAGCATGCCCGTGCTCAACGGCAAAACGTGCCTCGTAGGCGCTAAGTTGAGCAAGGTCGTGCTCAAGGAGGAGAACGATCGTGCTCGGGTCTATGTCTTTAAAAAGAGAACAGTAACCAAGGGTTTTCTCATAAACCCTATTTTGGTACGTCAACCACCCTAGTGTGGCTACACCTTATGTCTTCACTACTTTCTCTGAATCCATCGTTTTCTTGGAGTTTTAGAGATTCCTTGGGAAGCTTAGTTGGTTTGTGTCAATCTTAGAAGGTAACAGTTTCTCCTCTTTTGGTTCCCTTTCTGTTGTTTAAGTTTAGGAACTAATTGGTTAACTTTCCCCGTTTGACCAAGGCTTTGAAGCTGATCGAGCTGCTTAGAGGATCGCGTTGGTTGTCGTTTGGTCTACCGTTTGGCGTTCTACTATCGAATTCTTCATACCAGGTATGGGGAGAAGGATAGTGTATACATTCGGCAAGGGGGTAGCGTAAGATGAGGGGTTCCCATAGCCCCGTTATTTTTAATTGTTGTTGATGCCATGCTATATTTAATGATATGTTCGTTTAGATTAGTTGCTATAATTGGTGTTTGAATATTGGTATGTCTATGGAATGCATGTTGTTTATTGTTGTGAACTGTTTATGAGATTGTATGTTAATGATATGCTCAATGTCATGGATTATTGGCTGAACTTGTAACAGCCTGATTTTTAATTACGTTGTTTAACTGGTTAAAATAAAATTAATTTTATTTTAATCTGAGAGTTAGAAAGTGATTTTAAATAAAATAAAATCATATTCATAGTCTCTCTTATGGTAGAAGGTTGCGGTGAAATTTTTGGTTTAAAACTCAGACGGATACCGGTCTGCGTTTTTTTTACTGACAATATAATTTTATACCGGCAGAAAACCCTAATTTGACCCGAAACTGAAATTCATAGCTTTTTTATATTTGGTCCGTGTGGAATTATATTTTCCAAATTTCTGATCAGAAATAAAATATTATGTTTATTCGGACGAATTTTGGTAAAAGTTCTGACGGCAAACATTTGGTGTTTTCACTAACAGTAAGATTTTAATGATCAGAAAACCTAATTTTGACTCATGGACAAAATGGTTTATATTTAAATCATATTTCTAACTAGTTTGATTGTTTTGAAAATTTTCAACCGAAAACGAAATATTACGCTTTTACGCGGGCGTAAAACCCTAATCGGGAAAACGACGGAGTCGAAAACGGAACTGTAGAGACCCACCAAGAGATCAGGACAACGAGTGATACATGATGACTCATGGAGATTGAGTCACCAAGCATTTATGAGCATTAAATGCTAGTAATCATAACTTTTGGGTAAAATGACCAAAACCCCTCAAGCTTTCGCGGTTATTTACAAGACACATCTACGCACTCTTAATCACTCATTTTACACGGTTGTAAACATCCCACATCTCTCCAATTTCGTGCAGCCACATTCCATAAACCATACCTATTTCATTTTGCTTTCGTTTCATCATTTTCCTCTCAAAAACCGAAATCGGGTAAATGACGGAGCTGCGTACGGGATTTCTAGGAACCGCTAATGGATGGGATCAATGAATCATGGATGACTCATTAGAAGTGGCCCCAAAATCAGCCACACCTCCCTTCATTCTCCACCAAGTATTTTAACCAAACCATGGTTACAAATTAACTCTAGTTAGGTTATTATAACCATAGTTAAGTTATTATATTATTTTCTAAACTTAACCCATGTCAACTAACCTAACCTTGGTTCATTTTTAACATTAAGCAACTCATTTCCCTCACTCCCACACTAAAGGCCACGGCCCAAACCCCTCCCACACTTAACCAAAATTTCATTTTCTCTCCTAAGTCATTTTGCTCACCAAGAACACCAAGAACATCCTTTGTGTTCTTGAGAAGTTCTTCATTTCTCATCAAGTTCTTGATTAAAACTCTTCATTCCAAGGTGAGGAATCCTTTCCTCATCATCTTAGCTTCATTAATCATGCATCAAATCTTTACTTTCATCAACTTTTCATAAATCTCCATTTCTACATCTAGAACTTCAAATAATTCTAGAAAATTGTAGAAAAATCATTTTAATGTGAAACCAATTTCTATGATCCTTATATGACTTCTACGTACTTTCATCATCTATGAGTATGTAATCAAAATAATTTTCCTTCCTATTTTTATATATATGGCCGAATCTTAGTATTGGTGGGAAAATGAGATTTTGTTCAACTTTTAACTTAGATGAAGTTGTTTATAAGCTATCTAGGGTTTCTATGTTCTAAATCTAAGAGTTTAAAATCAAAAGAAATTCCTAACCCTATTTTCTAGTCTTGGCCGAAATTGGGTTCATATAAACAAAATAAGTTTTCTTCAATCTTTAACTAGATCATGATTTGTATCAACTATTTAAGGTGTGTAGGTTCTAGATCCAAGAGTTTGTGAGCAAAAGGAATTTCTAGCCTATTTTACTTATTATGGCCGAAACCCTAACCAAAGAGGTTGGAGGATTTTGTTTCATATTTTTGAATTGTAACACTTGATTTATGTTAGTTAACACTCTAGGAACTAAGATCCAAAAGATGGAGTTGAGAAAATAACCCTAGCCTATTTTTGATATCATGGTCGAACCTAGCATGAATTAGTCATAGTTGGTTTTTTTTTTTTTTTTGATTTATTTGTGTTATGTTGTTTTGGTTGAAGGTTAACCATTAACTGTGGTAGAGTAACAAGGATCGAAAAGTTCAGGACTTGGGTGATAAGTTCGGGTGGGGGAAAGAACCATTCCTCAATCGGAAATGATAAGTAGTATATTCTATAATAATTGTGTAGGGCGACCTCAACCCTACTAGTAGTTGAGTAATTGACAAGACCAAAATCACATTGGAAACCTTTTCTGTAAAACCAATGGTGATTCGGGGATTGTAGGTTTATCGACGTTAGGATGATTTAAGATTGTTTATGGTTGATTTGATTTTATTTTCATTATTGAATTGATATTGTGTTATTTTTGTGATATTGGAATATGTTGTTGATATTGTGTTATGCATGATCTGTTTGGTTTTAATATTGTGCTTAGCGGATTTTAAGTAAAGATATATATTGTTAGGAAAATAATTGTTTGGGTGTGAGGATAATGTTGACTTAGAGATGCCTAACCTAAATGAGTTATTTTAAAGAGGAATGGTGACATAGAATATGTGTTAAGGCTTTGATGGAAGGTTAAGGCACTAGGATGTTATTAATATGGGTTAGTGATATTCATGTGTTTACGTTGTTGTTCACAACCGTATATTTGGAATGTACGAGGTCAAGAGTTCTCGTTAGACCGTTTGTTGGAACCAAAGTGATTTTGGATTAAATAATATATAAGTTTTGATGCTAACAAAAGGATTAAATTTGCTTGGCAAAGTGTTAGTTGAGATCTAACATGTGCTTTCAGTTATGCAGGAATATTTAAATATAAGTAAAAGAAACATGGGATAAGTTTTCATTGAAAAATATGCGTCCACCCTTGTAGACGGGCTGCTCAATATTTTGGTAAAGTTACTTATTTATTTAATTGAGTAGATTTTTCTCAAGTAGACGAGGCTCTAAATGTTTGCTAGACGAATACCAAAATAATTTGTTAGATACAGCAAGTCCAAAGACTAGATAATAAGTGCGTCCATCTTGTCACGTAAGCAGACGGAAGTAATTAGTAGAAGTAAATGAACTAAAAAATAAAGTAATCTAGTAGACGATCTCTAACTGCCACGTCACTAGACGGAGATCTTTATAACTCATTGAGGAATAACAAGTCCAAAGACTTGATAGACAAAAGGATATACCAC